>BSBM01001191.1:8280000-8782500 GCA_027924585.1 Larix kaempferi | reverse complement strand
GCTTTGCATTCCAACATATCGAATCTTTTCAGGATTTCCACTGCATACTTTCCCTGGTTGAGAAAGATCCCTTCTGGGCCTTGCCATACTTCCAGACCTAGGAAGTAATGCATCAATCCAAGATCTTTCATCTCAAAATCTGCAGAGAGCTTCTTCTTACACTCGATAATTTGTTTCTCATTTCCAGTTATAAATAGATCATCCACATATAACAACAGTATGACAGGTTCATCATTCATAACCTTGAGATAAAGATTAAGATCAACTTTGCTTTTGGTAAAACCCAAGCTCGTCAAGAAACTGTCAATTCTTCCATACCAAGCTCTGGGAGCTTGTTTCAACCCATACAAAGCCTTCTTAAGTTTGAATACGTGGGTTCTTCTATCTTCAACCTCAAATCCTTGTGGTTGTTCTATGTACACTTCCTCCTCAATCACACCATTCAGGAAGGTTGTCTTCACATCCATCTGGTGTAATTCCCACTTTATCATGGATGCAAGTGCCATGATGGTTCTAATGGAAGTGTACCTTGCAAATGGTGCAAATGTCTCTTCATAGTCAATTCCCTCTTTCTGAGAGAATCCTCCGGCCACAAACCTTGCCTTATATTTTTCAATGCTACCATCCGCAGCATGCTTTATCTTGTATATCCATTTGGAGGATACCACACTCTTGTCTTTTGGTTTGGGAACTATATCCTAAACATCACTCTTCATTATTGATTGGTACTCTTCTGTCATTGATTCCACCCACTCTTTCTTATGAGATGCTTCTTCATAACTGGTGGGTTCTTGATCTACAAGATCACACATCAAGGCCATATAGCTGGAGAATGTCTTTGGTTTCTTGCTCACTCTAGTGGAGCCTTCAGGAGTTCCATACTTTTCTGCTTCTAGTATAATGTATCTTGCCCATGCTGGCTTTCTCTTCCTTGATATGTTTATGGAAGGGGGTTCTTGTGGTTCCATCATGTCATGGTCTTTAGGTGTTGTCTCTTCAGGGGTGGGTGCAGCTTCTGTAATTCTGGAAGGTGCATCTTCCTCATATACTTATTCATACTGGCACTTCCTATATTTCTTGAGAGCTGCCTCTTCATCAAATGTCACATCCCTACTTATTTCCATATGATGGAATCCTGGGATGTATATTCTGAATGCTTTGGATGCTTCACAATATCCAACAAATATTCCCTTCTTCCCAGAAGGGTCTAGCTTGGTCCTCTTTTCTTTTGGAATGTGAATGTATACTGGGCATCCAAATATCTTGAGGTGACTTACCTCAGGCTTCTTCCCTGTGAACACTTCTTCTGGGGTCTTGAAATCAAGAGCACTATGAGATAGTCTATTATGCACATAGACTGTTGTCTTGGCTACTTCAACCCATAGATACATAGGTAGGTCTTGATCATGTATCATTGTTTTTACTGATTCCATAATGGTTCTATTCTTTCTCTCCGCAACACCATTTTGTTGAGGATTGTAAGGAGTGGTTAGTTCCTTCTTAATCCCATCTTCTTTACAAAAGACTTCAAAATCCTTTGAAGTGTATTCTCCACCATTATCTGTCCTGAGTATCTTGATCTTCTTTTCTGAATGGTTTTCTATCAAGGCTTTGAATTCCTTGAACTTTCCGAAGACTTCATCTTTTCCCTTTAGGAAATATATCCAAGTCTTCCTTGAGTAGTCATCAATAAATGTAAGGTAATATTCATACCCACTCAAGGATGTGGATGGCATTGGTCCACATACATCTGAATGAATCAATTCCAAATTACTCTTAGTCTTTGTCTCACTCTTTGGAAATGGGTTCTTGATATTCTTCCATTTTGCACATCCTTTGCATGTGCCTTTATGATCAATTTTCAAATCTGGTAGTCCTATAACTACCTTGCTCACATGGGGTAATGCTTTGTAGTTAATGTGAGCAAGCCTCCTATGCCATATGTCATTAGGTATAGTGGCCTCATGAACAAGGGTAGCTTCTGGATGACCCTTGATTTTATATAGTCCTCCTTCCTCTTCACCAATAACTATTGCATCCTCAATTGATTTTCCTTTGGACCACATGAGCACTTGTCCTTCTATGAATGCAACCCTATAACCTTTCTTATCTAATGCTGAGATAGAAAGTAAGTTCTTCTTCAAACCTGGTAGATATAGGATTTTCCTCATCTTTAGTGGAGTTCTAGAGTCAAGCTTGTAGCTTGCTTCACCAATTCCCTTGATGGGATATTGGTAGTCATCTCCCAAGGATACCTTCTGGGGAGAGGTCTTTTCTTCGAGATTTGAGTGAGTTTTCTTTTGTCATGTCATGTGCTTTGAAGCACCACTATCAATGAGCCATGTATCTTCTCTAGGTGTTACTGACCCAGAGAATGCAGAGAATAGAACATACTCTTTTGCATCTTCTTCTACTACTTTAGCTCTCTTCCTTTTAGGCCTTTCCTCTTCTTCTTCTTCACTATCATCTTTTGCTAGATGTGCATGATGTCTTTTGTGAAGATTCTTCTTCTTCCTTGAGGGACAGTTTCTAGCAAAGTATCCTAGTTTGTGACAATTGAAACATTTAACTGAGGAGTGATCTCTTTCTGAGCTTACTCCTTCTTTCTTTTGAAATCTATGTGGAGGATGAGATTTCTTATGGCCATTCTTCAGGGAGTTGAAGTGACTCCTTCTTCTTCTGGTGTGAGTGGCCAAAGCTTGGTCATATTCTTTGAGCAGGGATTCTCTATTGGCTACCCTTGCCTCTTCTTGAATGCAATCCTCCCATACCACATCAAAATTCATACTTTATTTTCTTGCACACATAGTTTGGATGAATGACTCCTAAGGTCTAGTGAGACCATTGAGTGCAGTCATGACTAGTTCATCTTCATCAAGGGTGTCTCTAATGGCTTCTAGTTGTTCCTTGAACTGGGAAACCCTTGTGAAATAATCTTGAATAGATTCTCCTTTATTCATTTTGCTATTCTTCAATTGAGTTCTCAAATTCATATTTTTGTTGATGTTCCTTCCTTCATACATTCTGCCTAGGGAATCATACATTTCCTTTGGGGTATTCTTGGATGCCACTTGGGGAATCAAGTGGTCCTTGATAGAATCAACAATGATTCTCTTTTCCCTAATCAAGTACTTCTTATACTTCTCTTTGGCTTAATCTTCTTCAGGTTCTGCAATCTCATCTTTGATATATTGGAAAAGATCATTCTCTTAAAGAATGAGACCAATCCTATATTTCCATGCCCGGAAATTCTCTATACCCTCTAGCTTATCTTCAAGCTTAGTGATTGGAGCCATCTTATCCAAGAGGTCACAGAGAATGAAATTTCTCAAAAGTTAGAATAATACTTACCAGGAGATGAGCTTTATTGAATTGAGATTATTGGTGTGCTCACCTTATGGAAACTTCAACTTTTCACCTTCTGGATCTGCAACAAAATTTCTGGTTTTCTGGTCTTAACCTTTCTAGTTTACTAGTGCATAGGTTCGCAACTTTTCTGGTTTACTGGTGCATAGGTGCGCAGTTTTTCTGGTTCAATGGTTTTTTGGTCCATAAGTTAAACTAGGGTTTGACAAAGCCCGGGGTTCTACCCACTCTAAAAGTTCGATCTAGGGCTCAAAACTTCGATTTTGAGGAGGGCTATCCAGCCATGCAATCAGATCCCAAAAATTCCAACTTTTGCAGAAACCACAATTTTCACTAGAGGAGGAGAGAGAGGTATTTTCACCTTGTGAAAGATGTCCTATTCAGGCTAGCTCTGATACCATGTTAAGTTTAGCCTAATTTCACAAGCAAGATCACTGAAAGAAACACAATCACAAGATAAGCAAAGATTTACCCTGGGGAACCCTCATGGGGTAGAAAACCCAGCAAATATTTCCTCAATATAGATAATCAACCAATACAAAGATGTAGTCTCAAACAAGAGCTCCTTCTCCTCCTATGTAGACCTCTCTCTCTCCTATGCGCCAATCACAAGTGAGTGAATGAATGAGATACATGAGGAACACACCTCCTCTATTTATACTCATGTTCTAACTGACTTTTAACCCTAATGGGGCCGACCTCTCCTAAGAGAGTTTCATAACCCCTAAACAGCTAACTTAGGGCCGACCTCAGATGGGAGATCTAATAACCCTAGTGTTGATGCCTTGAAAATTGTAGCATCAATCAGCAAGGGATTCTCCCCGGTAAGCAAGCCCAATTAGATCACTCACCGTTTGGTGTGGGGAATCCGTCCGGTTAGCGGTTCCAACGACTGTATAAAGTTTAAAGATTTGTATTCTTTGCACCGGTTGCGGCCTGATCCACCGTTTATGTATTTTATTTTAAAGATGATATGCAAGTGCTCTAAGCTAAATGCATGTAATTAAGCAGAATTAATATAAAACGATATAAGCAAATCTAATCTATCCTTGCAAGGAGCAAACTGTAAATATGAGTAATGAACTGAAAGAAACATCTAAAGATCAGACAAATAGCTTTTCAATCATAAAGATGCATTTCTAGCAGAAGATAAAAGAAATCAAAGATAACTTTGATTTAATTAACACATTCCATTACTCATTTGAGATAAACACCTTTGCACAAAGAATGATAAGAACATTCATTACACAGAAGCAATTCATAACAGTAAGGAATGATCTCACAGTAATGTATAGATGACACAGGTTTAATCCAACAAACATTTAATACATCCCTCATGAAAAAACGCAGTCCCCCAGGCTTTCTTTAGGCAAAATTCGAATTCCTTATACATGCAGTAAATTAGTTCTCGTATAAGACAGAAAATGTCCTTTCACCTGCCAAAAGTCCTTTCACTATCTTCTATCCATCTATATATAGCTTACAAAATGCTCCCAGAGCTGCCAAGTGTACCCTAATCATAGGAATCTTTAATTTGTCATTTAGTGCCTAATTACAAAATTGGAATGATCCATGAAAGCCTTATACAAAAAAGACAAAAAGGAGACAACTGTCTATTTATCTTCATGATTTAATAACAACAAAGGTAAACTTTCATCATATTGTTAGATAATTTTGACTGCCAAGTCATCCTTCAGGTGGCGCATCTGCCTCAGTTGGAGCCTTTGTCCCAGATGGCGTCCCTACTTCTACTGATGCTTTTCCCGCTGCCTGTTTATTATCTTCTACTATGTAACTGAACCAAATGCTTGTATCCCTTATAACAGTATTAGCAGGGGCAGGGAGAAGGATTTTTTTGGAAATCACGTGCTTGTCTAGTTCTGCTTCAATGTCTTGCCCTTCTGCGACAACAGTCTGGAGAGTCTCGTGGAGCAGGTGGGTATGCATGGAAGGTAGTACGATACACTGATGAAGATCATCGGTCCTTAGCACATCTATTCTCCTTACATATTCCATTTGGATGCTCAACTCATCTTTCAACTCAGATAGGCATTGCTCTTTGCTCAGGAAATCTTCAAAATTCCGGGGAAGTGCTACTTTGCATCTCTCATGAACTTCATAAATCTTCTGATACAGGCTGCTGCACTTTCAAATAGTTACTTGAATCACAGAGATCAATTTTACATCGCAGTTCTTACAGAACTCCATGAAGCCTATGTATTCTTTAAAATCAACCACATATTTGAAAGGGAGGTGTTTGGGGAAATCCGCCTTCCCTCCTCTCCATTCCATCTGCTTCATTATATCCTCTTTTACCCGTGTGTATTTTTTCTTGAGCCTAATAGCTTCAGAGCTAATTTCCTTCATTCTGTCTGCCATGGCCTTTAGCCTACAAATCTCTTCAGTAAGCAGTTCCTGCGACTCGTGCATTCACATTAGTATGTCGCAAGATTGTTCATGAAAGGGAGTCATGTCCATTGCTTTGTTGCTTGCTTGCTACAGCTGCTCGGCCATCAACTCCTTCTCCTCCTCTAGTTTAACAATATTGGCTTCGAAGTAATTCTTTTCTCCTTCCACTATCATCATTTGGACTGCCAAGTGTTCCTTTTCCTCCTCCAGGTGCTGATACTTATCTGACAATTCTCTTTGATCTGACAAAAGCCGATTGTATTTCTTCACCACTAGTTCCCTATAGGCCTGCTCATTAACCACAGTGAGCTGCAGCATACAAGCTCTTTTCTTGGTTGCCTCAAACTCATTTACCATTTTGACCACGTTGTCCTCGCTTGATTTCGTGATAACTACAGTAGCAGATGCCATAGCCACAGGAGCCTTCTACGTGTTTTGCATAACAGTGGTTTCTCATCGGGTAATGATGTCCGGGTGAAAAGGTTTCTTCAACCTTGTCTCTATCTTTAGCACAATGGACTTCATTTTCTTATCAAAAACAAATTTATCCCACTGGGACACAGTATGATCTTTCTATGGAGTGAAAGGGATTAGCGGATGATCTTCTATAGGGATGTTCTCTTGCGTGGGTGGGTTCTGAACCATCTGGGATGAGTCTATATCCATGTCCTGTGTGCTAGACCCCCCAGCTTGTGCATCTTCGTTGGCTTTATTTTCTTCTTCGGCCTTAAGCTGCCTCTCTTCAAACGTTTCTCTTTCTTCTTGCTCTTTGGCAGCTTCCTCTTTTCTTATCTTCTCTAGCTCTTCATCTTGAAGCCTCTGGGCTTCTTCTTTCTGAAGCCTAAGGGCTTCTTCTTCCCGAAAATTATCCTCCTACGCCTTTTGCACCTTTTCGACAACTTCCTTTTGGATCCTCTCAGCTTCCTCTTTAATCCTTTGCTCTTCATTGGTCAGAGATTCGACTGCTTCCTTTTCCTTCCGTAGTTTGGCCTCTTGGGCGTCTTGGGCAGCGATAGAGCTAGAACTGGCTCCACTCTTAAGGTGACGGCAAATTTGAAGCTCGGTCATGTTATTGATTCCTCTATACACCTCTTCATCTTCATTATAGTAATGAGCATAATCAAAGTGAGCCGTGGACCTCTCTGCAATGTTCCGCAGCCTTGTTCCGCCTGTCATTTCTTTGGAAGACCACTTCCCCGAAGTGAAAGTCTCTTAACTCCTGAACAAAATATTTAGCCATTGAATCCTTGGAAAACTTATAGGCTCCAACATAGAAAGGCAAAGGCGGAAAAGAAGCCTTTTTCAATATGTTCAAAAATTCGCCATTTCCATCAAGAAAAACTTGTCTGACTGCCTCCTTGAGGACTATTAAATCTGTAGCATACCTGGGCGGGATATATGGTGGTTTGGAGCCTCCATACATTCTTATATAAGTACCCTTCTCTGAAAAATAGAAATCGCCATAGTTTTCCATAACCTCCATGGCATTCTCAGATAAGCAATTGGGTTCTTCATTAAACATTAGCTCATACAAAGGTATGATGAATTCTTCACAAATGAGCTTGTTCTGTCTCTTGTAATTTTTGGCCTAGAGCATTTTAGAGGTAGTGTACACTGGGGTACTGGCTTGATCCCAAATGCAATCCAACTTTGGGAAAGGAAGCTTTGTCAGAATACAATCTATGAGATAGGATGACATGTAAAATTATGACTTCTTTAGGATCAGCCCTTCTTTTGCACCGGCTATGGCGGATGAAAGGCTATCCGAGAGGATATCTTCCCAATTAGAAACCTTTCCCTTGAATGCCACGTAGTGAATTATGGGGACCCATTGTATCCTATAAAAAGTTCCATCAACCATGACAAAAATTATACTCAACATAAGGGCAATCATCCAGAAAGGGGCCCTCAAATTTTGGACTTCATATTCATCACTATTCTTTTTCCTTAGCTGCTTTCCTGAGATTAATAGTTTTCTAGCCATTTCAAAATTATCCATCTTGAGCTGCCCTAACCATTCATCATTCAGCTGCTGTTGAGGACGTGGTAACTTGTAATATCCTGCTGTTATAGCTTAAAATGACACTTCTCAGTCCGCGACGACACTTGTATCGCTTGGTCGCATGACGACACTTCTTGAGATCAAGTTTATTCACACAACAGGACACTTGTGGATTGAAGGGTCATTTGGGACATTAAAAATGGTTGAAATTACCTCAGTCTTGGCCCATTTGATGGTTATAACCCCTAGGAACATTTTTCCAGCACAAACCATGTCCTGAAAATCATCAGAAAACCCTGTTTTTGGCCATTTTTCCACATGTGCGTTGGTATCCAAGCATGATAGTAGCGTTTGATATGCAACTCTGCTTCATTAAAGTAGCGCACACCTTCAGAAATGCGCTAGTTTGTCTACTGCAGAGTAGGGCACTTTCCTGTACTAGTCAAAATCTTGAATTTTGGGTAAGTTAAGTTGGTTTGGCAACCTCGTAATCGGTTATAACTACTTTTCCTCTCCTTCATTGACTATATAAGGAAGGTAGAAGGGCCATGTGAGGGGACCAAGCCTATAACAATGTTATGCTGGAGGAATGGAGACCCTCATCCCCCTCTCTTGTGCCTCAGTTTTTTATAAACCCTAACACAGTTGATTAGAGGCTGGGATCCTCGGAGAACAGAAGCAGGAGACCTTGAATCTAGGTTTTGTGAAGTGCCAAGCTTGAAGGAAGGTATAATTTGATGTACTTGCTTCATTCATTAATAAATATCAGACGTTCTTTCCTTTCCAAAGATTACCTATTTATATGTGTCTTGGATTTGATTACTGTTTGATTATAGTTTGATGTCTTATTATGTCACGGATATCAGTCTTATATATAGAGTCAAATTTATTTGAGAAAGGTATCAAGTTGTTTTGCAGGTGTGGGCATTGCGATACCATTGAAGAGCAAGGAAGGGAAAGCTTGGATCAACCTTTTGGATAAGGTGCACATATCTATAACTCCATCTCTTCACTTATTTGTTGTGCTTGCAGAACATTTGTAGGTTTATCTTTCATACCTGAAGTTGGTAGTTTCTCCCCTGAACTATAGGTGCATTTTCCTCAAAAAGATGGGAGCCTTATCATGGATGACCAGAAATATATGAGGAAGAAAGATATGAGGCTTCTTCTCAAAGTCATGGTAAATATAATAAGGCTCCCGAGCCTATGAGAAAAACTCGGCATGGGCACCAAAATGGCATAAAGGTGCTGACTAGGGTGACCCATGTTAGGTATGATTTGCTGTCGGACTGATGCACAATGCATAAAGAGATGGATAACACACCAATATCCAACAGGTTCGACCCTATGGCGAATTCGGATGGCAAAAGGTTCAAATGCAACATAACAATGGGGAAGCCTAAACCTATATGCAAAGTTCCGAATATACCTGACATGGTCGCACAAGGTGTCGAAAAGGACCAGTAAGCAAGTATAAATCCAACTAAGAATCCTGTCTCCAAGAAACATTAGTACCAAGATCATATCTAAAACATATGTAAAGAAAGACCCGATACAAGTCGCTGTTGTAGAAATACTTTCAACTTCACTATCATCAACAACAGGCATAAACAAGGTAGAGTTTTCGAATGAAGACTCTATAGTACCCAAACCTGAGAACTTACAATCAACAAGATCAAATTCAGGATGAAGATCAAAGTTGAAGGACATGATGGAATATGCAGAAACAAATTCATCATCACGGGAGTTGAAAATTCTAGAAGCAGAATCAAACTCAGCAGGAACACCGATTTACGGATCTATAGGAGAGTTCAAACACTCAACAGTAGGGAGATTAGACTTTAAGGTCAAACTGGGGCTGGACATAACTGTGACTGGATCAACATCCAAATGAATGGCAGACTGTACTATGGACTCTAGGAAAACTTCATCGGAAGGAAGTATATCATCCCAGATAGAACACATATCCAAACATTCAGATGGAGTTGTCACTTGGTCAAAAGCTGGGACTAAGTCCCGAGAAGGTAAGCATGAACTCAGAGGCTTCTTCTCAGTAGCAGTTGAACTCCAGGAACAATATGCCACATAATCACCATGTGACATAGTAGTGCCTAATGACGAGGGATCTGACTGGTCTAAAGTTGGGTAATAAGGAGGATCAACGAATGTAAGCTGGTCGATAGTGACGATGCTTTCATTATGAGGAAAATGCATCACACGAAAGAGCGTAGACACCACAGCATGCATAGCGTAAACGTAATCATGCCTGAGGATCATGTCAAAGTCCACAGGGTCCTTTAAAACCATAAAATCAACTAAGACTGTTTTTCCACCCAAAGTAACAGGTGCCTGACGGAGGAATCCGAATGGTTCACTAGGTCTTTTTATCTAAGGTCAACGGCCAATTAACAGCTAGAATAACATTAGGAAAACCCAAATCTCTCCAAGCATAAGCGGATATCAACCTTTATCTGGAAAGGTGTCGAAGAAGGAAAACGAGGTTCGGCTAGACTATTCCAATCAAAGGAAACAATCCTAGGGCTTGGTAGGGGTTCACATGGCACAGATGAAGTGTCCCCTTTTTCAGAAACATCCAAACTGGTAATGCAGAAGACTTCCGGGACAGGTGCATCAGTCTCCAAAGGACTAATGGGATCGGTCGAAGATTGCATCGATTCGATCACTTCACTCTCCGAAGGAAGAGTGGGGTCGACCAAAGATTGCATTGGTTCAACCACTTTATCAACCAAAGGTTGATCTGACTGTAGGAAATCTATAGAAAACTTAGGAATAGAGGTTCCTTCAGACATGGACCACACTCTTCATGCCTCTGGAATGGCAGGGCATCGGTGAGTAAGGTGATCTCCCTTACAAAGTTTACAAGGGAAATTTGGTTTCCGTCCTATAGGTCGAGACTCCTTTACAATGTCAGTACTCTCAGCATGACTAGCATTGGCTGACAGCTTGTCCCCAGCATGACTTTTAGTAGCTGGTTGCTCAGAAGCAGAAGACTTTTGAACTAAGGACCACACATTTTTCACTTCTGGAAGTACAGGGCACAAGTAAGTAAGGTGGTCTCCCTCACAAAACTTGCAAGGGAACTTACACTTCTGTTTATTGGGTTTGTCGACAATGTCAACTTCCTCAGCATGACTTGTAGTGGTTGATCTGGTGTCTCCAGTATGACTCATAGGAATTGGTGACTTGCCATTAATATGACTAGCAGTGATCAATGACATGTCCTCAACATGACTGACAGTGGTTGAAGACAAACTTTCAGTGTGATTTTCAGTGACTAAAAGTTTTCTCCTAGCATGACCTCTAGAGGCTGGGAAGGTGCCCCCTACATGATTTGCAGAGGCAGGGTGCTTTCCCACAGCATGATTTCTAGAGGCTAGGTAGCTGCCCCCTTGTTTTGGCATCTTCTTCCTATTCTTCCTCCATTTATTCCTTTTAGACTATTGGTTACTAGTATTGCTACTTTCGCCACATGAGGTAGAAGGAGGAGGAGAAGATGTTACTGGCAAGGAAGGCCCAGGGTTCTGATGCTCTTGATTTGAGGTGCTTACAAAAGAAGCATCAGGAGCATGCGAGGCATTCGAAGGGGAGAACAACCAAACCGACATCCCAATAGTGAAGCCAGGAAGATTCAGAGTAGCCATTAAGGGAGTGCCAATGTTTCCAATGAATGGAACAACACAAGGATCCCCTAGAACAGGGGTACCTTGATTGGTGCTCGCCAGAATGCTAGACATAGTTTCCTGCTCAAATGAACAAGAAGTTCTCTAAGGCAAACTAAGACAAGTAGCACAAAGAGCACACCACTAAAAAAGGTCCTAGGTAAATCAAACCAGGCAAACAGATGCCTTCCGGAGAAGAGTCTGGGATGATGAGGGCCTAGAACAGATCACGAAGGAAGAAGAACAGTTACCTGGGGTCCACAATACAATGACTAAGGGTGCAAGTGTTGGAATCACCCAACCGCCCTCCCAAAGACCTGCAATGGATTTCCTCTCACGTCTGTCCTAGGTACAATAGATATAACCCTCCGCCGTCACCGGTGTATGATCCTATGGTCAGATACTAAGGATACCACCACATCGAAAACTCCTGGGGGAACAGTTGCTGGTCGAATCAGAAGGCGTGGGCAGGGTAACTGAGCTCGAAACTCAAAAGAGTCCCCAAACACGATCCGATCCTGGTATATGCTCGAAACAAAAAGTAGGAGATTTATTCCAAACAATCTGATCTCACAAGACCTACTGCATAGATCCCAGGTAAGTTTTGAATGAGGTGGGTTTACCTGTGATAGTCGAACTACGATTTTTGCGTAATGTGTGATCTTGGGTGGTTTAAGGTGTTTTAAACCCAAGATCCTAACCAAAACTAGTTGGTGAAAAGTGTAGAAAAGAAAATGTTGCTAGTACATTTTATTAGGGTTCATTTTAAAGGTTACTTGCTTACTCAAAAAGGTAGTGGGTGTGTGAGATTGGTTATAACAGAGATAGAATACTGAAACGAAATGTTTACCACTAAACAAATCTTTTCTTTTCAATGTAAGTCTTAAAGATACGATCTAGAATGCATATGCAAATGCAATTTTTAGTCTTTCGAATGCAAAAAAGGGTAAAAATAAAGTCTAAATGTACAAAATTAAACTCAAAACCTAAGAATGCAGCTAGTCAAACAAATAAGTATGCAAAAGAAAAATTTCTTCTTTTTGATGCAAAGCACTCTTAAATCCTTTAAGCCACTTGCAAGGTACTCTACTCGGAAAATAAATCAAATTTTTTTATGCTTTCCAAAGGTGAGAAACAAAAACTGAAATTGAAAGTAACCTACTATCAAAGCAAAAGAAAAGAACTTTCAGGTTTCCTTATTGAAACAATAAAAGCTACCAACATGACTTTCAGATTCTTATTGATGTAAGCATTCCAACCATTGGGAAAAGCGTACGAAACCTACTTTTAGACCCAAACAAAGTAAATGACCTACAAAGAAGTATGGTTTGGTAAAGTCAGGTCTGCACATAAATAGTGCAATCAAGGTCTTGAACAACAACAAAGACACTTGAGCTTTCACTACAAAAAGAAAACTAAAAGCATAAGGGAGGATAAGAAACCAATCTCAAGAGAAATTTCACTCAAATAGATACAAACAGGGTCAAGTAGACTCAGTAGGTTTCAAATCCAGTGGAAATGGAGAAAGCAGATTCAGTCAGACTCAAATCAGGGTACAAAACACCAAACTGGTCCACAACCCCCAACTTGGGTCCACAAGCCCCAAAACTTTCCAAACAAGCCCAAATTGATCAAAGAAGGTTTAAATCATGAACATAGGATCAGTAAAAGGATAGGATACCACTTACAGTGGTTTAAATCAGACCTAGGGTAATTGGGGACCCAAAAAATGCAGCCACAACCCCCCAAAACAGGTCAAAACCCAAAAAACTCAATCCCAAAATGTGTGCGCTACTGTATATGAGGAAGACCAGCGCACACAACAAGGGAATGCGCTACTGTGCTTCACAACAGTAGCTTACATGTGGGAAAATTTCAAAAAATAGGGCAAAAACCCCCCAACTTGGGTCCACAAGGGTTTGCAAGGCCTAGGAAGGGTCTGTAAGAGCCAAGGAGGGTCAAACAAAGCCTAATAACTGATTCTAATCAAGAAATTGAACAAAGATCTTCAAAAAACACTAAATAAATGACCTTGGATACCCCTAAGCAGATAGGATTTCCCCAACGGAGTCGCCATTCTGTTGTGAGGAAAATGCACCTATAGTTCAGGGGAGAAACTACCAACTTACAGGTATGAAAGATAGACCTACAAATGTTCTGCAAGTGCAACAAGTAAGTGAAGAGATTAAGCTTAGAAAGGTGAGTACCTTATTAAGAAGGTTTATCCAAGCTTTCCCTTCCTTGCTCTTCAATGCTATCCAGTATCGCAATGCCCACACCTACAAAACAACTTGATACCTTTCTCAAATACATTTGACTACATATATAAGACTGATATCCATGACATAATAAGACATCAAACTATAATCAAACAGTAATCAAATCCAAGACACATATAAATAGGTAATCTTTGGAAAGGAAAGAACGTCTGATCTTTATTAATGAATGAAGCAAGTACATCAAATTATACCTTCCTTCAAGCTTGGAACTTCATGAAACCTAGATTCAAGGTCTCCTGCTTCTGTTCTCCAAGTATCCCAGCCTCTAATCAACTGTGCTAGGGTTTATAAAAAACTGAGGCACAAGAGAGGGGGATGAGGGTCTCCATTCCTCCAGCATAACATTGTTATAGGCTTGGTCCCCTCACATGGCCCTTCTACCTTCCTTATATAGTCAATGAAGGAGAGGAAAAGTAGTTATAACCGATCAGGATGTTGCCAAACCAACTTAACTTACCCAAAATTTGAGATTTTGACTAGTATAGGAAAGTGCCCTACTCTGCAGTAGGAAAACTAGCGCATTTCTGAAGGTGTGCGCTACTTTAATGAAGCAGAGTTGCATATCAAACGCTACTATCATGCTTGGATACTAGCGCACATGTGGAAAAATGGCCAAAAACAGGGTTTTCTAATGATTTTCAGGACATTGTTTGGTCTGGAAAATTGTTCCTAGGGGTTATAACCATCAAATGGGCCAAGACTGAGGTAATTTCAACCATTTTTAATGTCCCAAATGACCCTTCAATCCACAAGTGTCCTGTTGTGTAACTAAACTTGATCTCAAGAAGTGTCGTCATGCGACCAAGCGATACAAGTGTCGTCACGGACGGAGAAGTGTCATTTTAAGCTATAACACCTGCAATATAGGCTGGATGAAATGAGGCAAAAGCCTCTCCCTTGCTATCAGATAACACTCTTGATCTAGCGTCTGCATGTTCCAGGATCCATCCGATCACTTCTGAACAGGGAAAGAGCTTTGGGCGTGTGGAAGCTTTAGATATACCAAAGCTTCTCATGTTTTGGTGTAATTATCCTTCTTCCAAGAGTGCTCCAGGGATATCTTTGTCTCTTAACATGTGGTATATATCTCCCCACTTGGCTTCAGGAGGAACACTTGTGACAAACTTGGTGTCCTCGAATAAAGTTTCGATCCTTGCCTCCACTGATTTGGGTTCAGTCATCTTTACCTTTCTTTTGCTACCCTTTGGCATCGTGGCTTAACCCTGTTCAACGACCATGCATGAGTAGACATAAGATCGACCATAACGCAAAATATTAAACATTGGACTAGCATAACAACATGGCTCAAGTATATTTCGGAGATATAGCAATGGCAAGCTCTTTCAATATAGACAAGAATTAAGAGTTTGTACGAAAAGGAATACCGTGCTTCTCCCTAGGATGATAAGCAGGGCTGGAAAAGATGCTGCTGATTTCAAAATTGAGACAGGAGGCTTCATACTTTGTTAATGAAAAGCGTGAGGGAGGCGACAGGTAAATGCGGCTGGGGAATGCTGAGTATGCAGGTTTAAGGGACTGGAAACAGGTTGGATGGGCTGACGGCTATGAGCTCCAGTGCATGGGGATGGCCAAACAAATTTAGCAATTCGACTAAGGGCCATGCATCTAGTTGCGGCGATGGTAATGCCAGGACTGGCTCAGCGATTAGCAACTGAAAGATACGAAAGGAGAAGTTAGATAACCACCTACCTGGCAGAGAGCAGTTGGTCCTGATGAGGGTTGACGGCACTGCAACCTGGCTGGGCTGGAGCAACTTGACGTAGCCTTGAACAGGTTTCCCGACAAACACTCTTCCAATAAGAAACTCTAAAATACTCAAACCGTATATATAATAGCTTGACATGTGTGGGCATTTAACTCGGTTGGTGAGGTTTTTAAAACGGGGTTTAAGGCAAGTACGACCGGGGTCTTTTTGACACTTTTAGCATTAAATGCGACGTCAAAATCGGACAGAGTCGGTGATTTTTCCTGACGATTGCGGCGAAAACTATTGAGTTTGGACCGACGGGTTGCAGTGGAACTAGCCAAGTTCATCCGAAACAAGACGACGAAGCTTGGCTTACTTTATCGGCGCAAAACGACAAGGCTTGCTGCAAGGGAAAAACCTAGGAAAAGACAAGGCTTGAGGCCGCACTAAAGATACTTTGAGTGAGTCCAAGCGATGTTGTAGCGAAAATCGACGAGTTCTTCCGACGTTGCGGGGGGACTGAACATGTTCGCTCGAAACTAACAAGCGCAAAAGACTTAACAAAAAGGAGGCGGTTTTTTTCGGCCAAACTTGGCGAGTTTGTCCGCTGTTGCGGCTGAACTTGGCGAGTTTGTCCGCCGTTGCGGCTGAGCTTGGCGAGTTCGTCCGTCATTGCGGCTCAAAAAACTGAGTTTTACTTAGAAGAAAAAGAGACAAAAACCAACTCAAAAAACTTGTCTTTCTAAAGAACTAAGTACAAGAAGGCTTTTTAGGAAGTGTTTTGTTTCTAAGCAAAGTTTTTCTAAAACAAGGAGGAGGGGCCCCAAAATCACAAAATTTTTTGCGGGGATGTTGCAGCAACAACACCTAGTTACCACAATCTCTCGGAGGAATAATCCTCTCCGGATATACAATAGAGTCTCCTCGGAGGAATGGAACATCTTCGGAATAATAAAGTACAAATATAATATTCTTAGAAGTTTCAATATTTCAACACAGATGATGATGATGGAGATGTTGATGAGGAAGGGGGAGATGGTCATGATCATTATCATCATTTTCATCACCATCATCATCATCATCATCATCATCATCATCATCAACATCTTCATCATCATCACCACCATCATCTCATCATCATCATCATCATCATCATCATCATCATCATCATCATCATCACCATCATCATTATCATCCTCATCACCATCATCCTCATCACCATCATCATCATCATCATCATCATCATCACCATATTCATCATCATCCTCACCTACATCATCATCATCCTCGTCATCATCATCATCGTCCTCCTCTTCATCATCATTTTCATTTCCCCCTTCCTCATCAACATCTCCATCATCATCATCTTGTTCATCATCATCATCATCATCATCATCATCATCATCATCATCATCGTCATCACCCTCTTCCTCATCATCATCTTCATCATCCTCATCCTCATCATCATCATCATCGTCGTCCTCTTCATCCTCATCCTCATCCTCATCATCATCTTCATCATCATCAACAACATGATCATCATGATCATCTTCATCATCATCATCATCATCCTCATCATTGTGATGACGAGGATGATGATTATGATGAAGATGATGATGATAATGATCATGTTGTTGATGATGATGAAGATGATGATGATGACGAATATGGTCATCATCATCATCATATTTGTCATCATCAACATCATCATCATCATATTTGTCATCATCAGCATCATCATCATCATCATCATCATCATCATTTCATCATCATCATGATCATCAACATCTTCATCATCATCTCCATCATCACCATCATCATTATCATCATCATCATCTTCATTAGTCATCATCATCACCATCTTCATCATCCTCATGATGATGATGATGATGAGGATGATGATGACGACGATGACGACGATGATGAAGATCATGATGCTGCTGCTGATGATGATGAATATGGTGATGATGATGATGATGATGAATATGATGATGATGATGATGATGAATATGATGGTGATGGAGATGTTGATGAGAAAGGGGGAGATGACAATGATGATGAAGAGGAGGACGACGATGATGATGAGGATAATGATGATGATGATGAAGACGACGACGACGACGATGATGATGATGATGAAGACGACGACGACGACGATGATGATGATGATGAAGACGACGACGATGATGATGATGATGATGATGATGAACAAGATGATGATGATGGAGATGTTGATGAGGAAGGGGGAGATGACAATGATGATGAAGAGGAGGATGATGATGAGATGGTGATGATGATGATGATGATGGTGACGATGATGAAGATGTTGATGATGATGATGGTAGTGATGAAGATGACAATGATGGAGATGTTGATGAGGAAGGGGGAGATGGTCATGATCATCATCTTCATCATCATCATCATCATCTTCATCACCATCATCACCATCATCACCACCATCAACATATTCATCATCATCACCTTCATCATCATCATCATCATCATCATCTCATCATCATCATCATCATCACCATTATCATCATCATCCTCATCACCATCATCATCGTCGTCATCATCATCATCGTCGTCATCATCATCATCACCATCATCATCATCATCCTCATAACCATCGTCATTATCATCATCATCATCATCCTCACCATCATCATCATCATCCTTAGCATCATCATCCTTAGCATCATCATCATCGTCCTCCTCTTCATCATCATTTTCATCTCCCCCTTCCTCATCAACATCTCCATCATCATCATCTTGTTCATCATCATCATCATCATCCTCATCATCTTCATCACCCTCTTCCTCATCATCATCGTCATCATCCTCCTCCTTCTCCTCCTCATCATCGTCCTCCTCTTCATCCTCATCATCATCATCAACAACATGATGATCATCATCATCTTCATCATCATCATCATTGTGATGACGATGATGATGTTGATGATGAATATGAGTACGATGATGATGACGACGACGAATATGATGATGATGATCATCATATTCGTCATCATCAACATCATCATCATCGTCGTCATCGTCATCATCATCATCATCATCATCATCATCATTTTCATCATCACCATGATCATCAACATCGTCATCATCTTCATCATCAACATCATCATCATCATCTTCATTAGTCATCATCATCACCATCTTCATCACCCTCATCATCATCATCATCATGAGGATGATGATGATGACAATGATGATGATGATGATGATGATGAAGATCATGATGCTGCTGCTGCTGATGATGATGATGATGATGATGATGATGGTGATGGTGATGATGGTGATGACGACGACAACGAAGATGATGAAGATGATGAAGATGATGATGGTGGTGACGACGACGATGATGATAAAGATGATGAATATGATGATGGTGGTGACGACGAAAACGATGATGATGATTTTGATGATGAAGATAGTGATGACGATGATATGGGGGTCATGGATTTATGGTTAAAAGGATCAAGATTTATATGTACATGAGGATAATGCGAGTTAGTGATTTTGTGTAATAATATATCTCCTAACCCTTGTGGGGAATGAGAGAAGAGAAGGGTGAGGGAGGGAGGAGGGATTGGGTAGAGTGGAAGAGAGGGAGGGGATTGGAAAAGAAACAGGGGTGGGGTTATAGAGGAAGGGGGGGGTTAGGGAGAGAGATAAATATAAAAGTGTAAACTAACGCGTGCGCACATCCAACAACGCGTGCGTGCCATTGCGCGTGTGCACCTCCAACAACGCGTGCGCGCCATTGTGCGTGCGCGCATTTGTGCGCACACGTGTCTGAATTCAATTTTTTTTTGGCGCCCTTGCAGGTTTGGTATTAGCTTCGGATTGCCAAAACATAGCAATTTATGATTTATGGCCGAACACAGCAATTTCTGTAATTTCATGTTTTTCACGCCTAGTTCTGCATATGCTCAACTTGTGCACTAATGATGAAATTGCACACACTTGTCGAGCTTTGTGTGCAGATTCTAAATATATCTTTTTGGAATGAATCTGTTATTTTTTTCTATTTTTAATTCATTTTTAACTCCACTCATGTCAAATTTGTAAAAAACATAGGTCGTTTATTTGGCCTATAACTTTTGATTGGCTTACCTATTTCGAGAACGGAAAAGAATCCACACAAGAGTACAAGAATACCTACAAGCTAAAAAAAAAGTTTTTTTGATTATGTTCAGACCATGATATGGTGGCCTAACACCTGACCATGTCGTTTTAGGGCTTCACTGACTTTCATAATTTAAAAAAAATATAAAATTAACTTTTAAAATTTTGGAAAAATAGCGCTGCACAAGATTTGTCTGTTGCCTATGCCTCTAAATATTTTTTTTCTCATAAATTGACATTTTACATAACAAACAGGTGGACCAACAAAAACATGTGCATTATGTTTTACAGAAAAAATAACATACCAATCTTAAAATAATGACATTTTGGGGTGTTTATACCACTTTTCCATAAATAAAAGTTATATATTCCGGAAAATAATCCATTTTTCTACGTTTGATCTTTTTACACCTAATTCTAAAAACTTTTGTAGGTATCTCTAATAATTCATTTTAATGATAAGATTTCTGTTTTTCCCAGCATGCCATTGCAACTAACGTGTCATAAGGGGGTATCATTACCTTGCACCAGCCCATATTATATTTATTTTTATTATATAGATGTCTATATACATTTATGCTATATTGGTGAATATTTAATTAAAAATAGTATATATAAGAAGTCTACTTCCGTATTTTATCCGTACTAGATTTTTTCATTACATGTTTTTTTCATATTGAATCATATTCGTACTTGAATTATGCTACTATGGTTTTGACACCAACAATAACTAAGCTATTCCATGAAAGCAAAGATATCTTTTTTTTTCTATAGAGATAAACTCATATGCTTGTGGCTATGAAGCCATTGACACCAAAGAAAACCCACAAGCAATATGCAATAATTACAACAATGAATGCATATAAGTAAACATAAATGTATGGTTGCGAGGTGATAATAATGATGATACAACACGGTTCTAGTAGAAGGGGTTGTGCATAAAAATTCTTATACAATTTTTTTGTAATTGCAAGGCCATACCAGACACTATCTTTTGAGACGAAAGAAAACTATAGGAAACAAAACAATAACTACAAGGACGATCCACTAAACCACTATTATCACAAAAATAGAAAGAAATATGCTACTACATAAAAATAGAACACCTAAGTATAAGCATGTATGATTTGATGCCAAGGGAAACCCATAAGTGGAAGGCATCAACTCTAAGAGTTATTCACCAAAGTACTACTTTTACAAAATAAAAGTAACTTTTAATTCCATGAAAACATACATATAAGCTTACCATAGAATAAATAAATTTTTTCTTGGAAAAAAAGGATCACATGCTCTCTAGAATCTAAGGGCACTTTAGAACAAGACCACAAATGCCATGAATGAAAATGAACGGATACATATATTTCAAAACAAAATGGAAATAATGAATTCAAAAGAATACTAGAATTCAAGTTAGTCTAAATACTATACTTCAGCTCAATATCACAATAGTCATTTGTACCATTTATGTAGTAAATTATGGAACAAGCAAAATTGACTCATCAAGAGCAAGGCTTCCACTAAGCTTGAGAAGAATCCATGCAAATATGCCAAGTTGGAGTTTTTATTTTTAGTAGAGACAGACAACAATGTACTGAAGCAAGACACCTCAAAGACACCAACCATGTATTGAGGAAAAGTTAGGGCAAGCAACAAGTTGCGCCTACAATTAGAGTTCAATTGACTAGAAAAAAATAATTTGCATAATTATCAATTAGATTTCAATGCAAAACCACACAACCACTCCACATTCAACAAAAACAAAGTTTACATATAGGTCAAAGTGTAAAGGCCATGTTGAATTCATTAATGGAGTGATATGAAATAAATGTATATGAGAAAGCAATATATGAGCGCACTATTCTTGACATATTTAGAAGCATTAACAAGAAATATAAATAGTTACTTTATCCAAACTCCTAATAAGAAATAGATACTTTGATAATAACAATAATAGTATGCTATTCCATGAAAGCAAAGATATGGCCATTTTATTTCTATAGAGATAAACGCAAATTCTTTCATTTATGTAGGCATTGAAAGAAAATACACAAGCAATATGCGATAACTACAAAATCCATAAAAAACCATCCAACTATATCACTATGATGCCTATAGGTAAACATGAATATATGATTTCACAATGATATTAATCATTTGAACAACATTGTTCTAGCAATATTTCATGCTAACAAAACAAGCAACTAGCACTCTAGATTCCCCCCCAAAAAAATCAACTATGGAATGCCAAGTTTGTAGCTATTTGGATTTCAAAGAAACCATATATACTATCGCAACACGCATCAACAAAATGCATAACATCTTCATATTTTAGGATATGCAGTGTCTTAAAGCTAAACCTCTAGAAGGGTTTAAGGGTTTTAGTACAACTCTAGCATAAAAATGAATAAATGATATGAATTGGATCTACAGAGAAATGGATTCAATGTTGCCTTAGTTAAAATTGGTAAAATATCAGGCTCACTATTAAGGATTGGACATAAGACATAGTGGTGGTGTGAAGGGCCCCATGTCACTACTAGAGGTGTTTGCTTGCATAAATCAAGTACCTCGTAAGTCAATGAACATACAACATAAATGAAGCGTGAGATCCAATCGTTAACACATACCCAGATCAACTACCCACACTGGGCAAAGATCATGCAACGTGGCATCTGGATCGATGCTTCAAGTTAAATTGTTTTGTGGAAAAGCCTAGACATTCAAATTCTAGATTGGGGAAATGTGATGTTGAATGTGTGATGTGGCACTTGGGGTCCGACCAATCATGACTAAAGTAATTTTCCAAAAACCCAGATCCCTATATTCTTAGACTCGTCCATATGTAGGCCTCTACAAATAAAGTATTCCTTAGGAAAAATCGGACTCTCGGATCCTGGACTAACCTTTGCAAGTACAATGTTTCTCCAAAAACTTGGAAACCTAGAATTGCTGGACTCTTGGACTCGTATGGATCCAATACTTTGTAAGTAAAGTGTTTTTAAGAAAAATCGGATTCTCGAACTCCCAAACTCGTCCATATCCGTTGTGGTATGTAGAAGACCGAAGGGGGGGGGGGTCCAAAACATGAAGAAGAGTCGACCGTGATTGAAAGAATGGTCATTGTTAAAGGAGATTCTGAATTTAGTGAAACAAAGATCATGTGTGTAAGAAAGGATATTGATTGCTAGATGAAATTTTGGGGAGTTGAAAGGTTGGGGATGCTTGACCTTCCATCTATCCCCCAGGCCAACAATATTCCTATTTACTCATTCTCCACAAGGAGAAAGAGGCTAGCTTGGGCAGAGCGAGAATAAGAAAGGTTGTATGAATTCTTGAGGGAGAAGATCTCTAGAGAGTCTATAACCTACATTTTGTGAAATAATAAAAGAGTTGTTTGAATCCTTTAAATGGTGGTTTTCCCATTTTGGGTTTCCAGGTTAAACATTGTCTTCCTATGTAATGTTGTTTTGTGTTTGATGGTTGTTCTACTACATCGTTTATTTTATGTATGCTATGATATTTCATTAGTGTTATTGATTTGATTTCCAAGCGATTATGGTTGTAAATGTTTTGGGATTTCTTTCATAATTTTAAGCATCCATTTTGGTGAAATAGTGAGGCTACAACCCATTTTTTATGGATCATGTGGTATCAGAGCACATGTTTGAATACATATTGTGAGACCTATATGGTTAATACCCACAGTGATTGTAAAAATAGTTGAGAGGAATTATTGATAGGCTTGGAAAGAAGAAGAACATCAACAATGACGGGAGATATTCAAGAATAATAAAAAGAAGAAGAAGAAGAAGAAGAAGACCCTAGGGGTAGATTGGATTGGCTAGAGAAGAGCTTAATCACACTCACAAATATGGTAGCATAAATAATAACAACAAAGGGTGCAAATTTCACCTAGAACACAAGGATACCATAGAGAATTGAATGAAAGAAGCAAAGCCAAATTCGGAAGGCTAAGTAGAGACATATGTAGGAGGGTGTAGCTATGACAAGTCACACGTACCTTTTCACGTGGAGGCCAAAGTAGACATCAAATCTTATGTAGGTGAACTGGATACCATCAAGTTGAATCAATGCCTACAATAAATGGAAGTGTACATGATTTCATTGGAATATCAAGGATTGCATTTCCTTAGTCAAAGCTTGAAGGACATGCTTTGGCTTGGTGGGAAAGTGACACAGTGAGTATGGAATTGAAGAATGAGCCACTAGTGAATGATTGGGAAGTGTTCAAATACATGATCAAGGAACAATTCTACCCAATTGGGTATGAAGTGAAAAAAAATGTATGGCACTACTTGTTAGAAAAACATGATCGCATATTAATAACAATAAACAAGATGCAAATATAAAACACATCAACACAATACAAGAGAGACACCAATATACATGGTTCACCCAATCTGGGATACATCCATGGAGAAATTTACAGTTCTTTTATTATACCGTCCATCAAAATGAATGGATACAACCCGCAACACATCCGCTGCAACTTCCTCTTCACTCTCTCACAGTCTCTCTCACACAGTCATAGAAATATTTACAATACTACAATACACAACCATATTACAATGCCTTCCTTTTAAAGAGTGATTACCATGGGAAAATACCATGGGGCACCCAATACCATAGGCCCATAAATCACCCATTATTGACCAAGTCTTGACTATGAAATTACAACATTTTACATGGCATTTTTTCCTGAATTTACAGTTGCAACCCCCCTGGACGCCCCATGGCGACTGTAGTGGGGGGGAAATCCCCCCCACACCCCTTTGTCATGGGATGAGATCCAGACATGGCTTAAACATGACTTCTGAATTAGGAAGATCAGGCTCCACAACCAACAATATCCCACTTGGAGACTGATCACAACAACTCCACCGCTACTACATCTGTTGGACTATGCACCAAAACTTGGACCTGGAAAATTTCTCATCTTCACCTTCATGCTTGAAGTCCAACTGAAACCGATCAAGAACTCAGTTTCTCTCTGGTTACTACCTTTGTCAACATGTCTACAGGATTCTGGCTAGTATGTATCTTTTCCAACTTCAACAGTTCATCTTCTAGAACAAATCATATAAAATGGTACTTGAGCTGTATATGTCCAGTCTTAGAGTGGAAGGTTGAGTTCTTTGCAAGATGAATGGCACTCTGGCTGTCACTATACAACCTGCTATTGTCCTGGTTTTTACCCAAATCCTCCATGAACCTCTGAAACCAAATCATCTCTTTACTAGCCTATGCAGTAGAAACATACTTTGCTTCTATTGTTGAAAATGAAACAACCTTTTACAACTTTGAAATCCAACTTACTGTTGTTCCACCTACATTAAAAACATACCCTGTGGTGCTCCTCCTGCTACCTTTATCACCTATCATATTTGCATCAACATATCCCTGTAGAATAGTGTGTGAACCTCCAAAATATAATGCATGAGTGGTAGTACCTCTCAAATACATGAGAATCCACTGTACTGGATTCCAATGTTCTTTACTTGGATTGTTCATATACTTGCTCACAACTCCCACTACATGTGCAATATCTGGTCTTGTTGTAACACACCCAGTGTCACATTAGACTCAATAGAATTTTTTTTTAATAATAAAATATATTAATGATCATTAGCCACATGCATATTTCATACATGCAAATCTATAACAATTGCATAACAATTGCATTTGAATGCATAAAAGATATAAAAGTAATTAGCAGAAGCTTCAACATAATCCATAAGACCCATAATTTATTTTAACAATGCATAGTATGACTTGTTTAGTAAAACTATCTACATAGTAAAACCTGCACAGTAGGTTCTCCTAAATGATTTATGATAATAATTACTAATGTTTTTAGTGTAGAAAATTCAATATTCAATTCCTCACCAATATAACCTATGGTATTTAGCTTGATCCAACCTATGGTTTTCAAGCATTAATACTATTCATGCGAGGAATATTGACAAAGTTAAATCTAAGCTTTGACATAAGCATTATTCTACTTAGCATAAACTAATTTAATCCGTGGTTTTCAAAAACCACCAAACCATCCAATACTAAGCTCATTATTCGAGCTTTAGCTTATGAAATTTGTTTATATTATGGTATTTTTACAAATTTATCTTGGACATAAATAAATAGCTTCGACATAAATATATCTCTAAAAAGGTTGGCATATGGAATATGTTTATATTTATTAATTAAACAAAAATTAACTTCGACATAAATAAATATCTTCGATAAGGTTGACATATGGAATATGTCTATATTTATTTATTAAACAAGAATTAACTTCGACATGAATAAATATCTTCGACAAGGTTGGTATATGAACCTCTTATACTATGAAACATGAACTTTATACTATGAACGAGAACTCTATCCATTAAAACGATGATTTTTGCAAAAAAACCACCAAAACCACCTCCCAAATAGAAAAGTGTTGATACCAGTATACACGTATTTTTTTTCAGGGTAAAAAATAGAGCCATGGCCTAAACATCCCATATTGTTGTTTACAAAAACTTTAAAATCAACCCTAAATTGGAAAAAAGTTTTTTTCTTCAAGAGATAAATTACAACTTTATGGAAAATTGCATATTAAACAAAAAACAAATTTCTCTAATAATTTCACCACTCTAACCATATAAAAACAAAGAAATTATGATGCGATTCATAATGAGATAATATATTAGACCATACAAGAACAAATGGTTCATATAAATATTCAAAAACTCCTCTAGAGTTTCAATTACAAAAATCATACTAATAAAAAGCATCTAAACTGCTTCTTCAAATTCATCCATGGATTTTGACACCCCATCATCAAAAACTCCTCTAGAGTTTCAATTACAAAAATCATACTAATAAAATGTATCTAAACTGCTTCTTCAAATTCATCCATGGATTCTGACACCCCATCAGAATCTACATTTTCTGCAGATGAAGGACTTGATGAAGATGTAGATGACCCATATTCTTCTCTATTATCAATGGGTGCACCATCTGAGTCTACATCTATGCCCATCATTTCAGATGTCATATTCCTTCAGGATATACGACTTGGTTTAACAGACTCCCATCTTGCAACTTCTTGCTTTTGCAACAACCTCTTGATAATCTCTATAGTCTTGGAGCGGAGAGTGTCTTTCTTTGTCAACTTGAAATCATAAACAAGTATATCAACTTCCTCTAATTTGAAGATGTCAATGCGGCGGTGATTTATTTTTTGACCCTTTCTTTTTCTCTTTCTACAAACCTTTTTCTCAACCACCATCTCTGCCTTGTACAAACCATCAAATGGGTGTGTATCTTTTGCATACCAATGTACTTCTATTGATACTACTTCATCATTTTCTTTATTGACCTTCATAGCTTTTGCAATCCAAAATAGATAATGACGTGGATCATTTGTAACCAAAAATGCAATCTTGCAACCCTCCTTGATATCTTGTACCTAGCCCCTGTAAAGGTCTTCCATCTCTCGACGCTTTGCAGATGATCCTCTAGAGCCAATATAGATTTCTCTTTCCTCTACTTGAGAAAACTCAACAGCTCGAGGTTCAACATTTGTTACCTCGTTTTCATTTGATAAACTTTGTGGCCAAGCAAATGGAGACTTCAAATATATATCTCCATTTGTAGAGTTTGAAATTATGTCACTCTGCTCCATGAAAAAAGACTCCCACCAAACAGAATCAACAACATCAAAGTACTTGACATATGTATCTTCGATAGACTTTTTGATTTCTTCCAAGCATTGAGAATAATCAACATCTCTACTATGTCGCCTTGCATTATGAATCTCTATAGATGATTGCAATAACAATAAATTTGAAGCATACATTTGACGATTTGGGATGAATTTCAGAAATGCCAAACCTGATGAAGGCCCCCATTCTGTGCTAGTTGAGTACTTCTTGCCCCACAATAGTGTTTTTCCATCAATATTTTTTATACGAAATTGATGCTGAAAGCTAATGTCATTAAGTTTTTCAATGCACCTTTCTTCACCATGCGATCCAAACAGAAATCTTCGCATGTCAACAATTTCTTCCAATTTCTGTACAATAGGCTCTGGATGGTATGCTTTCCCTATAATTTCAATCAACGATGGTAGGCTCCCGAATTTCTTGTTCCTCAATGTCCTTGCAAAATGGCTGAACATTTGATCAATATGATCATGCGTATGCCCAACAAGAAGGAACCCAACTTTTACCTTTTAAAAAATTCCCAATTCAACAAGCATGCTTAGATAACGAAACACGACCTGATTTTTGTTTTCTCGACTTGTATTGTCCAATTGTAGATATAGAACTTCTGGAAGATCACCAGGCCAATGAGTAATGACATGGTGAATTATGCTGATGGTCAAATTTGTATCATTGTGAATATTTTGAGCTGTAAAGTAAACCCTTGGAATCATTTCACCATTGAAAACCATACACCCAACCAAGTGAAATTGAATAAAATTCTCCTCCTTTAAATTCTTTGGCACACGAACAAAATGTGGCAAGAGTGTTTTTTTTCTGATCCATGCCATCAATTATCAAACCCATATACTTATGTGGAGCATCATAACACTTCTTGCGATGTTTGTACAACTTTTTCCATTCATTTGATTGTTGATTGCGATGTTCTTGCAGTGCATTGATTATGGAATCCACAAACAACATAACAAAAAAAATTGTGAACTAGCTTCAATAATTGACATTTATCTATTTTTTTTTGTAAACATACCTCTTTCTATCCCTTCTGATCTATCCCTTCTTTCTTTAAGAGAAGCACATGTACTGTAGACCCCCATCCTTGACCTCTTTGGAATGCGGACGTTGTTGAACTTCTTTTTCCATACTCTTGTGAAATATGCATATCTGATGAAGTTGTCATTTCCTTGACCACCTTGAACATAATCCTTGTATAAGTTGTAGATTTCCTGCCTTGTGAAATTATATGAAATCTGTATTGTTTCTCTATTTGACATACTCTCTCCATGCTTGGAAAAGAAATCATGCATCCATTATATTGCAATGTGTGTTGATGGCTCAGTGATTCGTCCCTGATAATCGTCAGTGTAAAATGTAGGATCCTTTTCCAGTCTTGTTTGGATTCTTGATAATCGAAGATTACCAATTGAGTGAATTCGTTTGAATGCCTTTCTACAAAGCATAATTCCTCCAATGCGATAATCATAACCTGTCCTAGTAGAAATCATGCACCCCACTAAATATGAATTTTGCATGCTTTTGTTCATTGATAAATACATCTTCCTTTTCTCCAAGACATAATTGTAGCCTAAACTTTTCAAACAACTTTTGTGGCAACACTCACTCGAACTCAAATGAGTAATGGAACTTGGACTTGTGAGCAATTCTTTCCTAGACCTTGTATAACTAGAATGCTTTGGATTGACATAAAAAGGTCTAGTCCTACACTTAATCCTGCTCTGCATTGGTTTCTGTCGCTGGATCTCGTGGACCATTATGTCTGCAACAAAATCCTCATTAGAATGAATGTTTTCATTGTGATGCAAATATGATTCCCCTCATTGAAAATTTCATCACCAAATTCATTATGAAAATTACTGTCATGATCACTAATAAGTTGATCACTTGCTGCCAGATCAATGTGACCATCAACATTATTTGTGCCACTAAATTATTCACTGAAAGGGAACTCTTGAGATTCAACATTGACATCATTGTTTCCTGTAAAATCTTTACTTGGAGGAGAATCATTGTCTTCATCATTCGTGTCTGTAACATCCTTACTTTGAGGAGAATCATTGTATTCATCATTGGTGGCTTCATCATCAACAAAATGATCATCGGTGCCATTGAAATCCTCTCTAGGAGGGAAATCATCATCAGTGCCATTGAAATCTTCACTCGAAGGAAAATCATCATCGGTGCCATTGAAATCTTCACTCGGAGGAAAATCATCATCCGTGTCATTGAAATCCTCGCTCGGAGGGAAATCATTATCGGTGCCATTGAAATCCTCACTTGGAGGTAACTCATCATCTGTTCCATTGAAATACTCGCTTGGAGGTAACTCGTCATCGGTGCCATTCAAATCCTCGCTTGGAGGAAAGTCATTATCTGTGCCATTGAAATCCTTGCTTGGAGGAAAATCATCTTCACCATTATTGATGTCTTCTTCCTCACCAAAATGATCATCTGTCCCATTAAAATACTCACTTGGAGGAAAATCATCATCAGTCCCACAAAAATCCTCGCTTGGAGGAAAATCATCATAGGTCCTATTAAAATCCTTGCTTGAAGGAAAATCATCATTGGTGCATTGAAAATCCTCGCTTTTAGGAAAATCATCATTGGTGCCTTGAAAATCCTCGTTGGGAGGAAAATTGTCATCATCTTGTTTGCTGTCTTTAGGATCCCCACTTAGAGGAAGCTCTTCATCATCATCACATTCTTGCCCTTCATTACTAGTGTCTTCAAAATCTTCATAATTAGGAAGTTCTTGAATAACATGCTTTATTACATTGCTTGCACTGCCAGTATCTTGGCTAGATGAACAATACATTTCTTCATTGACATTGGAATTTACTTCATATGAGTCCATGACTTCTCACTAAAAGATAGAATTATAGAAAAATCTTAATTGCTCAACTGCAAAGAAATTTTACCACTGTCCTCACCAAAAAGTAGAATGGTGCAACTCTCAACCGACAATCTTATAGCTATGAGAATGAAAATATCCCTCCAAAATATTCCCTCCAAAATTTTCATTCAAAATTTTCGTTCAAAATTTTCCCTCCAAAATTTTCCTACAAAATTAAAGCGCACATTCATAAGACTAGTAAAAAACCGAATTTATGATATAAAAAAATTGAAATAATCTATTAATTAATTACATATTTCTATCTCAGACATATAAGACTAGTAAAATTTATCGTAACATTTTTTATATACAATTTGTAATAAAACAATGACTATTTACATTTTTTTACTCCACATTCATAACATTAGTAATTATTTCATTTAAACCTATCTTATATAAATTTAATAGTAATTCAGTAACTAATTTCATTTTTTTAATCCCACATTCCTAGAACAAATAATGTTAAACCTAATCTAGGATATATATAACCATTTAGATTTCCTACTATTCATCATTTAATTTGGAGCAATTTAGTAACACTTTCAAGGTTAGCGCTTATTCTGTTTTTAATAAATTAATCAGTTTTTTTGTTAATTTTGCAATAATTATTTTATGGCTTTATTGATTTATTCTTTTACATTTTTGTTTTTTGAACATACTTAAAAATGGTAAACTTAAACCTAATCTATCTTATTAATACAAGATTGTTTAGTCTTTGTAGCAATTCACGAAGGTTTTCAAGAAGAACGGGAAGATTGCAGAGATGAACTTCTAGCATTTTCAACAGAGAAGTCTCTACCACTTTTCGGGTTAGTTTTATATATTTTTTTTAAATGTATTTTTTTTCTTAAATTCGCGTATTATTAATCGAGGCAAGGCTTGATTTGGGTTTAAAATATAAATTAAAATTAAATTTAAATTTTAAAATATGGATGCTTTGAGTTTAAAATATAAATTAATTTTTTTTTACCTAAACTACCCATGCCCCCTTCCTTATTTTTTTTACCCTCCGCCCCCTTCCTAATTTTTTTTTACCATCCACCCCCGCGCCCCCACCTCCCCACCCCAACCCTCCTCCTCTGCTTGGGATCTCCACCCGCTTGGGCGCCAAAGGGCGGCCCCTCACGAGCGCCGCGATGCCCAGCATCGCAGCCGCCTATCCACCTGCTTGGGTGCCAAAGGGCGGCCCCTCATGGGCGCCGCCCTTTGGAGCCCAAGCAAGCGGAGATCATGACAGCCGCCCGTGAGGGCCGCCCTTTGGCGCCCAAGCGAGCGAGAGGTTAGTTTAGGGGGGGTGGGTTAGTTTAATTTATTTATTTTTAATATATTTTAGGGGGGTGGGTTAGTTTATTTTTTTTTCTAAAATTGTTAATATATTGTGGGGGTAGTTTAAATATTTGTTTTTTTAATTTTTATTATATTGTTGGGGGTGCTAGTTCTATTTTTTTTTTTTAAATTTTGTATTATATTGTTCGGTGGGGGAGGTTAGTTTTATTTTTTTTAAAATTTTTTATTATATTGTTAAGGGGGGGGGTTAGGGAGTAGGGGGTTAGTTTTAAATTTGTTTTTTTTTTAATTTTTATTATATAGTTAGGGGGTAAGGGTAGGGGTAGGGGTAGGTTTAATTTTTATTTTAAAATTAATTATTATATATTTTAGGGGGGTTAGGGGGTAGGTTTACATTTTTTTTAAAAAATTTCAAAACGTAAAAAACAACGATTATGAATGTAATTTTTAAATTTTTTTTTAAAAACGTTTTTCAAATACAGTTTACAGTGAATATTGATGTTGATTTTGTTTAGATTATAAATGTTTGTTGATTTATTTTAAAATTCTACATTTTGGATATAGGTACAATGGCATCAAGAAAGATATCTGTAAACGTTTCTGGATCAAGAGTGGCAATCATTGTATCGAAAAAAACAGTTGAGGCATCTGAGAATGTTGAGACTCAAGACATAGTTCTTAGCTTTGAAGAATTAAAAATGAAGAATGATAGAGAATGGAAACATGCAGTAGAAGAAGACAGAACAAAGTATCATTGGCATCAGAAGGGAAAAAATCAAGGGAAACCAAAAAGCATTCTCTTATATTGTTATGCATATCCATATATTCAAGCAGATTACAATCTATTGGGATTGCGGAGAGATATATGTGTAGTGCCAGGTACAGATATTGTTTATGCACAGGTGAAACAAGCCAAGACCTTTGCGAAAATCCGATATGCTTTGAAGATTGCAAAATATAATGTTCAAGAAAATTTCACAGATTTTTGTCAAGGGGTCGTGGATGAAATTGAAAGCGGGAGAGTAAGTTTGAATATTGATATTATTCTTAAATTGGTTTTGTTATAACTTGGATACCACAATGTAATAGATTTAATACGATAATGTTTTTATTTTGCAGGATTTTTCCATTTCGATTTCAAAAAAGTTGAATGGAATTTATTATATAGAGGCCGATCCTATGGATGTCATTAGTGCCACTATTCAAAAGGGACCAGAAGCAAGGAAGAAAAAACAAGTGTTAAATGTTCAAACTAAAGAAGTACAAGTACAAAGAGGAAAGAGCATCTGACAATCAAATCAGGTACCTAGAAGGGTTATATTTAAATCTTCATCTTGCCCAACTGAACATGATGAAATTGTTGCAAATGAGCTTGTTACTCCTGCTAGTAAGAGTAACAAACAATATCGTAAAATAAATATGGTCGAGGTGCCTCGATTCCTGTTGAAAGCATTGTTGATTTAGAAGGAAACCCTTCAAATCGGAAAAAGAGGAGATCTGTTGTTACTGAAATCAATGTTATTACTGAATTTGAGAGTGAAAATTCTGGTGGCAGTAGGAAAATCATTACTCCAGGTGCTGATTTAGAGGATGGCATTGTCAAGACAGCACAAAATGCCATTTGAGATTGATTGTGAAGGGATAATTTGGTTAACAATGGACATACATTTGAGTTTAATGCGAATCAAATTTATAAACCCACAGAAGGGCAAGATCAATTTAGAATTAGAAAACCACATCACTTGCATATTCACAACTTGAAAGCATTGATGAGGCGCAATCCCTATGCACATGTGGTTGACTACCTAGTCCTTGTTGACCCTAAAGTTGTTCCTACTAGAGATGAATTTGATGAAATAAGATATTTTCATTACAAATATTATGTTCTTAGAGGGAATCATTCTGCAGAGGCAAGAAGAGAGTTGATGCAAGATTAACCCAATAACCCTATTTTTGAAACAGTTAAATGCATCATTTATGCTGGTTTAACAGATGTAGAAGCAAAGTTGTTGGCATGGGATCATAACACAAATAGTGAATATAGGTTGAAAATGACATTTGTTCAAAGGGTGAGATTTATACACAGTGAATTTGTGCAAATATGTGCTGGGGAAAAATCTAGAGTTGATGCAAGTTTTCAGAGACAATGTTGTATGGAAATAGGTCTCCCTATTAAAGATGATATTGTGCTACAAAACAATTCCAAAGGAAGTGATGCATTCAGAACTGTAGATGCCTATTTCCAGTTGGCATTCAGAGTTGGGAAAACATGGGATTTGATTGATGACATATTTAGCGTGTGGGAGAATATTGACATAAAAAACCAGAAAGTGAAAAAAATGTAGAGTTGTTCCATGGAGTGGTGGTAAGGCAGGTCTTGACGTCAAGAATCTGCCAGAAGACATGACTATTACACCTTGGAGAATAATGCAAGGTGTGAAGGATGAAACATTAATAGCTACAATACTATCACGGGTAAAGTCAGGTAAATTATCCATGGAGGAAATGTGTAGCAAATTTAACAAGTAAGTTGAGCATTTTTTTTTATGGTACGATGTTTTGTTCTTGAGTTTAACATTTTTGTTATGTTCTAGGTATTCTGTTATATTATTATATATGATTGTAAACATCATTTATTGTTTCATTGTCTAGTCACAAGGTCTACATGAAAATACAAGAGGAGATGGTTATAATGTTGAATGTGAAGAGTTGGGATGATGTCAAATGCAACTATCCAGACTGAAGCTCGATAGAAACTTTAAAACAATTTTTTGTTGCATTCAAGAAGGTATGTTGATCTATGATACATCCTATTTTATTTATTTCCTAATTCAATTCATTTCTATTTTATTACTTATAGAGATCATTTTCATTTGAAGATGCCAAAGAGGGGTAGCGATGGAGTACTGGAGTCCTTCAAAATTCATATCCAAAGAGCCAAAATAGAACGACAAAGGAGACAACCTCTTTCAAACGTTGAACTTGATGATACACTTGATCATTATATTTGGAATGGGCTTGACACTGTGCAATATAAAGTCATTTTAGGTGACTGTGCAGACATTTCAAATCTTGTTCCTAAAAAGGAGTACGCACTAGTGATTGAGATATCCCTAATGGATACAATATCCAAAACACTACTTATGATTGTGAGCCTTATACTTACCAATCATTCAGTAAAGTGGTTTCGGGATTTGTAGATGTCACAACATCACCACTATGGAGATTTGTTGTTTTCCATTCAGACACACAATTAGGGGGCTTGTTGACAACCTTTAGGAGTAAAGGAAAAAAAAGGAAGCAACTTTATTGGTAATATATTTGCACTATATTATCAAATGTTTGAATTTATAAATCAATTATATTTATTGATAAGTTGATTAATTGTTTTATATTTTTGTTACATGCAAAAGGCTAATGTTCATAGCTCCGGCAGTGATCCATTCCTGAGTGATACTGAAAGCATACATCTTGCAACTTGGACACAGGAGGAGGCTTATGAATATCTTTTAATCAATTAAAAGAGTGGAGGAAAACATAGTCAAATATTGAGTTATAATGTCGTGGTAAAAAAATTAACATATGAAGAAAGGGATTTGAAAGGAGTGACTGTAAACATCTATCAAAAGCCAAAAGCGTTGATTAGTTATCTCATAGATACATTTTCAAGAGAAGGAGATTGGGTCTTAGATTTGTTCTCGGGTTCAGGTAAGCTTTCTCATATTACAAATGAAATAATATATCAAGTTTTATTGTATGTTTTATCCTTCATTATTTTATTGTTTTAAAGTATGCTTCTTTATGCTATTTGAATTATTGTTATTTATTTTTGGTGATTAGGTACAACAATAGCATGCTCCTTATAGAAAGGAAGAAATTGCATATCCATTGATAATAATCCACTCCAATGCAATTACATAAAGCAAAGAATTAATGCTATTCAAGTTCTTCCAAATGAAATGCAAGAAGTTGGTTTGAAGAAAGGAGAGTTTAGTGAAACACTTGTGGCAAAGATGTCAAAAGAGCCTCAACCCCCATTAGGAGGGGTGTTTGGAAAGGAGCACTTTGGGGATCTTGCAGACATAGAAGACCCAATGGAAGAGGACATTGATGTCCCTGAGGAAAGTCAAGCTCCAGAAAGTTTCAATGTCGATGAAGAATTTGGCATGCATGATATTGTTGAATAGTTTCATGTTTTGAAGAAAATGTTAATTTTGACAATTTTTTGATAAGATATATTAGTAATGTTTTGACTTTCAGACTTTATTTTAGAAATAAAATTTCTATATATAATGTTTTTAATATGTTTTTTACAAATAATTTGTATATTTTTTCTTGAATTTATGTGAATCGTCACTTTTCGAAAAATAATATGAAATAGTATCATTTTTATACAAAAAATCTCTAAAAATTCATTGAAAATAGTTTTAAATGTCTTTATTTTTTGGAATTGTTTACAATTTTGTCAATAAAAATGCCTTATTTTGTCCATAAAAATGTCTTATTTTATAGAAACAATCGTAAAATGTATATGTTTTTCATTATAAATTGCTTAAAAATGTATGTTATTTTGTTAAATTTCTAAAAACACACTTGAAAATAGAAATTAAAAATATTTTATGACAAAGATAATTCAAAGGCCCCCAAAAATGCCTCAAAATGAAAATGTGTGACATTGGTATCAACCATTTTTGAAACGGGGGTAAAAATAACTACTAAAATTAGGAGAGAGAAAAATGAGAACTGTGTCGAGTTCTCGTTTCATAGTATAAGTGGTTTATGGAATATGTTTATATTTATTTATTAAACAAAAATTAACTTCAACATAAATAAAACATATAACTATGTACCCATTCAATACCAATAATTTATTATTTTTACTAAACATGAATAGTGGACCATAATAAGTTTTGGCTTTGACGAATGAACTATGACTGAGCTGTGACAAAGTGAGCTTCGACGAGTGAGCTGTGACAGAGTGAACTGTGACGGAGTAAACTGTGACAGAGTGAACTGTGACAGGAAAATGAAATTCGCACTATGAACTTCCTTAGGAAATTATCCAATATATTTTCATAAAGGAAACAAGGTAATATTAGTTTCATACTTAGACATTCCTCGAGTTTGTTTTATTCATTTTTATTAATACAAAAGAAAATATAATTTCAACATAATCATTTTAAGCTTACTAAGCGCAAAATAAGAATTGTCTTAAAAGTGCGAAGTGAGGTTTCCATAAATAAAATAGGAAAAACATTTACCATTCATTCCCATGCATGGAATGAGCTGTAAAAACATTTATTCCCGACATGTTCAATAAACTTAGTTCATAGTAAGAAAATTTAGCACTAACTGCAAAGTGGGGTTTCCATAAATTAATTAGGAAGATATTTGCCAATCTTTCTTAACATAAAAAAGTAATTGCCATATTGTATTACATACCATATACTAATTCAACTCATTGAATTTGTATATAATCTTACAATTCTCATACTTATAAATTAAAAACGAATGCCACTCATAATTGGCTCATAGTTTTTATTAAATAATCAAAGTTGTACTTAGACTTGGATAGAAACATTCTAAGTCTTTAGAATTTAGAAATTTTCAGCTCGTGGTTTTCAGTCAACAATACCACTTAAGGCAAAACACCTAAAAACATGCATTGTCACATGGTTTTGTTTACAAATTAATTAATAAACAAAATTAGGACTTAAATATTTACTCTACTTTGGAGCTTCGACATAAACATTTAGTATTTTTCAAATAAACCAAATCATCCTTAAAATAGGACATGGACATTTACTGCGCACTAAAACATATGTGGATACTCATTTCAAACATATCATTTGAACATTTAGGAATTATTTTCTTCCAACTATATGAAAAGAAAGAATATAAACCCTTATGCAATATTTGCATAAATACATCACTTAAATCATTAGAACTGCAAAATATTTCATCTAACTTAGGAGCTGTGCAATAAGAACACAACCGTACGGTAGAACTAGCAATTTAACACATGCCTTTGTAATAAAATTTGACTATTTGCAAATAATGATGCAACTTAAGAAAAATTAACAAAATGAATGAGATTCCTACTTATTTATCCATTCATAATAGTTTTCCGGCATTATACTCTTCGACACAATCCCAATAAACATTTCAATTATAAACCTAGAACTTTAAATAGAAAACCATGGCAATTATTTTTTTATCACAAATTATTATTGAAAGTTAATAACACCATTCTCATGAAATAAAATTATTTGTTGACCACTTGAATTGGAAAGTGGATGTGTGGCTTCCACGCTCCAACCAACCATAGGTAATTTTGCTCATTAATCTCTCAGCAGAACACCACCCCTGAGCTGAGACTTGTGCATTCACTAGACATACTTCTCACCAATTCCCAGACTTTTCAGAATTTACACTTGGTAATCAAGAAAATTGGATTAAATACCAATTCCATTCCAAACAATGCACTTAACCTCCTTGATTTCCACCAAGTCATCACTGCCATATGTGCTCAGAAATCCACCAAGTCAGCTACATACACCAGTTTCCACTTCCCTAGCATGACCATAGACAAAATGGACATATCTATAGTAGAAATTTATCAACAAAATGACTCATAGATTCAGGGATTCATTTCCATTTTCATTATGGGATAATAATTATCTCCTCCGTTCTCTCTAACATACCCAGGAATCGGAAATTCTCCCTGAATTCCAGCTTCTTCCACCACCTTCGCACAAAATGGTCCACCATTACTTTTCCCCTCCATGCATAATTCATGCATGCAACTTTGGAACCACGTGGGCTCTCTCTCTCTCTCCCACTTAATCACAATTAAATATTAATTATGATTTTAAAAATATAACTAAGGTCATTTAAATGTGTTAAATACTTATGATAAAATTAAGAACTTAAATATTTAACAGGGTTGTACCATGGTCTCCCACCTAAGACACCTAACCCCCTTATTGTCTTTGGTGAATACACAAGTCCCCAATCTTTTCAACGTACTACCTACGCATAGACAGTTGTGGATTTTTTTAGTATTAATATTTACAAAAATACAATATGTTCAGCCTTGTAGACATTTATAAACAATGGCCATCATCTGAATAGGGGTTTCAAACCAGGGGTGTTACATTCCCCTACCCCTTAAATTGTACACTGTCCTCGATGTTCTAATGCTTATAGACATTTATATAATGTTTACATACATAAAATATTCAAAAATATGCAAGGTTGTCCTAGCATTTTATATTTTTAGTTGTTTCTTCAAAGATGAATCAGGTTCACCAAACTCTAACATACATCATCACATTGTTTTTGTTGATGAAAATGGGAGCTTGTGCGACTCCACTTTAACTTTTGACACCACACCAACTGACTTCTAACTGAAGAATTTTTTTTCCCTGTGAAATTCAATCATCATGTATTCATTAAGCCAACATATTAAAATCAACCAATTTATTTGCTTAAAAAACCAACAGTTTTCAAGCTTCCTCGGAATACATTCATGCATTTCATGCTTAAATCGGCATATGCATCTAGATGACTGTAATCATCTTTATTTCTTTCTACATAAATTTAACTATTTCAACAGTCATTGTTTATTTCAAAAAAAATAAACACAACATTTTCTTAGCTGTAACATGCATTTCAACAAATTTATGTTCCTACAAAGCAAATAACATAAATAAAAAGAAAAGAGTAAGAGTTCCCCCTCTTAGCCTTGTTCCAATATGGAGCTCCACAACTGTGGCTTCACTGCTCCTTGGTCTCTTTCTCTTTGAAATGCGGGTGCTCGATTTTCTTAGTATTCATCAAGGTTCAGATCCACATTATTTGTGCCACACAACACTAGGAAGGTATCCCTTCCTCTAGTGCTATTCAGTGTGCACATAAAAGGATCACCCAAACCTTGTTCATCTTCTAGTTAAGGCACTTCATATTTGAAATCTATCTTTAAGATACTTCTAGTTAAGACACTTCATAGTTAACACACCTAAGGTGCTCCCCGTGGTTTGCTCAAAGGATTCTTAGCTAACAGGATCATCATAATTGCCGCATCATCAGTCACTTTTATTATTATTATTATTATTATTATTAGGTTCATTCGTTAGATCGGGCGCCTCACTCCCCCTACAGATTGTGTTAGTAGGTGAGGTTTTTTTATTAATTTATTATATTGTGTCAACCTTTACTGCAACACCAACTTGCAAAGTCTTCTTCTCTTTCAGAGAAGTCACATCCTCAATGCAATCAGCCGAAGGAAACCCATCATTGGCTTGCATAACTTTAATCAGAGGAATCATATTCTCAATGCTATCGGCCAAAGGAAACTCATCCTTGGATTGCATAACTTTAATTGGAGGAATCATATCCTCAATGCAATTAGTCAAAGTAAACTCATCCTTGGCTTGCATAGTCTTCTTCTTCTTTAGCTTTGCTCCTTTCTTCACTTCTCTTTTTCAATATGCAAGCACCAACTCGCATATATACCTGATAAACACAACATAGCTATCCAAGCTCATCAGTATCATACATTTATCAAAATGTATCATCATAAAACTAAAAACATATCATTTTACACGACCGACTTCTCGTCATTGAAACACCAGGAATGCGTCCATTCCTTTAAGGTATAATAAATGTCGACAACCTGGTCACAACACAACACAAGGAATGTGTCCATTCCTTTCAGGTGTGTGCCATGTCGGTTGGACTTGTAGTTTAAGTATCTTTTCAAAATAAAAACAGTTTTTGCATATTATCTCCTATAAAAATTCTTTTCAATATTAAATCGAGGTTAGGGTAAAGATATCTCCCTTCTTCCTCAATGCTTGAGCAAAACTTTATTTTCTTTAATTGTGCCACATTCTTCAATCAAACATGATGAAGAACCTCTTGGTTGACCCCAGAGGACTCTAATATTGCAATCTCTTTCTTTGCATCCAAAGTTTTATTTTTGCAGTTTCATTCTCTGCATCACTTACAGATAATAGCATTAGATACATACACACATATCACATAATATAACTTCAGTTAACTACCAGTAAAAAGTTATAACCAATTAACAAATTTACCAGATAATATCAGTTAACAATTTATAATCAGATAACAACTTATCTCAGTTAGCAACATATTCTTAGTTTTAACTTTTCATAAGTTGGCATAAGCATAAAAGTATTAAAAATTCATTTATAGCTCACACAACTTGGTGAACAAGAATTCAAGCATTCAGACCTACACTAAAACATGTGAGTGCACCATTCTTATTATGAAAACCTCCAACAAAATTCAAACACTTACTGTTGTTTCAGAGTGTCTTGCATATTTAATATTGCATTCAAATATATAATTATGCAATTACACTAATTTCCATTAAATAACAACAATCCAATATTGTATGGACATAAGCCATTCTTGCACAGATGTACTCAGGCATAGTCCCATCCAAAGAATTTAGCTAGCTATCCAATATGGCCATCTACCATCGGACTTGAACACAAATCAAGCATAAGCTTCAAATAGATACCGAGGATTCCAGCATAAGCCAAACCCAAGTCACATACTATCATTAAAGACTAAGACATAGGCCACGCACATGTCACAAACAACCACAAAGACTCAACATGACAAGAACACTTTGTAAAATAAACATACACTATTCGACATTCAGCATACCATTCAGTAATCCATACATAGCCAACTAGAGATTTTAACTAGCGATACCACTATGAATGCATATACTAATCTCCACTGATACTCAACAAGAAGGATTATTCTAAATGATCATAATACCATGAAAATAATTTATTGATAGGATAATTTAAGGTTCATGCGGTGCATGCATATACAACTTATGCATTTTCCAACACCTGTTGGACCCACCATGTAACTCTAACCTTACTCTAAAATAGATCACAAGAACAAACTAGTCATGAGTAAGTATGTTGTTGAATCATTCACTTTAGGCAATCAATTTCAAAATTCAATAACAAATGCAACCAATCAATCACTAGGTCTTCATATTCATACACCTCGGCCACAATTGATTAGGATAAATACCCATGATCATCCAGCTTAGGTTTTATCTGGAAACAAAATGACATAATCGAAATAAGCATAAACATGCTTAACATAATCATGTATCAACATGCTCTAAGAATACCAAATACACACACCAACTGGCTATCAAGCATTCAAGCATTTTAACTAATCATTGAAGATCATTTGACATGTCCCCATCCCTACTACTAGGTGAAGACTTGAGGGAACATAGGTGTACAAGAAATACAAACAATGCTCATAAAAATTAACACTATGCCAACTTGCCCCAAACATGCAAATCAATAAGCCTTTTTATAAATTTTAATGTCATTACCAAATAATTAAATGTGAATCCACAGGTTATGCAATCTATGCATACCACACATGTCTAAGCTATCCAACTGTGAAGACATATAAATACAAGAAACACATGCTATTTAGCGTGTCAAGGGATTGGCTGCAACTAGATTCGTGCCAAACAATTCATTTCCCTTCCATGGTTTCCTTATGGTAGCACAATAGTGAGACACATAATTGTTTCCAGTGCTCAGGAATTCCATCAGGGTTGGTGCATACACCATTCACCATATCGCCAGTAAATATTTCTGGTTTTGACAACAAAAAACAACATTCCAACATAAAACAATTAATTGTTTCAAGAATACAGTTACAAGGACAACCGAAGACATCCTACAAAATAGTGACCATACACAATAATCAACGAGATTTAACCAGGGAATAATAAGGTAAAGTTCCCTCACCATGAACAACCCAGGACAAGGATTCACTAGAGACTCCATGCAACAACCAAGTCCCATACAATTTAGGCTTTAAGGATAAATCCCTTATACAGTCATTGTCATATAGTTAATCAAAAACATACAACATAAATAAACAATTTCTCACTTGAGAAAATCATCTTTCCAGTTATAGATAGCTCCAGAGATTCACACTCTTGAGGAGACAAGCAATCTTATAGTTGGAATTAAATTTATGTCATACAGTTACATGCACAAACATGAACCATTATAATCTACATATATATAATTTAAATAAGCTGAGAGTGTACATAACATTGCCACAAGGTACCACAATCCTGTTTGGTCTCTACCTGCAAAAGCTTATTTCATAATTTCAATACTCAAAAATCATATTTGTATCTAGAAACATAATACATAAATGTTCTTAAAATTCATTTTTTTTCTTGAAGTTCTCATCTTATTCAAACATCTTGACTTGCAAAGATTAACCATATGGAAACTAAGTTAATCCATCCTTTACCATGCAATATAACCATACAAGGTCTGCCTTTACTTTGCGACTCAATGAGATGAGAGATGCAACCTCAACTATTCTTTGATCTACATGAAGTATTAATTAGCTCATTCAATTATACAATAAAAACGTGTATGCATACACTTTCTTATAGAAAGCAAACAAATCACCCTAAGGTTCGAGAGTTGTAGCCTCAACTCTGATACCAATTTGTAACACACTAGTGTCACATTAGACTTAATACACAAATTTTTTTAATAATAAAATATATTGATTGATCATTAGCTACATGCATATTTCATATATGCAAATCTATAACAATTGCATTTGAATGCATAAAAGTTATACAAGTAATTAGCAAAAGCTTCAACTTAATCCATAAGACCCATAATTTATTTTAACAATGCATAGTATGACCTACGCAATAAAACTATCTACATAGTAAAACATGCGTAGTAAAAACCATGGCATAGGAACTATGTGCTATGGTTCTCCTAAATTATTTATGATAATAATTACTATTGTTTTTAGTGTAGAAAATTCAATATTCAATTCCTCACCAATACAACCCATGGTATTTAGCTTAATCCACCCTATGGTTTCCAAGCATTAATACCATTCATGCCAGGAATATTGACAAGTTAAACCTAAGCTTCAACATTAGCATTATTCTACTTAGCATAAAATAATTCAGCCCGTGGTTTTCAAAAACCACCAAACCATCCAATACTAAGCTCATTATTCTAGCTTTAGCATATGAAATTTGTTTATATTATGATATTTTTACAAATTTATCTTGGACATAAATAAAGAGCTTTGACATAAATATATCTCTGACAAGGTTGGCATATGGAATAAGTTTATATTTACTAATTAAACAAAAATGAACTTCGACATAAATCAATATCTTTGACAAGGTTGGCATATAGAATATGTCTATATTTATTTATTAAACAAGAATTAACTTCGACATAAATAAATATCTTCAACAAGGTTGGTATATGGAATATGTTTATATTTATTTATTAAACAAAAATTAACTTCAACATAAATAAAACATATAGCTATGTACCCATATCAATACCAATAATTTTATTATTTTTACTAAACATGAATAGTGCACCATAATAAGTTTTGGCTTCTACGAATGATGAATGAGCTGTGACAGAGTGAGCGCTCTGACAGAGTGAGCTTTGACGAGTGAGCTATGACAGAGTGAACTGCGACAGGAAAATGAACTTAGCACTATGAACTTCCTTAGAAAATTATCCAATATATTTTCATAAAGGAAACAAGGTAATATTAGTTTCATACTTACACATTCCTCGATTTATTTTTTCATTTTATTAAGACAGAGGAAAATATAATTTCAACATAATTGTCCTAAAAGTGAGAAGTGGGGTTTCCCTAAATAAATTAGGAAAAACATTTACCATTCATTCCAATGCATGGAATGAACTGCACAGTTTGATTCACACCAAAGGAATAAGGGCAACTAAGGTTATACACATAATCACTCCTCAAATATTGTATCACACATTTAAAACAAGGAAATAAAAACATTTATTCCCAAAATGTTCCATAAACTTACTTTGTAGTACTAGAATTGCGTAGTAAGAAATTCATATTAACTGCAAAGTGGGGTTTCCATAATTTTTTTTTTGATCTAGGGGAATCGACAACTGGAGTTGGGCTGGTACTCGTGTGACACGGGGTCCAATGTTCCAATCTCGCTACCACTATACCCCTAGGAGAGTACGCTTGTCCCACAACACATACTCAATGCTGCAACGAGGTTTGAACCAGCGACGTGCGTAACAGCTCATACACCTTAACAAGCGCACAGTTGCCTACTGGTCTACACCCCGGGGGCAGGGGTTTCCATAAATTAATTAGGAAGATATTTGCCAATATTTCTTAACATAAGAAGTAATTCTCACATTGTATTACATACCATATACTAATTCAACTCATTGAATATGTATATAATCCTACAATTCCAATACTTATAAATTAAAAAACAATTCCACTCATCATTGGTTCATGGTTTTTATAAAATAATCAAAGTTGTACTTAGAATTCGACAGAAACATTCAAAGTATTTAGAATTTAGAAATTTTCATCCCATGGTTTTCAAACAACAATACCACCTAAAGAAAAACACCTAAAAACATGCCTTATCACATGGTTTTGTTTACAAATTAATTAATAAATACAATTAAGACTTAAATATTTACTCTACTTTGGAGCTTCGACATAAACATTTAGTCTTAAACCAACTTGTGGTTTATAAATTTCATATATATATATATATATATATTTTACAAAAACGAATAATAGACTTTTATATAAAAGATGGAACGGGGTTTACAAAAGGACTACAAAGAGGCTTCTCTCTAGGTAGTAGAAGAGCCCTGACGGATTGCTTGATTTCTACCATTCTGTAATGTTCATGATAATATCCTATTCTAAGAAGGTTATAGCTCCTAACAAACTACCCTAAGAGAAAAATTAAAGAACAGAGCATTGCTTAACCATTGGTAAAAAAACAAAAAGAGCCAAACTGGAATCTAGCCTATGATTCTGAGACATCTAGTAGCATAACAAGACAAAACCTAAAACAACCAGGTAGGTTCTAACCCAAAGCTGGGACGCAGACGCTGAAATCAAAGCTCGATTTACTATTGGACAGACTCCACATTTGTTCTTCCCACGCCTCCTTTTATTTTCGCGTTGTTGTTTCTGATCTCTGCTCGTATGCTGTCAATCTTAGCCTCCACTACTCTGATGCTGTTATGAGCTGCAATGATTCTTGCATCAAGGTTGATGGAGCAGGGACAACCTTTTTCAAGGGTTTCTGCCAAGCTAGTGACCTGACCTGTGATCTTGTTTCTATTGCTTCGAACCTCTATATTTGTAGTTTGAACTAGAGTGTAAAGGTGAGAAATGGCCCGCTTCAATTCAAAGTTTTCACCACGGAGTGTGCCAAATTGTGCTTCCATGTCTTTCATATACGTTTGAACCTCATCCGGTAGGCTGGAAAAAATCGATGTTGGGCCATTGCAACCATCATTCTTTCCACCAGAGAGAACACTAATGCCCTGTCCTAGAAATTTTGCCTTGCATGTTTCCAGTAGAGTATGGTGCATCTTGTCCAAACCTCCATGAATCCTGGCCTGTCAAGCTTCATTCGCATGGGGAGTCTTCATGGGTCCAACGCTTATTCTCCCATGGGATGCAATATGCTTCCTGCAGAGAAAACATTGTAACGTGGAGAGACCTGATATAGGGGAGGCTTAATCCATCTTGACACACCAAAGAAAATTCACGCAACAGGGAATGCGCTCGCCACAGAGAGTGATCACTATGCAGCCTCTTTTCTTGTTCTTGCACCAGAGAATGTTCACGCATGAGAGTAGATAGCTTTCCCATCCATCCTTTATATTAGAAATTCCTCGATTGTCGGCCGCAGTTAAGCACTGCATGGTGGTCAGGTGGGTCAATTGTGTGAGCCGCTTCTGGACCGTCGAAAGGGCACGGGGAGTGTCAACATAGTTTAAGGAGGTTTCTTTGAAACTCAAAGCTTTGGTGCGGGGGAGTCCAAAAATAGCATGGTGTAATTTTTTTCTTCTAATTAAGCAACTATGCCACTTCCAAATGCTAAAGGATATGCAATGTCTTTCCATTAAGACCACAGAGCTAAGGAACCCAGGCGATCCCGTATACCTGCTGATTGCAAACCAAAAATACACAATCAAGACCGACTCCAATGTTTTCCATCTTGTCCGCATACTGATTGTTGGATCTCATCATATGAAGAAAGTTGATTGCTTTGTATTCCTTGACTATGTTGTTCAGGAGGTGTTGAGTCTTAGTAACAAGATTATTTCGGTTCTTAGTCAAGTTTCTGGCTTCCGTGATGATCAGCATAGAATCGCCAAAGACTACTAGATCCTCAATTCATTCCTTCTTTGCAAGATCCAATCCTTTAATCAAGGCTAGCCATTCTGCTCCATTGTTAGACCTTCTACCAATTCCCCATGCGTAATCTTTCAGCTTGTTTCACTCAGAGTCAAAGAAGACTCCTCCCGCACCTGCCAACCCTGGGTTTCCTTTCGAGGCTCCATCAAAGAACAAAGTGTTGCAGTCGATATTATTTTTCCAAGATTGGAAAGTTTTAGAGCTCATTCTTATGTGCTAGCTCTGAGAATTGGGTATCCTGGAGGGTTGAGCCTTAAAATTGAAGGGATATGGAACCAAAAAGTCTGAAGCCCAAAAATTTTCTTCAATAGTCAGAGTTTCTTTATTGATGTTATTCATACCTCTCGCAGTTAAGGTTTCTATCCAGAGGGATTTAGCAGAGGATAGAACTTTACTCAGAGTTGATTTTTTTTCTTCAAAGATTTCCTTATTCCTAGCTGTCCATATCTTCTAGCAGATGAATTTTGGGAGAGCTTCCCAAGCTCTTTTGAAATCAGGTTTGTTGGAGAGCGTTCCATGATAATAATCCTTCCAGCAAGAAAAAAAATCATTCCAATCTGTTGGCAATATCAAATCTAAATGCAACTCCTGATACGCTCGATGCCACAGCTCTTGAGAGAATTTTCACTCGAGGAAGAGATGCTCAAGAGTTTCTTCAGAATATTTGCAAATGATACATCTCGCAGGACCTTCGATTCCCCTTTTTCTGAGATTCTTCGTGGTAAGTGTTTTGCGGTGAGCGAGAGTCCAAGTGAAGGTGTTGATTTTCGGAAGCCCATCATTTCCCCAAACTTTGCTCCATTTTTTATCCTTGTTTATTTTGTTGTTGACGCTATCTACTACTCGGTAACCTTCCTTGATAGTGTACTGACCCGATTTTCCCCATCCCCTTTTATCATTCAGAATTCGATGCACAGGAGTTGCACTGTGAAACAAATAAAGTAGAGTATTGAAATCTGAGAGGAGATGAGTCGGGATCTCCAAATCAATCCATCCATCCCATCGTCCATGGCTAGTCCAGGAGGACAAGTCATATAAGGTGTGGAGGTTTGCTTGATCCATCCAAAGTTTTAAATCTGAGAAGGCCCACGATAAGTTGACAGGGGAGGCTGGGCCTATGATGTCGTTCCACATGTTTATTTGTTTTCCATTTCCAGGGATCCATTAGACGTGATCCTAAATGATGAAAGCCATTTTTTTGCAAAGGTCCCAGTTTGGGGAACCGCTTCTATTTTGCTCAATGTCTTCCACACACCTTCTTTTACCTCCCTTCATATACTTTTTGTGGAGGATTTCCTTCCACCAAGCCTTTTTTCCAGAAATAGTTCTCCGAAGAATTTTGGCTCCCAAAGAAAGATTCATAATCATTGGGTCTTTTACCCCAACCCCTCCATACAGTTTAGGCCTGCAGACCATATCCGAGTTCACCAAGTGAAATTTTTTGGTGTTATTAGATTTGCCTCCTTGCCACAAAAACGTTTTGAATTCTTTCGTGACTTCTTTTATTACTTTTTTGGGGGCTAAGGAGATCGAACAAGCATAGAGGGGGTATGCAGCGGGGATAGAGTTGATGAGTACAAGCTTGCCGACCGGATTTAGCCACCTGGAGCCCCAAGAGGTGATCTTTCTTTTTATTTTGTCAATCAGCCCATGCCAATTGATGATTCTTTTTTTTCCCTTGAAAATTGGGATCCCGATATATTTAAAGGAATTCCAGGATGCATTCCACAAAAAATCCTTTCTATTCTAGCCACAGTCCCTGAAGGGAAATTCCAACCATAAAATTTTGATTTACCTGAGTTAAATTTATCGTATGAAGCTTTTAGAAATGTAATCAGAGCATTATTGAATCTCTTGGCTATTATTGAGGATGCACCCTCGAGCAAAATTGTATCGTCGGCGAACTGAGCATGGTTGACGGCTTTAACTCCTTTAGAAATTTTCAATCCTTTAACTCACCGGACTCTTGCAGGTGCTGAAGTTTCCTACTCAAATAATCTTCCACCAGAAGGTATAGGAATGGGGACATGGGGAAACCTTGCCGTAAACCCCTAGAGGCTTGGAAAAAATTGGTGGGCCTGCCATTAACTAGAGGAGCAATCCAAGGGCTGCTAATGCAGGATTTTACCCATCTTACTAATATTTTAGAGAAATTGAATTTAACGATGATTTCAAACAGAAAGGAGTGATTTACTCTATCAAAAGTGTTATCCATATCCAGTTTGATAGCCATACCTTGTTGCTTTTTCTCTATGCTGGAGTGGATAGCTTCCTGTACGATGATAATATTGTCGAGAATCTGGCGTCTTGCAATGAAAACTACTTGTGAATATGAGATGAGGCGGATCATGATGCTTTTCATTCTTGTTGAGATGATTTTAGAAAGAATCTTATAAGGGGTGTTGCAGAGAGAAATTGGCCTGAAATGGTCAATTGAGAGGGGTTTTTTTTCCCTTAGGGATCAAAGCCAGAAAAGATGAATTGGTTGCCCGACCAATTTTGTCTTTCTTTCTGGTCTAGTTAAGCATTCTTTTCAGATCTTCTTTTATAATTCCCCACGCTGCTCTGTAAAATTTTATTGTGAACCCGTCCGGTCTAGGTGCTTTGTCCGCTTGGAGGGACCAAATTGTGTTTTGGATCTCATATTCCATGACTCGCTTAGAAATCTCTTTATTTTTAGAGTTAGAGATGAGCGAAGGGATACCAGAAAGGAGGACTACTTGAGCTTCCACGTCGGTTTCATCTTTTTCTGTGTAGAGGTCACATAAATGGTTGAAAGCATGATTTTTCAACTCTTCTTGACCATCAATCTTGCTCCCATTTTTATCTTTCAATTCTTTTATAGAATTATGGTTGAGCCAGACCTTGACTTGCTTATGAAAGTACTCGGTGTTGTTGTCTCCTCCTTTTAACCACATTTACCTGGATTTCAGTCTCCACATTTCTTCTTCATGTACTACAAGCAAATTTAACACATAATATTGTATTTAACTTACCTAATAAGATAAAATAGGACATGAACATTTACTGCATAGTAAAACATATATGGATACTCGTTTCAAACATAACGTTTGAACATTTATGAACTATTTTCATCCCACTATATGAAAAGTAAGAATATAAACCCTTATGCAATATTTGCATAAATACATCACTTAACTCATTATAACTACGCACTAAAACATTTCATCTAACTTAGGAGTTGTCGAGCTGCACAATAGAACTAGCAATTTAACACAAGCCTTTGCAATAAAGTTTAACTATTTACAAATAATGATGCAACTTAAGAAAAATTAACAAAATGAATGGGATTCCTACTTATTTATCCATTCATAATAGTTTTCCGACATTATACTCTCCGTCATAATACTAATAAACATTTCAATTATAAACCCATAAATTTAAATAGAAAATCATGGAAAAAGTTTTTTTATCACAAATTATTATTGAAAGTTAAAAACACCATTCTCATGAAATAAACTTACATGTTGAACACTTGAATTGGAAACTGGCTGTGTGGCTTCCATGCTCCACCCAACAGTAGGTAATTCTGCTTATTAATATCTTAGTAGAACACCACCCCTGAGCTGAGACTTGTGCATTCACTAGACAAACTTCTCACAAATTCCTAGACTTTTCAGAATTTACACTTGGCAATAAGGAAAATTGGATTAAATACCAAGTCCATGCCAAATAGTACACTTAACTTCCTTGATTTCCTTCTGATTGCACAACAGTGAAACACATCACTGCCATATGTGTTCAGAAATCCACCAAGTCAGTTGCATACACCATTTTCCACTTCACTGGGATGACCAGAGAGAAAATGGACAGATCTGCAGCAGAAATTTATCAACAAAATGGCTCACAAGTTTAGGGATTCATTTCAGTTTTCATTATGGGATAATAATTACCTCCCCTGTTCTCTCCGACATACCCAAGCATCGGAAATTCTCCCTGAATTCTAGCTTCTTCCACCCCCTTCGCACATAATGGTCCACCATTAATTTTCCCCTCCATGCATAATTCAAGCATGCAACTTTGGAACGACATGGGTTCTCTCTCTCTCCCCACCAGGGTAATTTTTAGGGGCAAAATTTCGCCAATTGGCTATTTTTTGGGTTTTTTTTTTCAAAAAATAAATTATCTATTTGGTCATTTTTAGTCTTTAATATCGCATATATTTACATTAAATATGTTTTTTTATCATAATATTCGCCAAAATTTACCTGTTTTAGTAGTAAATTGCAGCTTTCATATTTAATATTCACCTACCTATTTAAATATATGTTTTTTTTCAATTCAAAATAATTGCCTAGAATACTATACTTAAGTATAATATTAGAATCCTTAAAAAATACCCTGCTCCCCACTTAATCATAATTAAATATTAATTATGATTTTAAAAATATAACTAATGTAATTTAATTGGGTTAAATACTTAGGATAAACTTAGGAACTTAAATATTTAACAGGGTTGTACCATGGTCTCCCACCTAAGACACCTAACCCCCTTAATGTCTCTGGTGAATACAAAAGTCCCTGATCATTTCAGCGTACTGCCTCAACACGGTCAATTGTGGATTTTTTTAGTATTAATATTTACAAAAATACAATATGTTCAGGATTGCAGGAATTTATAAACAACGACCATCATCTGACTAGGGGTGTTACACTTGTGCACACCATGGAATACATCAAGGTGCCAATTGATCATGAATAGGGAACCTTGGACATGTAATCTATCTCTTCCTGTGTCTTGGGACACATCTCGTTATTTAGTTTGAAATGGATGGCCAAAGGTGTACTAACTGGTTTTGCATTCTGTATTTTAAATCTCTCCAACACCTTTTCTATGTACTCACCCCAAGACAATGTCAATTTGCGATTTTTCATGTCTCTTGTTATTCTCATACCAAGGATTTGCTTTGCAGCACCCAAATCCTTCATCATAAATGAATTATCTAACTTCCTTTTGAGCACATTTATATCCTACATGTTAAACCCTGCAACAAGCATGCCATCCACATACAATAATAAGATAATATATCTTCCATTATCTAGCCTCTTGAAATAAACACAATGGTCAGAATGACATCTACTATAACCTTGTTCTATCATAAATTTTTCATATTTCAAATCCCATTGCCTTGGAGCTTTCTTTAGGCCATACAATCTCTTCTTCAACCTGCATACCAAATTCTCCTTCCCTTTGACCTCATACCCTTGTTGATGCTGCATATAAATATCTTCCTCTAAATCCCCATGGAGAAAATTTGCTTTTACATCTAACTGTTCAAGATGCAAATCTTCTACTTCCACTAGACTTAAAATAGTCCTAATTGAAGTCATTTTAACAAGAAGATAAAATATTTCATCAAAATATATACTTCTTTTGTGCAAACCACTTTACAACAAGTTTGGCCTTGTACCGCTTCTTGCCTCCTTCTTCATTCAACCCGTAAACCCATTTATTCTGCAATGCTCTTTTACCGGCAAAAAACTGAACCAAATCCCAAGTCTGGTTTCTTACCAATGAGTCCATCTCCTCATTCATGCCTTGATCCCACTTCTTTCTAGTTTCCACCTGCATTGCTTCTTCATAACATTCTGGTTCACTAGAGTCATTCATCAATAAATAATACAATGAAGGAGAGTATTTTTCAAGGGGTCTCTTTGACTTGGAATATCTTCTAACAACTGCAGGAGTTTTAGGTACCTGCTGCTATTCTTGATTTTTCTATACCTTTGGAACTTCATTTTCTTTGATTTCATCAAGCACTGTGTACTCTATGTTTTCCTTTTCCTATTTCTTTCCCTGCAACCGATCTTTATACATGACATTTTCATTGAATATCAAATCTCTACTCCTAATGATTTTGTTATTTTCATAATCCCATAAGCGATAACCAAAATCAACAACCTCGTATCCAATAAAGGTACACTTCTTGGATTTATCCTCAAGCTTTGTTTTATTTTCTTTATCAATATGGACAAATGCTTCACAACCAAAATTTCTCAGAAATGAGTAGTTTACCTTTAAACCTGTCCATGTGTCCTTTGGAATCCCCCCATCCAAAGCACTTGAAGGCCCTCTGTTTATTAAGTAAACATCAGTATCTATAGGATCTGCCCAAAACTGTAAGGGAAATCCTGCATGCAATATCATACAGCTTGAACGCTCCATGATTGTTTTGTTCATCCTTTCTGACATACCATTTTATTGTGGTGTTCCTAGGACTATCTTCTCTTGACGAATCTCATGGTATGAACAGTAACCATCAAACTCCTTGTCGCAATATTCACCTCCATTATCAGATTTGAGACACTTCAACCTTTTTCTTGTCTCATTCTCAACCAAAGCTTTCCACTTCTTAAAAGTAGCAAACACATCATATTTCTGTTTAATGCATTAAACCTAAGTTTTTCTAGTTGCATAATCAATAATAGTAACATAATAATGAGAGCCACCACGAGATTGTACTTGAGCCGGTCCCCATACATATGAATGCACAAGCTCTAAATTTTTACTCCTTTTCTGTTTCCCAACCCTGAGAAATCTGACTCTCTTATGTTTTCCATAAACACAGTTCTCACATAATTCCAAACTTACATGCTTTAGATTTGACAACAACTTCCTTGATTGGAGAATTTGCATCCCCTTCTCACTCATGTGGCCAAGCCTATAATGCCACAATGCTGTATATGTTCATGTGGAAGCTAAAGAGATAGAACAGTTAGTATTATGAGGACATAAATGCAATGTACCTATCATGTCTCCTTTTGATATCACCATTGATCCTTTAGTGAGCTTCCACCACGTTTATCCAAACGTAGATAAACAACCACCATATCCCAACTTTCCTATTGAGATCATATTTCTTTTCATAGCATGAATATGCCTTACATATTTCAGTAGCCATTCACCTGCATTCTTTAACTTTATCCGTACCTTAGCCATTCGAACAATTTTACATGGTTCATCATGACCCAATAAAACATGTCCAAAATCACCTGGAACATAATCATGAAAGAATTTTCTCTTGGGTGTAGCATGGCATGAAGCCCCTGAATATACTACCTAGTAATCACTAGTATTATCTAATGCAAGAATCAAAGCATCTTGTAACACATCACATGCTACATTTGCTTCTTGAGTAGTCTCTTGCTGTCCACCTCATTTATTCTTTAGAGATATGCGGTCTTTCTTCATATGTCCTTTATTTCCACAGTTCCAACACTCTATATTTCCCAGTATGGACTTGGATCTTCCCTTCCTGGACTTGCTGCGGTTACCTAGGCTCTTTCCTCTCTCCCTTTTTCTTCCCCCGCTCTACATGGTCAACACATTACTTGATGTCTCACCTTTTCTTTTCCTTCACATTTCCTTGCTAAGAATAACACCAACATCATCATCAAATTTCTAAGTGTTTGAACCAGAGACATCGTTACTTACAGCCATGACCAAGCCATTCCAGCTTTCTGGCAATGAACACAATATTAGAAGAGCCCTAACCTTATATTCAAAGTTCACTTTTACAAAAATTAGTTGATTTGTAATTGTATTAAATTCATTTAAATGATCAACAAAGGATCCACCTTCTAACATCTTCATATTAAATAAATGCTTCATTAGAAATACATTGTTGGAGGTTGAGGGTTTTTCATATAGTTTACCCAATGCACTCATCAGACCCTTTGTTGTCTTTTCTTTTGAGATATTGAAAGCCACCGACGAAGCCAGGCACATCCGTATTGTTCCTAGTTCCTTTTTGTGAAGAACCTCCCATTCTTCGTCCTTAATAGCCGACAATTTTTTTTCTTTTCCTCCTAATGGTAGGATTAGTTCCTTCTGATACATATTGTACTGCATTTGCATCTTCCATAACTGGTAGTTTGGCTATTAAATTTCTAAACATTAAACTTTCCTTCTTTTTCCATTGCTCCAACTCGAACCAGGGAACACTTCTTTCCTGCAAGTTTATCTTCCAAATAGACCTTTGGCTCTGATACCAATTGTTAGAAAAACAAGATCACAGAGTAATAACAATAAATGAGATGCAAATATAAAGCACATAAACACAATACAAGAGAGATACCAATATTCATGGTACACCCAATATAGGCTACACCCACAGAGAAATTGCCAGTTCTTTTATTATACTATTCAACAAAATGAAGGGATACAACCCACAACACATCCACTGCAACTTCCTCTTCACGCTCTCACAACCTTTCTCAGACAATCATAGAGATCTTTACAATACTATAATACACAACCATATTACAATGCCTTCCTTTTAAAGAGCGATTACCGTGGGAAAATACCACAGGACACCCAATACCATGGTCCTGCAAATCACCCATTATTGACCAAGTCATGACTATGAAATTACAACATTTTAAAAGGCATTTTTTTTCTCTCTGAAATTTTTACTACGGGGGCACTGCCCCTGAACCCCCGCAAGGGGGGGGGGGATACCAAAATGTAGTCTTCGCCCCCCCTGAACCTCCCATGGCGATTGCAGTGGGGGGAAAATCCCCCACACACCCCTCCATCATGGGATGGAATCTAGGCATAGCTGAAACACGGCCTCTGAATCATGAAGATCAGGCTCCACAACCAACACTACTTTAGGCAAAGGCAAGGAAAATCAGTGCAAGACTTTTATACTAAGTTCAAGAAGAGAGGTGTTCAACTTGGAGTATCTTTGAAGAGTTCATAAATGCTAATTAAATACCTAGGTGCATTACTACCCCAAATTCGATATCCAACCTAAGACAATTGATAAATCTAGTCTCCAGGCTGTTGAAATATTGTAACTTCAAAAAATATTATATTTGTATATTATTTATTCCGGAGATGTTCCATACCTCCGATGTGATTATACTATAAATCCGGAGATGGTTATTCCTCCGAGTTGGGTGTGGTAACTAGGGTTATTAGACCCACCATGTGGGGGTCATCCCAGTCAGTTATAATGGGGTATTTAACCTAATGGTTAAATACGAGCCTACATGTACTTGTGTAAAATACATATCAGAGTAGTGTATAAATAGAGGAGGTGTGTTCCTCATTTGATACACACACTCACTTGAGGATAGCGCACTTGTGAAGGAGAGGTATGCAATTGTGGAGAAGGAGATCATGTCTCAGGGTTTCATCTTTGTATATTGCTGGTCATCTATATTGAGGAAGCTTTGCTGGGTTTTCTACCCCATGAGGGTTTCCCAGGATAAATCTCTGTCTCTTGTGTTTATGCTATGCTTGTTGTTTCTTCAGTGATCCTGTATATGCTATTATTGTGAAATGGAATGTAATTCTGCTATTTTCTGTCTTAGCATATTGAATTTAACATGGGATCAGAGCTAACCTGAAGGAAGACAAGGTATGGCACTAACGACACTTGCTTTACTTACGACAATTTGAAGGTTAGGGTTTTACATAGCAAAAACCAGTCATCGTAGAACTTTCGCTATAAATCCGTTTTGGCAAAGTTTTCGGATCTGAAATTGTTACAGGACGAATATTAAATCTCCAGGTACCTTTTGTCCAAAGGACAACCTCTAATTCGTTGTACTTTGTGATTTATGATCTGTACAATATAGGGTTTCTGCCTCTTCCATATCTGAGTCAAAATCAGGTGACCTTGGGAAAAAGGTCATATCTTGGGCTAGGAAGCTCCAAATGAAATTTCGTAAAAAGTGACAGGTAGTACACAGTCTGTACTATCTCAGAAAACTTTTTTAGAGGCCGAAGTTGAATCAGTGACACGTGGCACTCCGTACAAGTGCGCTCTTCTGTATTATCCCATAAACAGGTCATGTTGCGACATTTGGAATAACTCTCTCTCAGAGAGTCCAATTGAGGTCAGACCTATCAGGATGGAAAGGTAACAGGCCGAGCTATCTCAGGAAACTTTTTTCAGAGGCCGAAGTTAAAACAATGACACGTGGCACGCCGTACAAGTTCGCTCTCATGTTTTATCCCAAAACAGGTCACGTTGCGACATTTGGCATATCTCTCTCTCAGAGAATCCAATTGAGGTCAGACCTGTCAGGATGGAAAGATAACAGGTCAGGCTATCTCAATAAACTTTTTCAGACCCTGTGGATCAAAAATTTCAGAGTTACACCAGAAACAATCAGGTACATATTTCTGTCAAAACAGAATTATTTTTTTGGTACCTTCATTCATGGCTTCCGGAATTTAGGGCTTTGGAGAAAGTTTGGAATTTTTGTAATCGGAGACCATGGCTGGATGCTACTCATCAAAATAGAAATTTAGAGACCAAGATCAGAATTTTTGGTTGGGCAGAAGGTCGGGCTTGATTAGACCCTAGTTCGGGATTTTGATCAGAAAAGTGGAAAATTAGGGCTTCTGTAAAAATGGGAATTTTTGAAATCTGTGACCACGGCTGGAAGCTCCTCAGAAAAATAGAAGCTTAGAGCTTTGGATCAAACATTTTGATTGGGAAGAAGAGTGGGATTCATCAAACCCCAGTTCAGGGTCACGTCCAGTGAATCTGGAAGTTTCAAAGGCAAAATTGAGGAGTGAAACTTTGCAGTTTTCAAATTCTGAATATGCCAGTTTGATCAGCTCAGCAAGACATATTCTTTCATCCATTCAGAAGTGTGAAAGTCAAAGTTTGAATCTTTAGGGTTTCTCTAGCAAACCCTAATCAAGCTCCAGATCAAGTTTCAGGGGGAGTTGAAGCTAAGGCCTTACATAAGAAGACTACAAGAAGTCTCGACAGGTATGACTTAAAGAGGTTCAGGTATGTCTTGAAATCTAATTCTTGATTAAGTTAATGATGTGTTTGCCTTCATATTATTTACTAGTACAATCTTGATTAATGTTAGAATTGTGTTATCACCCTAGTAACAATATGAATGCATGTGAATGATCAAAGACATTCATTGATTAGGGCTATATGATTGTACTAATGCATTATGGTGTTGTGTGAGGTTGATGCTGTCTGCTAACAAGATATAGGTACATCACAAAAGACAAATCAAGTTCCATGACCATGACATCATGAAGACAAAGACTCATACATAATCTTTGTTCTACTTACAAGGTATGTATGACTTTATTATATTATGCTTAACCTATGAGACATGCAGGTTCTAGCTCAGGATCTCTAAATCATTGAAGAGATTGTTTAGGTATGTTGTACATAACTAAGCAGGTATACTAATCCAGGTATGTTTTCCTATGTCATGTTAAGAATCTTACCTTGTATTGGGATCCCTTATATAAGTATACTTGGTATGATTGGTTATGCTTATTCATAAAGTTAGTAATCAAGGGATTATGCATATTATGTCTTTTATCTTGATTGATGATATGCATGAGTAAAATAAGACTTCCCTGAAATCTTGAATACTAATGTTTATTAACTATAATCATGACTATACATTTTCAAGATTATTTAGAACTATAATGTTTTGATAACATTTAGAACATACTAATGGGTGTATGTTTGTGTATGAGATCATGAGGATGACACTTGAACATGCACAGTGGTACAGAATGAATAGAATTTCAAAAGACAGACAGAAGATCAAGCGGGAGGCAACCACACAAACATAAAAGATAAGTATTTGAGTTGTATCAAGATGACATGGATGCAAGAAGGAACTCACCATAGAGTTCGAATAATATTGAGGCTCATATCAGTAGACCCATCTATCGAGAGATGGCACAGATAGATATGCAGAAAATCATTCAATGCAGAGTGTGAATGATGTTCAGTCACAAAGGGAGAATTGACAGTTTCTTAATAAGCTTGGGCTTTACCAAAAGTAAAGTTGTTCCTAACCTTTACCTTAAGGCTATGGATCATACTATTATTATGATATCTTTCTTATAGGGAATGAGAAACAGATCATGAAAAGAAAGAAGAAGATGGCTACAGAAATGAAAAAAATGAAAGATCTCAGATTGATGCATTACTTCCTAAGTCTGGAAGTATGGCAAGGCTTAGAAGGAATCTTTCTCAACCAGGGAAAGTGTGCTGAGAAATATTAAAAGGAATTGATGTGTTGGAATGGCCACTCTCATGAATTCCAACTTGAAGTTCTTAGCAGATGACTCATTAGAGTTAGTGGATATAAATCTGAACAGACAAATTATTGGGTCTTTGATATATCTAACATATACTAGGTTAGATATATGCTTTGTTATGAACACCTTGAGTCAGTATCTAGTGGAAACTAGATGTGTTTACCTGATAGTTGCAAAGCATGTGATAAGGCACATAAAGGACACGATAGAATTTGATCTATGCTATCTTGAAGATCATGACTTCAGATGGCTATTCAGATTCTGATTGGGCAGGAAGTGTATCAGACGGGAAGAACACATTGAGAGGATGTTATTGTCTGGGATTAGCCATGATCTCGTGATTTAGCTGGAAGCAGTCTAGTGTGGCTCTCAGCACAAGCGGAATATATGGCTGCTTGCTCTGCAAGTTGTGAAGAAGTTTGGTTTTAGGATTGTTTGACTTAGAGATAGAACCAACTGAGATCCTATGTGATAATTAGAGTTGAGGGGATTGGATCATCCCTGGACTTTCAGTCCTAAAGAGAGCCGTAGACGTGAGGTCTCCGAGAATGAAGTCATTAGCGGACAGTTGAGGGGATTGTATCATCCCTGGACTTTCAGTCCTGAAGAGAGCCGTAGACGTGAGGTCTCTGAGAATGAAGTCCTTAGCGGACAGTTGAGGGGATTGGATCATCCCTGGACTTTCAGTCCTAAAGAGAGCCGTAGACGTGAGGTCTCCGAGAATGAATTCCTTAGCGGACAGTTGAGGGGATTGGATCATCCCTGGACTTTCAGTCCTAAAGAGAGCCGTAGACGTGAGGTATCCGAGAATGAAGTCCTTAGTGGACAGTTGAGGGGATTGGATCATCCCTGGACTTTCAGTCCTAAAGAGAGCCGTAGACGTGAGGTCTCCGAGAATGAAGTCCTTAGTGGACAGTTGAGGGGATTGGATCATTCCTGGACTTCAGTCCGAAAGAAGAGCCGTAGACGTATGTCTTCGAGAATGAAGGGATTGGATCATTCCTGGACTTCAGTCCGAAAGAAGAGCCGTAGACGTATGTCTTCGAGAATGAAGGGATTGGATCATTCCTGGACTTCAGTCCGAAAGAAGAGCCGTAGACGTATGTCTTCGATAATGAAGGGATTCGATCATTCCTAGACTTCAGTCCGAAAGAAGAGCCGTAGACGTATGTCTTCGAGAATGAAGGGATTGGATCATTCCTGGACTTCAGTCCGAAAGAAGAGCCGTAGACGTAGGTCTTCGAGAATGAAGGGATTGGATCATTCCTGGACTTCAGTCCGAAAGAAGAGCCGTAGACGTATGTCTTCGATAATGAAGGGATTGGATCATTCCTGGATTTCAGTCCGAAAGAAGAGCCGTAGACGTATGTCTTCGAGAATGAAGTCCTTGGTGGACGGTTGAGGATTAAGTCATCCTTGGACGTAGGTCCTAAAAGCACGGTGAAGGATTGGATCATCCTTGGACTTTGGTCCTGTAAACTGAGCCGTAGACGTGAGGTCTCCGAGAACATGATAGGACTGGATCGTCCCTGGACTTCGGTTCAAAAGGTACATGACTGGTTTACATCATTCCTTGATGATGACGATGATCGTGTGATGACGATGCTGATGATCGTGTGATGCCGATGCTGATGATCGTGTGATGACGATGCTGATGATCGTGTGATGACGATGCTGATGATCATGTGATGACGATGCTGATGATCATGCTGATGATCATGTGATGACGATGACGATGATCGTGTGATGACGATGCTGATGATCGTGTGATGACGATGCTGATGATCGTGTGATGACGATGCTGATGATCATGTGATGACGATGTTGATGATTGTGTGGCAATGATGATGTTGATCGTGATGCTGATGACGATGTTGATAATCGTGTGATGATGATGCTGATGATCATGTGATGACGATGTTGATCATGATGCTGTTGATCATGTGATGATGATGTTGATCATGATGCTGTTGATCGTGTGATGATGATGCTGATCGTGATGCTGATGATCGTATGATGACGATGCTGTTGATCGTGTGTTGACAATGCTGATGATTGAGTACTATCAAATCTGATGATGTTGATGTTCCAGTATTGAAGATGTTCCAGTAACTAGTTGAGTTACTGATGATGTTGAGAAAGCTTCCAATGATTTATAGATGTATCATGTATGATGTTGATGACTCCTTGCTAGTGCAGGTGCTGTTATAATATCCTTCTTGTTAGGGGGGAGTGTTGAAATATTGTAACTTCAAAGAATATTATATTTGTATATTATTTATTCCGGAGATGTTCCATACCTCCGATGTGATTATACTATAAATCCGGAGATGGTTATTCCTCCGAGTTGGGTGTGGTAACTAGGGTTATTAGACCCACCATGTGGGGGTCAGCCCAGTCAGTTATAATGGGGTATTTAACCTAATGGTTAAATACGAGCCTACATGTACTTGTGTAAAATACATATCAGAGTAGTGTATAAATAGAGGAGGTGTGTTCCTCATTTGATACACACACTCACTTGAGGATAGCGCACTTGTGAAGGAGAGGTCTGCAATTGTGGAGAAGGAGATCATGTCTCAGGGTTTCATCTCTGTATATTGCTGGTCATCTATATTGAGGAAGCTTTGCTGGGTTTTCTACCCCATGAGGGTTTCCCAGGGTAAATCTCTGTCTCTTGTGTTTATGCTATGCTTGTTGTTTCTTCAGTGATCCTGTATATGCTATTATTGTGAAATGGAATGTAATGCTGCTATTTTCTGTCTTAGCATATTGAATTTTAACACAGGCATGGTATTTGAGGGAAGTAAGGGGAAGTAACAACCTAGTACACATAAGAAAGCATAATTCCATGAACAAAAGAAAGTGAAAGAAAAGAAGAAATGGAATGTGAAGAAGATTACAACAATGGGATAGGAGACCAAACCCTATTCCAAACAATGTAAGGTTTGTGAAAAGACAGGGCACACTGAGGAGAATTGTTGGAAAATACATCCCGAAAAGCACCCAAAAATATTTCAAAGAAAGAAGAAGGAAAAGGACTTGATTAATGTGGATTCTAAGGAGAAGGTGGACAATACATTAGACTTGGAAGGGAAGATGAGTTGCACTACTATACAGAGGGAAGTAACCATGGTTGGTTGTAGTAAGAAAGAGGACAATGAGATGATTGTAATGTCCCTTTCTGAATGATCACTCCAGGGGATGCCTTATCATCCTATTTAATTCTCGTGGGCTATAGTTGATGAAAAAGGGAATTAATTAATTAATTATGTCACTTGGGAAAAAGTAGTATTATAAAGTGATATTGAGTAATTAATTCATAAATGGACTTTATAGAAGTCACTTTATTAATTAAAGGCGGGAAAAGAGTAAAAGTGGCCCAAAAGGGTAAAAGGAGCTTACAATGGAAAATCAACCCCTTCTCTCATACATTCATGATATTTTCATTTTTGAAAAACGATTTGGAGAGCTCTTGTGGCTTTTGTTCCTTGAGATGAAAACCCTAAGAGAACATTGGTTTCAATGGTGAAGCTATCTACCCTAGTTGATTGCAAAAGGAAAGATCACTCACACCTTTCATTTTGCTTCATTGTCATGGAGGAGAAACAAGGGTATCAACATATTTGTGAAGTTTTGTGGAGTATCCAGTTATTTCTTGGAGGGTGCACTTGTCTAGGAGGGTGTTTGGGAATTTTCTTCACTCGCACTCTATTGTTTCTATCTACAACTGAAATAGAGGATGATTTCTCTTTTGTTACTGAGTTCTTTGTCAAGAAAGGGGGGTGCTGCAATTTGTGGTCAGTTTGTGGTTTTTGAGGGAGGGCACAATCAACCATAGAGGAATCTTTGTTCTCTTGGTATGAAACCCATTTCATAGGTTTATTTTAGGAAGACTAAACTATCACATTATTGTTGGGCACATTCTCTGAGGTCATCCCTCTTGCAGTGGTGAAATACTATAATTTTGTGCATACAAGAGAGGTTGCTATAGGAATTGTTAACATTTATTGTTGCAAATGGGTCTCATATCATTGTTGGGTGCACTATTGGGGGATATGCTGCTGGTCATAAGCATTTTATAGTCCAAACCAGCCAAATTCTGGCATTTGAGGGCTATTCACCGCCATAGAAGGGTGTTGCAACTAATGCAAGCTACAGGTCTGGAAAACACTCCTTTAATCATACTTTCCTCCTTTCTATGTGTTGATGTTACAGTCAATATAATTTACAGTATGTCCCTGTGTTTTTATGAGTATATTTCTTGGCATTAAATTCATATGAGTATGTTTTATGTGCACATTTCATGGGAGAAACCCAATATTTTATGTGCACATTGTCATAGAATTGTTATTTTTATCCAAAGGAGTTACAACTCATGAGATGCCTCTTCATGAAACTTCTTGGGAGTTATAAATTCGAATTTATGCCTTCATGATGTCTTCTTCCACCTTAGAATTCGAATTTTGGGGAATTACAACTCATGTGGGGCCCAAATCAATATCGTATGCATCCTTCTTGTCCAATTTTGTCTAATGTTGCATCATTCCCCAATTTGGACATTAACCTATACAAATATTTGACCCACATTACCACCTTTGGAGACATGACAATCAGGCTAGGAGGAATCGAGGATCATAGATAACACAAAGAAATTTGTTTTGTTCTTCCTCAAAGAAGGGAATAACCAAGGAGAAGGAAATGAAGTGGATATGAAAACATCTCTAAATGGATGCAATGGCAAGTAGTGTCAACAAATCCAACATTTTATTGAGGCCTAAAAGGAGGTGTTTCAGGAATCTAAGGGACTTCCACCCAAATGAGATGTGGAGCATGAAATCCAATTGCTGCCAGAATCACCACCGCTTAATATTGGATTGTATAGGCAATCCATCGTTGAAGAAAATGAGGTGAAGAAGTAGTTGCAATATTTGTTGTAGCGAGGAGTATCATACCTAGTACATCACCATGTGGATCACCCATCATCATAGTTCCAATGAAAGAATGGAGATAGATGATGTGTATTGACTATCGATCCCTAAACAAGATTACCATCAAGAGCAAGTAGCCCCTACCAAGAAGAGAGGACTTGATCGATGAATTGCAACAAGCCAAGTTCTTCACCAAGTTGGACCTAAAGTCTAGATATCATCAAGAGAGGATCAAAGCTAAATATGTACGGAAGGCGAAATTCAAAACAATCCAAGGTTTGTATGAATGATTAGTGATTCCTTTCGGTTTATGCAATGCACCTACAATTTTCATGAGAATAGTGAATGATGTGCTGCATCCCTTCATTGATTTGTTTGTAATAATATATCTAGATGACATAACGATATTCAACAACACTTAGAAAGAACACCTTTCACATGCGATACATGTATTAGAGACTTTGAAGAAGAACCAATTAATTGCATATCTCAAGAAATGTGGGTTTGGGAAGGAGCCATTGGTCTACTTTGGACATATGATCGATGAAGGAGAGTTGAGATTAGACCTATAGAATATTGTAGCCATCAATCAATGGCCTACATCAACCAACTTCACTAAGTTCATAATCTTCATGGGAGCAACCCAATACTTGAGGAAATTCATTGCCAATTTGCGGTTGTAGCACCTTTGTAATCCATGATTTCCAAAGGGAATAAATTTCGTTGGAGACATCCACAACATAAGGCATTTGAAGACTTGGAGAGAAGGATAAGTAATTATCTAGTGTTGGCCATTCCCAACTTGCAACAATCATTCTAATTAGAGACCAATCCAAGTACCAAGTGTTAAAAATAAAGGTACATGAGAGCAATCATTAAAGAAAACACAGACATAGAACAAAGAAGATTTTATCCTAGAAACCCAAATAGGGAAGCCAACAAACAATAGATATGATACCCTTAGTGAATCCAACCAAGGAATGGCCAATCTGACCATCACTAACCACACTCAAGCCAACAACGACCTCTTTTGGGCACTTTAAAATGGAGTTCCTTAAGCCCTTAAGTAGGCTTCATTACATGCAACACCATGGGTGAATACCATGTGACACATGAAACCAAGGGGACCATAAACCACCAATGATAAACCCATCTTTGACTCTTTTACCAAGTCTAGTTTAACCTAACAATCCCCCCTTTAGACTTTAATTAGGGTAATCACCAACCCTCCTCAATGTTTTAACTCGGTATTGAGAATACAACTTTCCCCCATTCTTTAGTCTACCTAAATCTACCTGTAGAATTTTCATAGGTGACTCACCAAGATAGGGGTATGCATGCCTAACCAAGTCTTACAACCGTATGCCAATTTATATTGTGATCAAATTCTAACTCCATAAGATCTTATAATATAGTGGTCGATCACTTCTTCATCCACAATTTCTATGTTCTTGTCCTCAATTTTTACCATGCCTTTCTAGCTATAATTTACCACGATTCACATACCCATGAACCATCACTTTATGGGATTTACCGCTTTCACTGAGTTTCCATGGACTAATGCAAGCAACCATAGCTTCCAAGACATTTACATTTTCCTTCAACCTCACTTTGATACCCATTGTTAAAACCAAAAGCACATGAGATAAACCATTAAAGAAAGTACACACATAAAATAAAGAAGCTTTTATCCTAGAAACCCAAACCAAGAAAACCAACAAACAATAGATATGATACACTTAGTGAATCCGTCCAAGGCATGGCCAATCCGACCATCAATGACCACATTGAGGCCAACACCGACCTCTTTTGAGCACTTTATAATGGAGTTCCTCAAGCCCTTAAGTAGGTTTCATCACATGCAATACCATGGGAGAATATCATGGGGCACCCAAAACCATGGGGCTCGTAAACCACTAGCGGTGAACCCATATTCAACTCTTTTACCAAGTCTATTTTAACCTAACACCAAGAATATCCTTTCCTACCAAAAACCCCCAGTAACACTCTAAATGGGATTTGAAATCATTACTTGTTTCTTCAAGAAGTTGATCGAATGAATCCTCATGAGGTGTAAATTTTATATGAGCGCACACTTCATCCCCTAGAGATTGGTTTGACTCTAGCAACATATGTGGATTTTCAGGCACCCCTGAACCCTTTCCCCAATCCATTGTTCCAATAGTATCCTATCCAAATTAATGATATCTAAATTAATGAAAGCTAACACAACATTAGTCCCAAGGCTCTCCACTAGATAGGAGATGGGGTCTAGGGTAGTTTGAAGGTCTACTTAACCACCCCTTGGAATATATTCTAAGTTCTTGAGCCTAGGCCATGGGAGGGGAGACAAAAATGTCTTCCTTTGATAGTGAATCTTTGAAATAATCGACTAGTTGTAAGTCTTCCTCCATGGGAAATCTAAGGTGCTCAATGCTGAAGCCTAATATTCAAAAACCCTAACTCATTTCCATCTATACATAGATGCCTATGTCAACGCCAATATTTTTTGACCAATGATCACACATATAAGATCATCAAAACATTGTATCCCTATCGACTTATTATATATGAAGTTAAGATGGATCTATTATAGTATACTCTTCTTTTTTTCAATCAACATTTTCATTTTTTCACATTAGACAAATTGTTTACTAGAAGGGTGGCTACTAGTACATATAGAGAGGGAAATGTTCCCAGTTTTAACCTCACTTGACCTACAAAATTGAAACCTCAACGATTGGAGGAAATAAGTGAAAAATGAATATGTTTCGATTGTGACAATGGGTACAATAAGGGGCATAAGAGCAATGAGAAGAAAGTATTCTATATAGATTGTGAAGAGGAAGAAGATCAATAATTTGAACAATCTCAATATCTAGAGCTAGAAGGTACTACTCCAACCATATTTTTTCATGCATTGGCTAGCATTAGCACTCATCAAACTCTCAAGATAGAAGGATATATCAAAAAGAAAAAGGTAATAGTGTTGATTGATTCTAGTTATACACATAACTTCAATAATTGCAAATTAACCAAACTTCTCGATTGCTTTATATATCCAGTACTAAAATTTCAACTAATGATTGCAAATGGAGGTACCATACATTGTTAAGGGAAGTGCCATATTATTAAACTCACTATAGGGGAGTATTTATTGGATAGTCCAATGATTGCAATCCAAATGGGTGGTGTTGATGTTGTATTAGAGGTCCAATGGTTACAATAATTGGGAATAGTGGTTCTTAATTTGAAGAACTTTACATGAAATTCTCCAGTCAAAATATGGGGTGTTACACCTCTAAATTCAATTTCCTCGCCTAAGCCACATTTTGACATATTATATTTATTTGCTTATTACATGTTGGATTCAGCCTAACTAAGTAGACTATGTCTATCGAATTATGAACCTACTTATATGTGACAATTATGTTTTAAGTTTATATTTCCTCTTATTAATCATGGTTGTTATGTATTTTATCCTTTTGTATGCAAACTTTAAATGAAATGATGAGGTACATGGATACCATTTTATGTTATAGTTGAATGAATGTATGGATGCCATGCACATGTTTGATATATTAAATGGTTTATATTAACTAATGATTGATAAATTGGTAACTAATATGGAAACATTGAAAGAATGATTATCTATGAATGTGTGTTTTGTATAAGACTAAATCGTAAGTTACAATGGCTAAGTGATAACCAAATAATTGTCATGATGTGTGGGCTAGTGCAAGTTTATGCAGGAAACCAGGTTGCCTAAACTAGTCATTCGATGACACAAATCTGAGAACCACAATAGAAACACAATATGATTTAGAATAGGGTGTGAACCTAGTCCTATTGGGAGGAGTGGAGGTATTTCCCACCGTGTATCCTCCGAAACCCAGAGTCGCAGGAGGGTTGTGTTGAGTCATGCTCCCCAAGTTGTGAGATTCATTTTCCTATAGGGGAGGTTAGGTTGATTTACTTGGTGCTTCCACTTATGGGTTATATCTTTGGTTAGGTTGATATAGTTGATGCTCCAGGATATTCCAGCAGAGGAATGGATAGGAAATTGAAGTCGAAAGTTGGTTAGGAAGGAATTATGTTTAAATTAGCATTGTTCTAAGTTGTGGGTTTGAGACACCAAACTAGTTGTAATTGGTGCCTTTTTTTAAAACAGAAATTGAAATTTCGTATATATTAATATGCTGAGCACATCAATTCTTTACAGTAGACAGTTCTTGACAAAACTGGAAAGGAGGTTTTAGATAGATCATTTAGAACCCTTCCCATATAGCTTCCTGCTATTTGATTTAGTTCCATTTTTTTAACATGCTTCCTATATGTTGCAGTTGAATGAGTACTATAGACTCTTACAAACTAATTACATATAAGAACGCAAAAATACATAAAAACCCATTATAAAGACAAAAACCTAACATTTCCAAGCTTGTTCATGCATGTCCATAAGGACCATGAAGAGGATGAGTGAACGAATTGTCTTCCATTGGGAGAGTTGCATCCGAGAGAGAGTTCTCACCTTGGCATCCAAGTAACATTTTCATCATCTTCTGGAGGTCCCTTCTATCTTCTTTTGTCAATGCAATCTTCTCCCTCATGTTTTCGTAAAGGTCCTCTATGCGTGATTCCATACATGCCAGTCTACAACTATTTTGGAGCACCTCCTCAGTGAGCCCCATGACCCTTTGTGACACTACACTGTATCGTTCCTGCAATGCCCTTAACATTTTATTAAATTCCTCCATATTCCCTTGAAATATGCGTAAATTTCCTTCTTGGATTCCATTTTCCTTGTGTTGCTAACATAGATGGGCTCATGATTCCTGTCCTCTGAATCAACGTCCTCATGCAAATGCAGAGTGTGGGAATAACCACTATAAATCGAAGTTCCTCCCATCTGTAAAGGGGATACACTTAAACGTAGGATCAAATCTCTACAGGAGTCTTCCACATAAAACCTTCCCTGAGTGAATGCATTCTCATTAACATAACCAAGATCATAATCCATATGACAGTGGATTGGATTAAATTCCTTGACCTCGCGCGTGTGTGTGCTTGTTCCAACATTTGGATGATGAGACTAGATTCCACAGAGCTCTTAAGGGAACATTCAATAATCCCCCTACCTCTTAACTTACCTCTGCATCCCTTGGCATGCAAGAAACCATGGCATGCGCCTTGAGAATCGTGAGGGGATTTTGGGGTAAGAAAGATCCCCCCTAGCAAAAAAATGGCGGGACAAATAGATATTAATCCTAACATATCTTGGGGTGGAAGAAACTCTCATATTCTAAATTTTCTTTCAAAGGTTGATCCACCCTTAAAATTTGCAAATCATGGAATCCAAGATCTAGAGGGAGGATGATCATCTAATACTATTGTTCCATAATCAAGATGGGATCCTTGGTTTTCCTTTTGGTCATCCTTCTTGTTGTTTTCATGTTTGATGTGAAAAAACTCAACATTAATAAAGGGAGAGAGATTCATAATGTGCGTTTAAACACTACTGCAGTAGGAAGAGCTTTCCTTGAATGGACTTCTCATTTTTTGAATCACAAACCTTGTGTCACCAAAAGAAAGAATATTTGACATTTCTAGCCCTGCTGCGATCTCCATCCCTTTCAATACGGCCAACCATTCTACTTGGTTATTTTTTTTTTTGTAATGTCCCCATTCAAATAAATCAATAGAAGGGAAAATTCCACCAATCTACTAGTTCCCTAAGTTGGGGAGGAAACATCTAGATTTGGAATAAGGGAGCTATTATACCCCAAATGGACATTATCTTGACATAAATTTATTAAAAGGGGATAAATAAATATTTACAATAGGAAAATAAGGTGGCACTTGGTCATGAGGGAACATTGGTGGTGTGGGACCCACACAAAGCAAGATTCTCCATGCCACATGGCATCCTACTCTCACCCATTCGAATAAAAGGTGGATTATAATGTTCTCGGGGGAGTTGGAAGGTCATTATACTTGGAATGACTCAATGAGGGTCGAATTGGAGTGGAAGATTAACTCCCATGGAAGAGGAAGAGGCATCTTAGAGATATTGAGACACTTGGGTAGATTCCCTAGCTTCTATGACAACAATGATGAAGATTCTATGACACTTATGACAAGGATCATACTTGATTACTTACATCTGACCTATATGACATGTCAGGGCTAAAAATATACTCCAAGAGGGCGCACAAGGTATTTATGGCAGCCAATATGCTTCCCCATTCGAAGTGATGGAAGATGGAGACTAGGAATTGTTGGACAAGTGGCACTCATTGGAATCTCTTCCCAACTCGAGTTGGCATGAAGCGTTTGGAAGGAATTCAAACCATGGAGGACTTGCAAATTTTATAAAAGACAAGAATAAAGAAGGATATGGGCTTTGATCATTTCTCATTTTGCAAATTGGAGAGCATAACTTGTCCATGCTAGTGGAATGTTTACTCTACTTGCCTTAGTACCAATTTCGAGGGTGCAAGATTCCCATCCTAATTGGAAATTGGAGAGGCCATTCAGACCTTTAATTTGGAGCTACAATGGATTAATTTGTTTCAGGTTGAAGCTACATGGCTGCTCGTGATATTTTCTTCGTCAACTTGCTCCCACATCTCTCTCACATTTCTTTTCATATTTTGGCTCTTGGAGGAAGGGCACACATGGTCAGATGATGATATCTTTGGGGGAGTCCAAGGGGCCCCATTTATTTGTAATATTATTTATTCACTTTGTATTTGATTCTCAGAAGAACCTCAGGTCGAAACTCCAAGTGAAACTATGTAAACATTCCAAACTATGTATGAATGGTGCCATTTTCCCCTATATCTTGTTGTAAGAGCTTGAAGTTGTTTGGTTTCGATTTGTTTCAGTCAATATATGTGATTTTATTTCTGTATGGAGTGCCATTAATGTACTGAAGAATTTTCATACACATTACACAAGTCCTTGGAACATTTATCTCAAAATTCATAGCAAGTTGTGGAGTTTCTATCATTTCCCCCTATGTGAAGACATGTCTACAAATCTCTGATTTATGGGAGTTGAAGCAGCCTTTAGGAACTGATTAATGATGTGTTTGGGTGCCCATTTAAGTCCTGTAACTAATCCATGTCTCTATTCTGAAATTTTTTAGGTTCGTATTGCATTTGGGAAGCCATTAGTGACCTCTACCCTTGGGGGTTTGAACCTTGAAATTACTAGTAAAATTCCCCAATTTCTCCTGAAGTTAAATGAATGTTGAAAAAGTATTTTGAGAGTGTCAAAGCACCCATACGATTAATTTTTACATCTTAATACCTTTCAAACACCTTCATACCCAATTCAGAATCCTTAGGAGACATTTCGAAGCATTTGAGTCATCACTAGTCTAAGGGTCGAATTGGCCAAAAATTGCAAATTTTCCCAAATTTTCCCAATTTTCCCAATTTTTCCAATTTTATAAAAAGGGAAACTACAAGTGATATCATAGCATGGTAGTTGAACCTGCTTTGGGTGACCATTTATGAGGTCAAGAAGTCATCCCCCACCCTTAGGCACATAAACTGAAAGTGCACTCTGTTGAGACTATGGCTAAGGATGAGAAAGGAACTTCTGATATGGAGGATAAAGAGGAGTTTAGGAAATTCATGAAACCATTTTTTGAAGACATGAAAAGGCAAATAATGGAAGGGTTTGAATTGATGGTTAGTCAAATTGGTAGCAAATTGGCAATAGGAGGCAACAATAGTTCCTCTAAGAGGAAAATAAGGCAGTTGGTGGAAGCATTTTCTCAAGGACAGGGCCTCATAATTGACCCAAGTAATTTCAGAGCTCAATAAGAGCCACCACACCCAAGTTTCTTGAGACTAAATAGGGCATTCACAACCCATTTGTAATGCAATAATTTCTATAAGAATGGCATCAATTGAGTGAATATTGTAGGAGGACCTTACCATTTGATGAATTCTTTACTGTCTCAAACAAGCTCAAGATGAGGGGGGGAAATAGAAATACTTTCCAAAACAAATAATTGAATTATCCCATAGGTAAAATTCCCCTTCCTACCTTTGATGTCTCATCTCAAAGTTCTGCAAATACTTGGAAACAAAAGTTAGATGTATATTTTCAGCTGAATCCAATGGTGGAAGAGGATGCTCTAAAAATGGATATTTTTCATCTTGAAGGAGAAGCCAATGATTGGTGGTTCCATGGGATTAAAACCTTGGGAAATGATCAGGTCACAACATATGAATAATTTGTTAACAAGTTATTGGAAATATTCGAGCAAAAAGACCTTGAACTTCCTTTCAAGGAACTAGCACAGTTAAAGCAAATTGGAACACTAGATGAGTACATGTTGGAATTTAAAAAACTACCAATTAAGGTGGTTGATATATCTATGGTTCGATTAGCACTTCTCTTTACTAAAGGTTTGGCTGAACCTTTGAAGGGTTTAGTTAAATCCCACAAACCTACTTCTTTGAAAGATGCCATGAACTTGGCCAGAGATCTGCAAAATGTGCTACCCAAGAAGAGGTATCCCCCCAAGCCCAACTTTCCTTCCAAGTTCATATTTGAAAAGAAGCCATGGAAAAAAGATGCATTTGGAAAGGACAGTAAAGAGGGACCAATCAAGGAAGAACTCAAATGAAAGATACTATGTTACACATGCTTCCAACCATGGGTACCATGGCATAAATGTGCTAAGGGGAAAGAAAAATGTATTGAAGTATTTTATGATGATGATGAAGGTGAAGGGTACATGGAGTAAGAAGAACATATTTCATCCCAAGAAGAGGGATATGAAACAACAGAAGAAGACCATCCATCACCTGAAAAAGGGAGACTGGCAGTGCTTTTAGAAGTGCCTCATTTTTCACACCATTCGATGCAAGGGAGTGGTACAAGGGAAAAGGGTTTCAGTATTGGTAGATGGAGGAGAAACTCATAACTTCATTGATGCATCCATGGTGGAGAGGAGAAATTTACCTATTGAACCATTCGACGGGTTCACAGTCATCATTCCAAGTCACAATTCTATGGAGTGCAAAACATGGATTCCAAAGCTACAACTCACCATAGGTAATTGCACATTGTCTGATAGCTTTTATGTGGTTGATGTTGCCGATACTAATGTGGTCTTGTGAGTGCAATGGTTTTACTCTATAGGGGAACATACAATGAACTACCAAATACCTGAAATGAAATTCAAAGATTTGGAAGGAAAACAAAGGGTAGTGAGAGGAATACATACCTATCTAAATCAAGTGGTGTCTTCCCATAGTATGAGGTCCATATTGAGGCATGGGGATATTGAATGGGCTACTGAATGTTTCATCACTTCCCCCAAGCCAAACATAAATATTGCAGAACATCCAAGGGATATAAGGTAGCTACTACACAAATATGAAAGGGTTTTTGGAGACCTTCCTCCTGGAAGGCCACCTGACAGAGGAGTTGAGCACACCATTGTTTTGGAGGTGGGTACTTCTCCTATGCAAATAACACCATATAGACACCCAAATGGTTCATATATGAGATTGAGAAGGCTATTCAAGAGCTATTGGAATTGGGACTCATTAGACCAAGCTCTAGTCCCTATGCTTCTTCAGTTGTTTTGGTGAAGAAAAAAGATGGAACCTTAAGGATGTGCATTGATTTTAGAGCTCTAAACAAGAAGACAGTTAAGAATAGATATCCCATCCCTAGAATAGATGAGCTCATGGATGAGATATTTGGATAAAAGTTATTCTCCAAAATTGATCTTAGATCTTGTTACCATCATATTCGAATGAAGGAGGAGGATGTGCAGAAAACTGCTTTCAGATGTCACTATGGCCATTTCGAATTTCTTGTCATGCCTTTTGGTTTGACCAATGCTCTAGCAACCTTCCAATCATGCATGAAAAAAATATTTTTCAAGCAGCTCCATAAGTTTTTTTTGATGATATTTTGATTTTTCAGTAAGACACGGGAGGAACATTTGCACCATTTAGAAGTTGTATTGAAAATATTGCATGAACAATATTTGTTTGCTAAGTTGTCCAAGTGTGAATTTGGGTTGAAAGAAGTTTTGTAGCTTGGGAACATCATTGAGAAAGATGGAGTAAAGGTGTACTTGGAGAAAATCAAGTCTATTCTTGAATGCACATCACCCAAAAACATCACTGAATTGAGAGGCTTCATTGGGATATGCACTTACTATAGGAAGTTTGTGAAGGGGTTTTCCAAATTAACTGCTCCACTTACTGATTTGACCAAGAAGGATTCTTTCAAATGGGATGAAGAGTTTGAAAAGGCTTTCCAAAGAATGAAAGAGGTAATGAGTAGTTATCCAGTACTTGCATTACCAGATTTTTCTAAACCATTTGTTTTGGAATGTGATGCATCAAGAGAAGGAATATGGGCGGTCCTAAAGCAAAATCAACACCCCATAGCTTTTGAGAGCATAAAATTGCAGCCACATGAGAATCTCTACTCCATATATGAAAAATAAATGTTAGCCATCATGCATGCCTTGGTCAAGTTTAGACAATATTTGGTGGGAAACAAGTTTGTGGTCAAAACTGATCATAACAGTTTAAAGCATTTTCTCACACAAAAGGGTCTCAATGAAAGGAAACAAAAATGGGTAAGTAAGGTTCAATATTTTGATTTTGACATTGAATATGTAAAATGGGAGAATAATATTGTAGCAGATGCATTGTCTAGGAGACCTTCATTTTCCCTTATGGACATTTCGAAAGATTGGAAAGATATGCTAATAGTTGAGTATGCCAAAGATAGTTTTGCTTGTGATGTGTTAGATGGGGTCAAAGGAGATGATAGATACAAGATATTGAATGGCCTAATCTACTATAAGGCCCGAATATACTTGGTTCATGGTTCGAATCTAAAGCAAAATATTTTGAAGGAAGCTCACGATTCTCCTTTAGCAGGCCATCCTGGTTTCTTCAAAACATATAGGAAACTAAGGCAAATGTTCTCTTGGAAAGGGATGAAGGAAGATGTTATAAAGTATGTGAATGGATGCAAGATATGCCAGCAAAAAAAAGTTGAACACACACATCTTGCTGGTCTATTGCAACCATTGCCCATTCCATAAGAAAAATAGGAAAGCATCTCAATGGATTTCATCACAGGTTTTCCCAAGGATTTGGGTAAGGATGGTATTTATGTTGTGGTGGATAGACTCACCAAATTTTCTCATTTATTTTCTATTACATCATCTTTTACTGCTGCACATGTGAATGCTCTATTCTTTATAGAAATTTTCAGATTGCATGGACTTCCCAAAAACATTGTGAGTGACAGGGATAACATATTTATGAGTGTTTTTTGGAAATAACTCTTCAAATTGGCGGGCACTCAATTGAATCCAAGCACAAGCTATCATCCTCAAACTGATGGCCAAATAGAGAGAGTGAACCAATGGTTGGAGGGGTACTTGAGGAACTATGTTGGTGAGCAGCAAAAAGCATGGGTTAAATGGCTACACTTGGGTGAGTTTTGCTACAATACTACTTTCCATATGTCCATTGGCATGTCTCCTTTGAAAGCACTTTATGGTTATGAAGAAATTACCTTTGTTGATCACATTTTTGGTGATAGTAGATACCCAAAAGCTAAGGATTGGGTTGAGGAAAGTCAAGAGATTTTGAAGCTTCTAAAAGAAAATTTGCAGGTTGCCCAAAATCAACAAAAACAATATGTGGATCAACATAGGGAGGAAAGAACTTTTCAAGTGAATGATTTGGTTTATTTGAGGCTGCAGCCATATAAAAAAACCTCCTTAAAATGGAAAGGATCAGAAAAGCTTAAACCAAGGTATTATGGTTCATACAAGATAGTTCGAAAAATTGGGGAGGTAGCTTATGAGTTAGAACTTCCGGAAGGTAGAAAAATCCACAATGTATTTCATGTCTCATGCCTTAAGAAGGTTATTGGTCATAAAATTTATATTTCAGAAACACTCACTCCATTAGATGATGAAGGACAACTCATACTTATTCCAGAGATTTTTTTTGAAGACAAGAGAAAGGAAATTGAGGAGCAGAACCATAAGAGAATATTTAGTACAATGGAAAGATTTTCCAAGTGAGGATGCCACATGGGAAGAGGAAATATTTTTTCAGAATCCCAATTTAGAATTGCTTGAGGGAAAGCAATCTTGGGTGGGGAGGACTGTAATTTCCCCATCCAAATAAATCAATAGAAGGGAAAATTCCACCAATCTACTAGTTCCCTAGGTTGGAGTGGAAACATCTAGATTTGGAATAAGGGAGCTATTAAACCCCAAATGGACATTAGATTGACATAAATTTATTAAAAGGGGCTAAATAAATATTTACAATAGGAAAATAAGGTGCCACTTGGTCATGAGGGCACATTGGTGGTGTGGGACCCACACAAAGCAAGATTCTCCATGCCACATGGCATCCTACTCTCACCCATTTGAATCCAAGGTGGAGTCTAATGTTATTGGGGGAGTTGGAAGGTCATTATACTTGGAATGAATCAATGAGGGTCAAATTGGAGTGGAAGAGTAACTCCCATGGAAGAGGACGAGGCATCTTAGAGATATTGAGACACTTGGGCTAGATTCCCTAGCTTCTATGACACCAATGATGAATATGCTATGACACTTATGATAAGGATCAGATCCGATTGCTGACATCTGACCTATATGACATGTCATGGATAAAAATAGCCTTCAATAGGGCACACAAGGAGTTATGGCAGCCAAGATGCTTCCCCATTCGAATTGATGGAAGATGGAGACTAGGAATTGTTGGACAAGTGGAACTCATTGGAATCTCCTCCCAAATCGAGTTGGCATGAAGATTTTGGAAGGAATTAGAACCATGGAGGACTTGGAAATTTTATAAAATACAAGAAACAAAGAAGGAGAGGGACTTTTGATCATTTCTCATTTTGCAAATTGGAGATCATAGCTTTTCCATGCTAGTGGAGTGTTTACTACTTGCCTTAGTACCAATTTTGAGGGTGCAAGATTCCCATCCTAATTGGAAATTGGAGAGGCCATTCAGACCTTTAATTTGAATATAAAATGGATTCATTTGTTTCAGGTTTAAGCTACAGGGCTGCTCGTGATCTTTTCTTCTTCAACTTGCTCCCACATCTCTCTCACATTTCTCTTCATATTCTGGCTCTTGGAGGAAGGACACACATGGTGAGATGATGATATATTTGGGGGAGTCCAAGGAGCCCCATTTACTTGTAATATGATGTATTCACTCTGTATTTTATTATCAGAAGAACCTCAGGTCGAAACTCCAAGTTAAACTATGTAAAAATGCCAAACTATGTATGAATGGTCCCATTTTCCCCTATATCTTGTTGTGAGAGCTTGAAGTTGTTTGGTTTCAATTTTTTCCAGTCAATATATGTGATTTTATTGTTGTATGGAGATAAATTAATGTAATGAAGAAGTTTCATAAACATTACACAATTCCTTGGAACATTTATCTCAAAATTCATAGCAAGTTGTGGAGTTTTTCTATCATTTCCCCCTGTGTGAAGACATGTCTACAAATCTCTGATTTATGGGAGTTGCAGCAGCCTTTAGGAACTGATTAATGATGCATTTAGGTTCCCATTGAAGTCCTATAACTAATCCATGTCTCTTTTCTTAACGTTGGGAGGTTCGTACTGCATTTGGGAATCCATTAGTGACCTCTACCCTTGGGGGTTTGAACCTTGAAATTACTAGTAAAATTCCCTAATTTCTCTTGAAGTTAAATGAATGTTGCAGAAGTATTTTGAGAGTGTCCAAGAAACCATTAGCTTCAGTTTTATGTCTTAATACCTTTCAAACACTTTTAGACCCAATTCGGAAGCCTTAGGATCCATTTGGAAGCATTTGAGTCATCACTAGTCTAAGGGTTGAATTGGCCAAAAATTGCAATTTTTACCAATTTTTCCAATTTTATAAAAAGGGACACTACATTTTCCCCCTATCTACCAGGATAAGTTTTCACTATTTTTCCTCTAATATCCAAGAGGATCCCTCCTGCACCTGCCACCACTGGGTTTTTTTAGAGACACTATCGAAAACCAAGGCATATTTATTTTGTGAAGCCCTCCATAAATTGAAATCTTGTTTTACCTTATCAATTTCCCACACATAAGGGGTTTTTTTTCTAGTGGTGTTGGACTGAAGAGAGCTTAGAGGAAAAAAGGAGCTGATCCACTTTGCCTCGGAAGGAGAGAGAGAGGGTTGGAGAGGGAAGATAAAGAGATTTTAGCCTTCATAGTTTCATAGAGGAGATTGTTTGCCTTTGTAGCCACTTGCCTAGAAGAGGCTTTTTTACCTTGAAAGATTTCCCTGTTTCAAGAAATTCAAATCTTCCAGCAAACATTTTTAGGCAGAGCAACCCAAACTTTCTACAAAATAGACTTTTTTTCCAGCGATCCTGGATAGTAATCCTTCCACCTACTAAAGAGATATGTTATTTGAGGGGGAAGGGAGATACACCTGCTTAGATATTTATTGACCGTGGTCATGAATTCCTAGGAGAACTTGAAATCCAAAAAGAGATGCCTAATTGATTCGTTTGATTATTTACATAAAACACACCTTTAGGGGACTTCAATTCCTCTTCTTTTGAGATTCTCCACCGTAAGGATCTAAGCATGAGCTAGCAACCAACAAAAGGCGTTGATTTTGGGGAGACTGTCTCGTTTCCAAATTTTCTTCCATTTTTTAGAGTAAGGAGCTTGAGGAAGTTTGGATAGAAGAGACCTATAGCCTTCCTTTACTGTACACTTTCCAACTTCTATCCATCCTCTTCATTCTTGATCTCTTTTGTGATTTGGCACTTTCCCTTGAAGGTTGTAAAGAAGAAGGGAGAAAGGATGAGCTAGGTGAGCTAGAACTACAATTTCTTTCCAGTCTTCCCATGCCCCATTATCCTTCCAAGTAGATATGTATATAGAGATAGATATTCATTGGAAACTAGCCACTATTTGATTTCTTGAAGCTCCGGAGAAGAGTCAAGAGGGGGAGATCCCTGTATACTATCCTTCCACATTTGGATATGCTTGCCATAACCTGGAATCGAAAACATTTGTTCTTTTATCAGACTAGCTGTCAATTTTCGAAGGGCCCAAATATTGGTTCCTTTTCCCTTCATCTCTCCACCCAAACATAAGAGGCAATTCATTTTTATATATTTTTTCCTGAGTATTTCTTTCCACCATTCTTTTTTCCCCGTGACCATTCTCCATATGATATTTTTCTCCTAGGTATTTGTCCATAAGTCTAGGATCCCTAATTCCAAATCCTCCATTTTCATATGTACCTCTGTAATGTCCCAAATTTGGCACTGGGTCACAATGGCCTAATCACATTGTCCCTATTCAATAGAGTTTGTCAAATTGATGCTAAAGTTCAAATAATTGCCAAGGAGGAAAATTACTAGTTTCCTAGGTTTGGGGTGGAAGCTTTGGGATTTGGAATAATGGAGATAATAAATGATGTTTGAACATTAGAATGGAATAAATATTTAATAAAGGACCTAAATAAATATATGCAAGTGAAAATCAAAGTGGCATTTGATCATGAAGACACATGGAGGAAGTGGGACCCACATATGGCTAGATTTCCCCACTACACTTGGCATCATTCTCTCACCAATTCGAATTCAAGGTGAATGGTAACATACTTGTGGGAGTCCAAAAGGTATTATTCATGGAATGATTCATCCAAGGTCGAAATATAGAGGAAGAGTAACTCCCATGGAAGAGGAAGAGGCAATTTGGAGCTAGTGAGACACTTGGGCTAGATTCCCTAGCTTTATGACAACAATGATGAAGATGTTATGAAACCTATGACACAAATCAGACATGAAGGATGAAATATGACATATATGAGATGATTAAAATATACTCAAAACATTGAATAAAAACCCCAGAGAGGAAAATGCATGGATAATATGATAAAGTTATATGTGTATGAATATTTTTGTACCTAACAAAATGGCTAAATATTCAGATTGTCAAATTCAGCAGAAAGTGGTGTAGTGAAAATGGCAAATGAACCAGGACTTTCCTTTCTCTTCGAGGAAGTGGGGATGAGTTCCCAAAGAATAGAATCCAACAATCGTAGGATGGAGGTGGAGGCAATGGAATTGCTCTAAACCTTAAAATAAATATAGGCTGTAAATAGGAGAATATTGCATAATGTAGAGCAATAGAATTAGGTGAATATCCAAATGATGTAGAACTTGATATAGTTGCAGAATCAAGGGTATCAGGTCCCTACCCTTTTGAGAGGAGAAGAAGGGGATTCTTTGATATGAGAATTTCCTAACAAATATTGACATTTGAGAAGTAGAGTTGTGAGCATAATGGGGCATCACTCCCATAATGAATGAATTGAAAGCCATCACAGAAGGTGGGCACCCAAAAATAGATCAAATTCAATGTACAAAAGATATCATAGAGGAAATATGAGGAGAACCCATTACACGATGAACTTAGAAAAATTAAACCTCCTAGTTTCGATGGATAAAAATAATGGGAAAGTGCATAAAGGTGGTTGTCAAAAATGAAGAAATATTTGTAGCTACATGATTACTCCGATAATCAAGATACCAGATGTTAAGCAACAAATTCCCCAAAACAGCATGAAAATAGCACAAATAGACCAAGAAGAGTAATCCATGCCTTAATAATGAAGAAAAGAGATGAATAGCAAGCCTCTTCGAGGGGGAAACCTCCTTAGACAATGTACTAAGTATACAATACAAGACAAGATGAGATTATTCACATCAAAATGTCTCCTTCCTATAGATAGGAGACAAAGAGGTACAATTACAACTAATAGACCCAAGCCAACATAACGAATATAATAATACTAATGACAATTACCACTAATAGACCCAAGCCGGCATCAATAATATGTAATGAACCACGATATAGGGGGTAATGTGCCAACATTTAGGGATTAACATGCCCCTCCCCTTCAGACAAGTGTTGTCCTCAATGATTGATTAGTTGTCGATGCTTATGTATGAAAGACTCATCTTCCCATGTCGAATCTTCAATTGGTAAGTTCTTCGACTTGATGAGTGTTAGGTGAGTTATATGTCGTAATAGTTACGTTGCAATACAGTTGCCCAACTATTTACTTGTAAATCCGGGGTACGTAAACTGACGAAGCACGTACACTGTTTGTGCAGGACTGAAGTAGATCTAATCTAACTTAATCTAATTTGCTGAAATCAAATTAATCTAGGAAAGCATGGAAACACTAACTAGGAAAGCATTGAAATTGCGTAAGAGAAATACAACATGTGAAGAGTTAACAACAATGACATAAGTGAGCTCACATCTATAAATCCATAATCAAATGGCAAACATGAAAGCGTAACAATGGAAGCTTAAATCACATTAATAATCTCAAATCAAAGACTAATCTAACAAGTACAAAATCCAATCCAATCCAACTTCATTACAATCCTCTTACAAGCTCAATCTAATCTAATTCCCACTTAATGGAATGGAGAAGGAGCACTCTCCTTTATACATGAGAGTCCTTAAGAAAAAGATAAGAATGCATTAATTACAGATCCATTATTCTCTCAACTACTCTCAACCACTTTCCTATAATTACAAGATATGGTGCCTTCAAATCCTCCACATGTCTCTCATGAATCCTAGATAAGATATGCCAACCAAATCTTCCATGATCTTCTCCTTAAGAATAGGCTTGAATAACTATCTCCTTTGGAATGGTGTAAGAGATATTTGAGAAGTCTCTTTGATTTAATCATTCACATATTCCTACACATTACAAAGCTCACACATAATTGAGATATATATGAAAACATGTATATTTTCTAATATTTAATCATAAATTCACTCTTAATACTAAAATGAATAAAGTGGAAAATAATAATGTGAAACCCAAATGTATTTATGCAAATGATATGATGAAGGTTTAATAGGGCAATGAAATGTAAGGAATAGTGAAGGGAAAGGTGGATGAAAATACGACATTTCTGAGTCCTAACATCCTCCCCAACTGAAGGTGTTGCATGTCCTCATGCAACCATGCATGGATCTTCTGAAGAACCTTTGGCATCTAAACTTTGGCTTTGATTGATGATGTCTTTTTAATGATGAATGTTTCCAAGATATGTGGGAGACATGAGTAACAGCTCATGAGTAACAGCTGGCATTTTCCTATGGTTGGTTCTTGTGTAACAACCATGAATATAAGAATGTTGGTTCTTGTGTTAACAACATTCCTTTTTTTTTTGCTGTTAGGATAATAATTGTAACCACATACTTCACTGGAAACCATAAGCTATCAATGTGCATAAGAGAGCATCAATGAGTATAAGAAAGTCATTTCTCAATTTGGTATGAATCATGCCAATGTATATCAATGCATGAAGTAAAGTGCATCAGGGGATTGTTGGAAAAGAAATTTTTGGGAATGGTAAATGGGATGAAAATGGAATGATGATAATGGAAAAATGTGGTGATTATGACAATAGTTCCCCCCCCCAACTGAATCAGTTGCATGCCCTCATGCAACATAGTGTAGGTCATGGAAGGGAAAACGAAATGAAGTGTGGTGAGGGAATTTTCCAAAATATTCAAGTCAACATAGAAGGAATTTCATGATCAAAGCTTAGAAAACAACATACCTCCACTCACCCAAAATGTAGATGAACTATGCAATAGGAATGTAGTTGTTGCAGCTGCTGGAGTAGAAAATCGTGACTAGTACTGTAGCTGCAACTACTGTAACGGCTGGCAGAAAGAATATGGGACTGCGACGGCTGGAAGATGGAAGGTGTCACTGCTGTAGGATCGTAAAAATGTAGCTGTGAATGGCGTCGTTGCTGTAACGTGAAAGACGACATTGTTGTAGGAACATGTGAAAGGTGACTGCTACTGTAGCAGCACTACTGTAACAACAAGTGATGGACTTGCTAAAACAACAACCGCCGGAACTGATGTAACTGCCGTAAAAACAACTGCTATAACAATGATGGTTGTAATAGAAACTGCGGGAACTGCAAGGACTATCACTACTGAATCAGAGAATGGGAGGTGGAGGCATCTGAACTGGTGCTGTGGAATTGTCAGACTCTCATAGATGAATTCAAGCTGTTGTAACTGCTGAGGGAATCAAGAAAAAGTGTATAGTCTTCATCCGCTACAAACCTGATGGTACAATTCTAATCATACGAATGGATGTGTCGATGTCGAGCATGAAGAGAAATCACTGGATTACCGACCATTGATGAATGTCGTTAACCAGTGCGAGGCAACTCACCATTGATGTCAATGAGTGCCAAGGTACCCGAGTACATCTTGCGAAGTGCGAATGGATGTGCTGAGGTCGAGCCACTTGCAAGATCTGATGATCAAGGGACATTGATGTATTCCCATGATCGTCAGCAAGAGAACTTTCCATTAAGGCATGCAAGCCTCTAGGTACTCAAAATGGATTCTAGTCTATATCCCAGATAAGGTGCTGAAGTCGATGGGGCAAGACTGTTGAAAGGTGGGCCTTAAGGAATCCCACATCAGTCAACGCGAGTTTTTACAAAAAGATTGGTAGGACTATAGGAAAAATCTCAGTAGCAACAATGCTTATGGCAAGGGAATGTAATTATGGAGAGAGAGCGGAATGGTTTTATTTGCGAGGAAAAAGATGAACTGAAAAATGGGGTAAACTGTATGCAATTCAGAAAAGTAGGCATGTGTGAAGTCATGACAGATAAGGCAATGGAATATTGGACTCCAACATGGATGACTAATGTGCTTTGAAGGAGAAATGTGGGTAAACAAATCATGACGCAATTGGTTTCTGTGTAGATGCAAATGTCATGAAATGTGCGATGAGAAACAACTCCTTCAAGCTATCAACAAATCATGTTTTCTCTGATTTTTTATTTATTATTATTATTATTATTTTTTTTTGAGAATCACTGCAGCATTAAAATTGATCGTCTGTGAATCTAAAAAGAAACTTAGTACCAATCCTGCATGAAAACTGTCAGAGTTTCGAAAATATAACATGCAAAAATAAGTATTAATGCGGCAAATTAAAAATAAAAGACATTGTTACCTATTGCCATTGCGCTTGCGCAGCTACACTCAAATGGCTGTTCAACGCGCAGCTGTTCAATGCGCAGCTATACTCAAATGGCTGTTCAATGCGCAGCTGTTCAACGTGCAGCTGTTCAACGCGCAACTATACTCAAATGGCTGTTCAATGCGCAGCCGTTCAATGCGCAGCTATACAATGCGCAGCTGTTCAACGCGCAGCTGTTCAATGCGCAGCTATACTCAAATGGCTATTCAATGCGCAGCTATACAATGTGCAGCTGTTCAACGCGCAACTGTTGAATGCGCAGCTATACTCAAATGGCTGTTCAATACGCAGCTGTTTAATGCGCAGCTATACTCAAATGGTTGTTCAATACACAGCTGTTCAACACGAAGCTGTTCAATGCGCAACTATACTCAAATGGCCATTCAATACGCAGCTGTTCAATGCGCAGCTGTTCAATGCGTAGCTATACAATGCGTAGCTGTTTAACGTGCAGCTGTTCAATGCGCAGCTATACAACGCGCATCTACACTCATTTGTATACCTTTTCCGTTGCGCAGGTGGAATCATTGATCGCTGAGTATGATTGTCAATTTCCCATCTGAAAGATAAATACAAATTATGCAAATCTGCAAAAAAAAGAAAATTGCATTATGTAACCGGTCAAGCATATTTAAGCAAATTCATAATCACTGCAGGTCAAATCTCACAAGTCCATAGATGTCAATAATCTCAGAAGTTCAAATTCTGTCTTGTGGCTTGCTGTTCTCATCTGCAGACATATCATTTCATCATTTAATACAGACTATAGATAATTGCAATTTGCATTTTCCGCATCTGTCATTTCGGTCCGCAAGTGCCAAACTCCTGAAACTAATGTCACAACAAAGAGTCAATATCGTGCAACAGATATATACCATTCGTAACCCAGCAAAGAGAAAAGTCAAATATGTAATTATATTTATTTATTTCTTTATTATTATTTTTTTTTCATGTAACAACATCAACCTCTACAATTTTATGGATGAAGTGACAAATTTCTCCTTGCTTCTGTCAAACATGTGCTTCAAGTTTGTGAACCAGGTTGTTAGTTTAAAGCAGTGCTGAAACACATATGCCCATCTGTAACTGTAAATATTTTGCTTCATTCACAGCTCATTTGATGCGAGGCATTCATCAACAAGTTTCAAAATATTGGGATTCTCCAAAGCTGCAGCAACTCGTTCTTTTTCATTCAATTGCTTGTTGACAGAAGCCTCAAAGGCATGGAAACTAGGAGCAATGTAGATGTCAACCTTGTAATGTGCAGGGAAATTTCGCATCAATTTAACTCATAAACACAAATCAATAACTGCTGCCATACTACAATACTGCATAGTGTGTGTGAAGGTTATCAATATGGGCCCAAGTTTTTCATCCACTGTAACAGATTACTCAGATAGAACGCTAAGCTGTTCGAGTGAGTAAGGGTGCTCGGGATCCCTGATGTCTCTCTCAATATATGTCGAGGGCATCAAAATCATTGGAGCGGACCCTAGCTTCCTGAAGCTCTGTGAAGATGAGTTGATAGACTTGGAGTTTGGATTGGTGACCTTTGTAGTTCTGAACTCCAGAGATGCATCCCTAAATTTCCATCGAATAGAATCACTTGAGGCGCACATTAACCTGCTTCTGAGATCACAGTCTATTTTGGTTCCTAGCATATGTTATCAAGCTCCAGTGTGTAAGCATTCCAAGGAGAAGATACTTTGCATGCTTTGTATTAAAAAGATAGGCTGAAAGGCTTACCATCAGGGGCTCTAGGAGCAGCTGGGATACCGTCTGATTTGGAAGAACCCATTATATTTCTGTATATGTGAAGCCAAATGTCCTTGGGGAAATCACACAGAAATAAACCGTATTTTGACACTAACACCTCGACCTCGCCAACACTGATAAAAGTGCCTTTGACACTATGTACCACTAGCAAAAGATTACGCTCCTCGATCTGTTCATGGAAAAGGTCATGGGTAAATCAACAATGTAAAACCAATGTAAAAACATGAATAGCATGATTCTTCCCTGGTCTCAGCTAGTTTGCAGGTTAGCTTCGGGGTTTCTTCAAGCAGTAATGCTCCATCTTGATAATGTGCTTTACCTCACTAACCATTATCTTCACCCGATCCTTCTTCTAGTGTGCTATCATTTTTTTGTCGTGTTATGTGCAGATGCCATGGCTTTGTCAATTTTCTCCTTGGTACTGGTAAACAATTAGGGTGATCAGAGCATAAACTATAACACGTGTAAAATAAATGTAGCAGGCCACCATAATGCTCTTTATAGACCAGACAATAGCACAATAACAAAACATGTCAACTAACAGAAATGACGCCTTCCCTGCGATCCAGCCTTGGCAGACACCCCTAGTCTCACCAATCACGACAGTTTGGCTAGAATGATCAATTGCGTGCATATCAACTAAATTAAGCGGCCATCCAACAAATAAAATTCCTCCTAGATGGGTAATATTTCTACCTCGACGTGCCAAAGGTCTTTAATTGGACCGCTTTACTTTGCCAGCTCTTCATGTTCTCATTCACAAGATTGTTATACCAAAACTGCCATCAGAATCCGTGTTTTAACCACAATAAACTTTATTCAAACCTAAGTGGAACATATGGCCGTTTATACGGCTGAGAGGCGGTGATCAAAAGATACACGTATCAACACCTTGCCGTTGATGATAGTCTGGCTTTTGTTCAGGCTTTGGCTGTCATGGTTTAGGCTACAATGGTGGCGATGGCTTTTAGGTTGTGATCGACTTCTGTTAATTTAGCATCACTTGATTAGGGTTTTCAGCAGAAAGGGTGAATGACTGTGAGTGTAATGCAATCCAAGCACGTCCACCAGATAGGGATATGGTCCATATGGATAATCACAATTCAACAACAAGGATCCTCGTAAATGCAATGGCCAGCAAATAGTGGAGTGTGGGTGATAATTAGTGGCTTGAAGCCATAAAACTTGGAAACATATCCGGAGAAAATCACGTCTAGATTATAATGGAAAGTGGTTGTGATTCAGCCCGAAATTTTTTTGTCAAATGAGATGGACGGTCCCCAACCCAACTTAACAGATACGTGAAGAATTGCGGGCAGTTGAAACCGCCATGAAAAGGGTGAATCATGGATGGAATTAGACACACAGATCACGCCTATCTTGGTTGTTTATTAATAAAGGATAATGCGTATTAAACAATTGATTTCCATCCCATCTGATTTTTGGTGGACTATCAACAACTATTTTTAGTAGATGCGGCCTACAAGGAGGATGCGTAGGATTGTAATGATGAGTTTCGATTTGGCAACGTCCATCATTCATTGCTCTGATATTTGAGATTCTTAATGTGATTTAAGCTTCCATTGTTACGCTTTCATGTTTTCCATTTGATTATGGATTTATAGATGTGAGCTCACTTATGTTATTGTTGTTAACTCTTCACATGTTGTATTTCTCTTACGCAATTTCAATGCTTTCCTAGTTAGTGTTTCCATGCTTTCCTAGTTAGTGTTTCCATGCTTTCCTAGATTAATTTGATTTCAGCAAATTAGATTAAGTTAGATTAGATCTACTTCAGTCCTGCACAAACAGTGTACGTGCTTCGTCAGTTTACGTACCCCGGATTGACAAGTAAATAGTTGGGCAACTGTACTGCAACGTAACTATTACGACATATAACTCACCTAACATTTTGGCGCCGTTGCCGGGGAAGCACAAGGGATTGAGGTATTAATTTTTTTTCTTCTTCTGCAAGTGTGATTATTCATGCTCCTAACTCTGAGGTGGCAATTGGGTAAGGGCATGAAGGGTGTGTTTCAATTTCTGCAAATTAGCGTAAATTTCAATTTCTGCAATTTAGAGTAAATTTCAATTTCTGCAATTTAGAGTAAATTTCAATTTCTGCAAGTGTGTTTCAATTTCTGCAATTTAGTGTAAATTTCAATTTCTGCAATTTAGCGTAAATTTCAATTTCTGCAAGCATGTTTTTGCAATTTCAATTTTTGCAACTGTGAATAGGTTTTCATGTGTTTCAGCAAGAGTGTTTTGTTTTCAGCAAGAGTGATTTTCAGATTTTGATTTGGGTGCTGTAAGAATCCCTTTTACAATATGGTTTAACCATGAGTATTAGCTTGGAACAACTCACTCAGATCCTTGCAGAAGTCGGGATCTCCTCCTCTCACGAGGAAGAGATCTTGACAGCGGCCGAGAACTTAATTACTCCTCCACCAACGAATGAGAATTCTTATGCATCAGAACAGGAAATCGAGGAAGATAATGAGGAGCTGCAACATGATCTGAGCGAGGCGAATTGCGCTTATGAAAGTCTTATCGAACAATGGTTTCAAGCACGCACTAGGTTAGACGCATTTAGTTTTTATTTTGTTAATTTAGTGTTTCAACAAATTTCGCATGTTTATACATATTTCCGATTATTATTATTTACGAACTTGAAAGAGAACATATTGTTGTTACTGTTACGTGCCTGGTTACATTGGATAGTTGACTACACTTAACAGAATTCTAAATTTTAATTAGCATAGAATAGGTAGATTTTCAGTTTTTTTTTAAGTTTTCAATAAGTATGCTCTCCTCCGCGCTTCGTGCGATCTGAGGATCAGAAATAGGATGGCTATAACGATTTTCAGAAAGAATAATGATGCTCTAATTTTTTTTCTCCATTTGCTAAAAAAATAAAAATAAAAATAAAAATTGAATAAATGGCCTGCAAAAACTACATGCTGAAACTGTAAAAATCATGCTGTTACAGCTGTAGCTGAAACAACACCCAAACAGTGTCACGTCTATAAGCTTCTCGTCGGTTGGAGTCACAGCAATGCCATATTTTTGCTTTTGTTCTGTCGATGCCTGGAACTAAGCCTGCAACAAAACATGAAACATTAATTCTGCAACAAACAATTGAATAAAATTATGAGCGGAATAAAACAACAATTAAAACGTGTGAGAGAAAAGAATGTGACAGGAAAATATGAATGAGAGTATAAAGGGATAAGGGATCAATTTCTCTAATCATTAGGTTGTCCAAAAAAATCTCGAAATCGGTATGGATTTGTTTGGAACTAGATCTTCGATTATTTGTCTTCAACTGAATCTTGAATCCTGATGCTACTATTTTCTGATCGTCAAAACTCTTAGTCCAGCAGGGATAGCCAACTGGAAATTATGGGCAAATCTAATCTAGCATAAATCTCTACGACTTCAAATTCCATGCACTATCATCCAACGCGTCTTTGCAGTCGATTTAATTTGTCTATCATTATCTTTTCATGGTAATATGCTCCATCATTCATTGCTCTAATATTATGACGAATTAAATCGATTGCAAAGACGCGTTGGATGATAGTGCATGGCATAGACATTTCTGAGTCCTAACAATGAGGTACTCAATAATAGCCCGATTGCGTAGTTGTTTGGTCCTTGTTTCAGTGATTTGTTCCAGTTCCAATATGACTTTTTCTTCTTCATCAAGATTTGGAAAGATAGTTTGAATTGGGATCTTATCTCCTATTACCTTCTTTAAGCAAGGAAAGTGGAAAACTGGGTGTACCCTTGAAGATGAAGGGAGATCCAATTTGTAAGCCATAATACCAATCTTTTGCAACACTTTATAAGGACCTTAGTACTTGGGAGATAATTTAATGTCTTTATTTAGTTTCTTGAGGGACATTTGTTTGTAAGGTTGTAGCCTTAGAATACCCAATCCCCTTCTTCAAAACTCCTTTCACTGCGATGTTGATCTGCTTGTTGTTTCATCATGTTTTTGACATAGCCAGGTTGTCCTTCAGTAATTGAAGAACTTCTTATTGGTTCTCTAGGTGATCTTCCACAACTTGAACTTTATATTTTCCTTTTAAGGGAGATGTGATAGATGGAGGATGGTACCCATAAATTGCCATAAATGGAGACATTTTTTATGACGCATGGAAGGAAGTATTGTACCACCATTTCACCAAAGATAACCATTTCACCCACTGTGTTTGTTTACTGGATGCAAAGAAGTGAATATAGCCTTCCAAATTTGTTCACTATCTAAGTTTTCCCATTGGATTGAGGATGATAAGAAGAACTGTGAGCCAAATAGGTCCCAAACAAGAAAATAATTCATTCCAAATTTTTTTAGTGAAATTGGATCTCTATCACTTACAATAATATTCAAGTTTCCATGTAACTTCTAAATTGTTTCCATGAAGGCTGCATCAACTGTACTTGCATTAAAAGGGTGAAAGAGTGCAAAATAGTGTGCATACTTTGTGAGTCTATCAAAAACCACCATAATAACATTCTTCCCTTTTGACTTGGGTAGACCTATGATAAAATCCATTGATACTTCCTCCCAACGCTGACAAGGTATTTCTAATTGTTGTAAAAGACTTAGGGTCTTAATTGTTTCAACCTTATTTTTCCGGAACCAAACATTCTGCCATGCACATTTGAACATCAGATTTAAGACCTTCCCAAAATAAATCATTCTTGACCTTGTGGTACGTTTTTAGAAATCCTAAGTGCCCACCTATAGGAGAGGTGTGTAATTCCAAAAGGATCTTTTGTTTGAGTTGGGATTCTTACATATATATAAACAATCCTTATACCATAGTGAATCATTTTCCACACAAAAGTATCTAATACACTGGGTTACTTTTGTAGATTTTGAATTAGTGTCCACACACATAATTCATTATTCTATTCTTCCCTTACTACTACTACCCAATTGGGTTGTATAATCGAAATCGCACAAAGTAATGCCTCAACATCCTCATATTTTTTGGAGAGTCCATCTGCCACCACATTCAGGTAACATTTTTTATAGATGATTTCAAATTCATATCCCAACATCTTGGTTACCCATTTTTGTTTCTCTTTTGACGATAGTCTCCGTTCTAAGAAGTATTTAAGACTACAATGATCTATTTTGACCTTGAAGAGCCTACCTATTAGGTAAGGACACCATTTCTTAAGTGCATGTAGTATTTCCATCATTTCCTTCTCAAAAATGGGTTTCTGTAAGTTCTTTCCCTTGATTGGATGACTTTCTAAAGCAAGGGTCCATCCTTCTTGCATTAGAACAACACCAATTCCATTTCCTATGGAATCACATTCCACAATGAAGGTTTTGTGAAGTCCGTTGTGGTCAAAACATGAGCTTTGAACATTGCCTCTTTAAGTTGTTCAAATGATTGAGTTTCCTCTAGAGTCCATGAAAATGCGTCATTCTTCAGTAATGATGTTGGAGGTGTTGTTATTCTTCCCTAGTTTCGAACAAACTTGTGGTAGTACGCCGTTAAACCTAAGAATCCTCTAAGATTCTTCAAGTTTTTGGAATCAGCCAGTCCATCATGGATTTAATTTTTTTAGTGTCTATCTTGACACCTTCATTAGATACAATATGACCCAAATACTCTACCTCCTTTACCCCAAAGAAACATTTGGAAGGTTTTTCATATAGTTGTTGCTCCTTTAGTAGTTGTAGCACCCTGTCAATGCGTTGAACATGTTCTTCCCAAGACTTGATATTGATTAGTATATAATCAAAAAATACTAACACAAATTTTCTAAGGAAGGGATTGGAAATGGAATTCATCAGACCTTGAAATGTGGAAGGTGCATTCATAAGGACAAAAGGCATGACCAAAAATTCATAATGACCTTCATGAGTTCTTAATGTTGTTTTTTGGGATTTCTTATTCCTTCATTATAATATGATGATACCTTCAATGCAGATCCAACTTTGTTAAGTAAACTACTCCATGTAGTTCATCTAACAATTCATCAATGACAGGAATGGGAGACTTATCTTTAATGGTGATCTTATTGAGCTCTCTATAATATGGACACATATTCCATGATACCTCTTTATTGTGTACCATTACCACTGGTGCAGAGTAAAAACTTTTCCTAGGCCTAATTATGCCAGCCTCTAACATTTCTTTAACCATACGCTCAATTTCACTCTTCTTGCCATAGGAGTATCTGTAAGGTCTGATGTTAGGAGGAACACTTCCTGGAATTAAGTGAATAGCATGATCAAAATATAGAGTAGGTGGAAGAACTTTTGGAATATATTCAAATACCTTGGAGTGCTTATCAATGACCCTTTGAATATCTAGGGGAATATGAGGCTTAGATGTTTGAACATCCAGTGAGCATAATTGTGCAATTACACCTTGATGTCCCCTTTTCAAAAAAATTGTCATACCATTAGAGCTTATCACCTTGCTTGGATTCCCTATGATTCCCCTTAATTCAAATTATTTTCCTTCCCAAGAAAATTTCATGAAAATTTCTTGAAAATTAAAAGCCATTATTCCAAATGATTGTTAGCATTGAAACCTAAGAAAACATAAGCACCACCCATTGGGATATAAATCATAGAACTATTCAATACATATTCCCCCATAGTAAGATTGATATTATGACATTTCCCAGAGCAATTGATTGTTCCTCCATCTCCAATCATTACTTGAAACTATGGTGTTGGATATACAAAGCAATTGAGAACTATGACTAATTTACAATGAATGAAATTATGAGTACTACCAGAATCAATCAACATTGTTACCCTTTTCTTTTTTATATATCCTTCAATATTGAAAGTTTTAGGAGTGCTAATTCCATCCAATGCATGACAAGATATGGTGGGAGTAATATATTCATGAGTTATATCTTCTATTTATTTAGTTGGAGATGGTTCATGTTCTTTTGCTTCGTATTCTTCACAATATATGTAGAATAATTTCTTCTCACCACACTTATGTCCCTTACTATACTTGATGTCACAATTAAATCATAGAACTTTTTCTCTTCTTTCATCCAGTTGTTGAGGTGTCAACCTTTGAGGTGGGTTAGAAGAAGGAAAATTATTCTCTCTATATGTGTTGGAGGTGGTTCTTCTAGTAGCCATCGCCATATGTTTACTTTCAACCTTCCTTGCCAAGATGAAGGCCTTCTCTAAGGATGTTGGTTCGAAGATGCATACCTCATGTTGGGTGTTAATATCCTTCAAGGTTTCAATAAAGACATCCAACAATTTATCATCTGGTATTCCCTCCACTATGAGACTCAACTTTTGAAACTGTTGAATGTGCTCACTTATTGGACCCTTTTACCTTAGATTTTTCAATTGGGTAAAAAAGGAATTGCTCTTACATCATCATGATATGATATAAATTCTTCTGTAAAAATGGACCAAGAGATAATGGATTTCTTTTTCCGTTCACAAAGCCATTGGTACCACACAAATTGGTCGGTTCTAAATATAAATATGCAATAGGTACCTTTTGGAGAATTGGAACTTGATGTATATCAAAAAATTGCTCCATGTGGAATATTTGTGTTATGGGGTCCTTTCCATCAAAATTCCTCATGTCAATATTAGGGATTTGGATGATCCTATGGGACCATCCGTGGTTACTTCCATTACTAGAATCAATTCCTCTTGGAATATTCTTATCCATGGAATGTTTCTCAACAAGAAAACTAACTTTATCTTCATGAGTACCCTGGAACACATCATCACCTGTAGGGAGATTTTACCTTGAATTTTGTATAAGATTAGTAATATTTTTCATATTTTCCTCCATCATCTTCTCTATGTCCCATCCTTTCCTCTAAATTAATTAAATCAATTGTTTTCACACACTACTACATTTGGGCAGAAAATCTGATGGTCGATTCCGACAATAGAGCTAAAATTGGAAAAATTGTCGGATTTTACTTATTTTTTTTATTTTTTATTTTTTATAAATTGCACGACGTTTTTCGAATACTCGATGCCCTCACCATTTCGTCAAATAATTGAATATACGCCAGATATTGGACGAACCTAGAACGTGTCGCATATCCGACGTACTTGCAGGTGAAATATTAATGGCGTGCAATTAATGGCATTCGATGATGTTTCTATACACACATATTGTATTTTTTTGAGTGCATTAAAATAGTTATACTGCAGGTTAATTTTTGAAGATACTCAATATCACTGCAAGTTTGGTAAAGAAGAATGACAGATAACATTCATCCAAGTGGGAATCTAGGTGTGGAAGCTGCATAGATGCAAGGGCTGGTGATGGAAAATGTTATTGCTCTTGTAATAGATGCAGGGGATATAATAGGAGGAGAATTTTAATAAAAAAAATAAAAAATATTGTACATAGCATGGACACTTTGAAGGGGGAATGAATATCGTCCCACGGTAAGTTATTCCTTAAATATATTTATATTTGGATATTGTTTTTGTAAATATTTATATGTTAAATGTTGAATAAAAATAACGTATTATTTTTTCTTATGGATATAATAGGGGAGATACATGCATGAAAATAAGAACATTTTTTAGGATTAGTGAAAATTCCCCTACCCCTTCCCCAAACTTACAAGGATACTACTAGGGTCCCATTCACACTAGTTCATGCACAATATCAATTGATTGTGCCACTTTCTTCATTAATGGCCTCCAATTGGTTGAGATGTCAACACGTGACTCCACATATCCTCAAATTTAGTTCATTTAATTCCATACCCTAATATGGGAACTCCTAGATCACAATTATTTATTACTCTGAAACAACAAATAATTCGTGATTAAATTGTAGACCAATATTTCTACTTCCTAAGTAATGTGATCATCTCTTTCTAGTAAGTCATGTAGGGATCTCATGTGCCCCCATTATGACAAAACATGTTACTAGATAGATGGGAACCACTTTAAAATTAAGGAGCATATGAGGCTCCAAAATGAACCCCCCAACCTGACCACCTCCTACATGCCCTCAGGTAGATGTACACCATCATCATCAATGTTGATTCCTAATCAAATAATTTCCTATTCAATCATTGCCCCATAATTAATATGTGCATATTTCTTGACACTGGATGGTGAAAAAGAGGATCCAATATACAAAATCATGCGGGCTATGCACTATGGAACAATAACTCTATTCTATCTATTGGGACATGTCCCTATTTCTTATTTGACCTATCCTTGTAGTGGTAGTCCATTAATTTGGTTAGTGTCATAATCCCTCGTAGAGTATACTTTGGGTTGATTTCTTGTCCATAAGAAGGTAACCCATTCAAAAAATACATACTTGGAACCGACAACTATAGATCTTGTGCAAGACCTAAAAGTACCCATTCAAATTCCACATTTAGATGATATTGTCTAGGATTTGTAGGTTCAGTCACATCAATGGAATTTAAAATACATTCAATAGGCCACATGGGGACATTATTCCATATGAAAAAACATCCATTTATGTAGGTTTCTTTAGGGTATCATGCACGTACTCGCTCTAGTTCCATACTATCTAGCTTGCATATTAGAACCCCCATATTCTTATAACTATATGGACCCTAGTTTTAAAAAATACATAGGTGCATGACTATTCAAACCTTATCCATGTAGGATTGTGTGGGTATTATTTTAATAGTTATGAAGCTGCACTATGGACCGAAATACAAGGGTATTTTCTAGTTGAAAATCCCAAAAAACTTGAAAACTTGATGGATAAAAAGAAAGATCAAATAGTGTGGACTAACGTAATGGAGATGAAATCTAAAAAGGATAGTTGAAACTCTTAGAAAACGAAAACGAAAGTTTAGACATTATCATCTTACTCCAAGCTTGAATGTGCAAATTAAAAATCCACATTTTGGCCCATACAAGGGCATGTGAGGTGTATTTATATGATTATTTATGCTATTGGATTCAGGTTTTTGAGCACCACCAAGTTGTGGAATTTGTTTTATGTGTGTAGGATAATATATTAGAATCCATTTTTCATTAATGAAAGTTGGGGGTTCTCCTTAGGTATACTCAATACCCTAGCATATAGGTACATACATTCATTGTGCACTAAATGATTTGTTGATATGTTTTACCACCATTTTTATTTATCAGTCCCCACACCCAGGAAATTTTCCTTACCAATTCAAGTTGCTTTCTTGGACTTACTATATGGAAATACTCCACTTGACATGGCTTTCCTAGGCTTATCACACTTTTTATTTTGGCACCAATGTCATCCATCCCCACTACAATCTAGGGGTTTAATGGATTAAGGGGAATGGGGTTTAGGTGTTAAGGATTAGGGGGATAGGGTATAAGCGGTTAGGGATTAAAGGGTTAGAGGTTAATGGTATATATGTTAGGGGTGGTTTAAGGGTTAGGGATCAAAGGGCTATATAAGCTCTCAACCCCTAAATAAAATTGTGGCCTCCAAGTTGTGGGAAAGTTGCCATCGACTTAAAATTCATGATAACCAAGTGAACTCATGAAATAATATGACATAATGATGAAGGTAGAATAAGAATAGATTTTTGTTGTTGTTGTTGTTGTGACTATATATCTCATAAAGTATCTCTCTTTCTACATTTTAAGAAAAGTAACATTTTTTCCGAAATTTTTTCAACATATTCATAAACATATTGATAAATTGCACAAGCTTCATCATTGATTGGTTGTCTTTGTTTCTCCCTCTCAACTAAGTTGGCTTCTCCATATACAATTCCAAATCCTAAGTATCCCTAACCCTTGGATGACTAATAGCATGTTAACCCCTAATCCCTTATCCCTTGACCCTTTATAAACCCATAAACCATTAAGTACCCTTAGCCCTCGACCCTTAATTACCCCTTAAAACTTAACCCATTAACCTCTAACCCCTTACCATTGGACCATTAATGCGTTAAACCCTAATCCCTTAGCTCTCAACCCGTTATAAATTTAATTGCGGTGTCCAAATTAGTGGAAAATTGCCATTCACTTAAAACTCATGGTCTCCAAGTAAAATATAGAAAGAATATGACATAATGATGAAGGAGAAATAAAAATAAGTTGTTTTTGTTGGTTGTGACTATATATATCATAAAGTATCTCTCTTTCTACATGTCACGAAAAGTAATAGTTTTCCGATATTTTTTCAACTTATTCATAAACTTCTTGATAATTTGCACAAGATTCATCATTGATTTGTTGTCTTTTATTCTCCCTCTCACCTCAGTTGGCTACTCCATATACAATACCAACTCATATGTGCCCCTAACCCTTGGACGACCAATAACCTGTTAAACCCTAATCTTGTATCCCTTGATCCCTTATAAACCCATAAACCATTAAGTACCCTTATCCCTTGACCCTTAATTACCCCTTAAACCTTAACCCCTTAACCTCTAAGCCCTAATCCCTTAGTCCTTGAACCCATATAAACCCCTAAACAATTAATTACCCATATACCTAACCATTAATTACCCCTTAAATCTTAAATCCTTAACCTCTAATCATAACTTATAAATAGAAGTAAACACCAACAACAAGAGAGTACATGACAGATATATATCAGAATGTTCAATACGTTACATTGAAATGTTACATTGATGCTGCTTAGAATAAGCAATCTAGGAGAATAACACAATCTTCAAGTTTATTCAGCTCCAACTGAATGAGGAGAGATGTAACTCTCAACTACAATACCCATCTTGCATTTCTCGGCTCCAACTAAGATGTGAGGGCACGAATCCTCAAATGCAAGTCCCATCTTGCAGACAGGATCCAACTTGTCAACGGAGAAGTGTAGCAACTCACAATCTTCTTCTTCTCAGCTCCTTAGCAAAAATGACAAATTCTTTCTTGACTTTCTTTCTCTGCGTCACTGAGATCACAATTCAATGGTCGTCAACACAATAATTTTTCGCTTCAAGATGTATACCTCACACTTCAATAGCTTTGTCCAACTGAGAGTTACAAGACTGTCCTCTCAAACTTATTTCTTAATAACTCAAGCTTTTTCCTCAGGTCTACAAATTTGTCTTGGTCAGTAACAGTATTCAACTCTTTCAAAATACGTCATTACTAGAAAGACACTTAAGCAAGGATGAACTCCTATATACCAGGTCTTCCTTCATAAATTGTTTGTTGGTTGTGGAGGCAGATCTTACAATCTCATAGATGATATTGTCTCAGCCATGTACCCCAGCTTTATATGATATGCAAAAGGACTGTACACTCGTTCCCCAACCTTGGGGTTTGGGGGCAACGCCCCCGAGAAATTTTTTTGGGTTGTTTCGCCAACAGATTACGAGCCCATGGTTTTGGGTAACCCGTGGTATTTTGCCATTGTATTTCCCCTTTATAAGAAAGACATTGTAATATGGCTAGGGTTGAGGTTTTAGGTTTTATGAATTGCAAAGATCTCTGAGATCGTGAAGAGAGACTGTGAGACAGTGAAGAGGAAGTGCAACGGATGTGCTGTATGTTGTATCCCTTCACTTTGCTGGATGGTATAATAATAAGGACTGGCAATTTCAGTGTGGACGTAGCCCATCTTGGGTGAACCACGATATATTGGTGTCTCTCTTGTAATGTGTCTGTGTGATTATATTTGCATTTCTTGTTTATTGTTATTGCTCTGCGATCCTGTTTTTCTAACAATTGGTATCAGAGCCGATGGTCTATTTGGCAGATAAACCCGCAGGAAGCTAGGGTTTCTGGTTCGAGTAGGAACAATGGCAGAAGAAGGAAAGTTTAAGGTCGAGAAGTTTAATGGCCAAAACTACCAGTTATGGAAGATGCAGAGGGAGGATTATCTGTACCAGAAGGATCTATTCCTACCGTTGGGAGGAATAGCAAAGCAGTCGGCAACTATGAAGGATGAAGAATTGGAGGTTATTGATAGAAAGGCTCTGGGAACAATACGGCTGAGCCTGGCTTCGTTGGTGGCTTTCAATATCTCAAAATAAAAGACATTGGAGGGTTTGATGAGTGCATTGGGTAAGCTGTATGAAAAAACCTCGTCCTCCAACAAGGTATTTCTAATGAAGCGTTTATTTAATATGAAGATGTCTGAAGGTGGATATGTTACTGATCATTTAAATGAATTTAATACGGTTACAAATCAACTAAGTTTTGTAAGTGTGAACTTTGATGATGAGGTTAGGGCTCTTCTAATCTTGTGTTCATTGCCACAAAGCTGGAATAGATTGGTCATGGCTGCAAGTAACTCTGTCTCTGGTTCAAACACCTTGAAATTTGATGATGTTATTGGTGTTATTCTTAGCGAGGAAATGCGAAGAAAAATCATAGGTGAGACATCAGGTAATGCGTTGACCATGGAGAGAAGGGGAAGACAAAAGGAGAGAGGAAAGAGCCAAGGTAATCATGGCAAGTCTAAAATGAGAAGATCCAAGTCCAAAATGGGAAAGATAGAGTGCTGGAACTATGTAACGAAAGGACATTTGAAGAAAGACTGCAGATATCTAAAGAAGAAAGGAGATGCACAGCAGGAAACTACCTAGGAAGCAAATGTAGCAGGTGATGTGTTACAATATGCTTTGATTCTTGCATTAGATAATACTAGTGATTATTGGGTAGTAGATTCATGGGCTTCATGTCATGCTACACCCCATAGGAAATATTTTCATGATTATGTTCCAGGCGATTTTGGACATGTTTTATTGGGTGATGATGAGCCATGTAAAATTATTGGAATGGGTAAGGTATGGATAAAATTTAAGAATGGAACTAATTGGTTGTTGAAAGATGTAAGGCATATTCCTGCTATGAAAAGAAATCCGATCTCAATAGGGAAGTTGGGAGATGGCGGCTGTCTATCTACATTTGGAGAAAAGTGGTGGAAGATCACTAAAGGATCAATGGTGATAGCGAAAGGAGATAGGGTAGGTATGTTGTATTTATGTCCTCATAATACTGACCATTCTATCTCTTTAGCTTCGACAGGAACATATACAACATTATGGCATCATAGGATTGGCCACATGAGTGAGAAGGGGATGCAGATTCTCCACTCAAGGAAGTTGCTGCCAGATTTGAAGCAGGTAAGTTTGGAATTATGTGAGAACTGTGTTTATGGAAAACAAAAGAGAGTCAGATTTCTCAAGGTTGGGAAACAAAAGAAGAATGAAAAGTTAGAGCTTGAGCATACAGATGTATGGGGACCGGCTCAGGTACAATCTCTTGGTGGCTCTCATTATTATGTTACATTTATTGATGATGCAACTAGAAAAACTTGGGTTTATTGAATTAGACATAAATCTGATGTGTTTGCTACTTTTAAGAAGTGGAAAGATTTGGTTGAGAATGAGATAGGAAAAAGGTTGAAGTGTCTCAGATCTGATAATGGAGGTGAGTACCGCGGCAAGGAGTTTGATAGTTACTGTTCATACCATGGGATTCGTAGAGAGAAGACAGTCCCAGGAACACCACAAGAAAATGGTGTGTAAGAAAGGATGAATAGAACGATCATGGAGCGTGCAAGGTGTATGAGATTGCATGCAGGGTTTCCCTCACAGTTTTGGGTAGATGCTGTAAATACTACTGTTTATTTAATAAACAGAGGGCCTTCAAGTGATTTGGATGGTGGTATTCCAGAGGAGGCATGGACAGGTAAAAAGGTAAACTACTCATTTCTGAGAACGTTTGGTTGTGAAGCATTTGTCCATATTGATAAAGAAAATAGAACAAAGCTTGACGCTAAATCAAAGAAATGTACCTTTATTGGATATGGGGTTGATGATTTTGGTTATCGCTTATGGGCTTATGAAAATCACAAAATCATTAGAAGTAGAGATGTCATATTCAATGAAAATGTCATGTATAAAGATCAGTTGCAGGGAAAGAAACAGGAAAAGGAAAACACAGAGTACACAATACTTGATGAAATTCAAGAAAATGAAGTTCCAAAGGTGCCAGAAAATCAAGAACAACAGTAAGTACCTGAAACTCCTGCAACTGCAAGAAGATCTACCAGGTTAAGTAGACTCCCTGAACGATACTCTAGTTCAATGTATTATTTATTGATGATTGATGCTGGTGAACCAGAATGTTATGAAGAATCAATGCAAGTGGAAACTAGAAAGAAGTGGGAGAAAGGAATAAATGAGGAGATGGACTCATTGGTAGGAAACTAGACTTGGGATTTGGTTCAGTTGCATGCTGGAAGAGCATTGCAGAACAAATAGATTTACAGGTTGAAGGAAGAATAAGGAGGTAAGAAGCGGTACAGGTCTAGACTTGTTGTAAAGGGGTTTGCACAGAAGAAAGGTATAGATTTTGATGAAATATTTTCTCCTGTTGTTAAGATGACTTCAATTAGGACTATCTTAAGTCTAGTGGCGGTAGAATATTTTCATCTTGAACAGTTAGATGTAAAAACAACCTTTCTCGATGGGTATTTGGAGGAAGAGATATATATGCAGCAGCCACAAGGGTATGAGGTCAAAGGGAAGGAGAATTTGGTGTGCAAGTTGAAAAAGAGCTTGTATGGATTGAAGCAAGCTCCAAGGCAGTGGTATTTACAATTTGACAGGTTTATGACAGAACAAGGTTATAGTAGATGTCATTCTTACCATTGTGTTTATTTCAAGAGGCTAGATAATGGAAGTTATATTATCTTGTTATTGTATGTGATGACATGCTTGTTACAGGGTATAACATGCAGGATATAAATGTGCTCAAAAGGAAGTTAGCTAATTCATTTGCGATGAAGGATTTGGGTGCTGCAACACAAATCCTTGGTATGAGAATAACAAGAGACAGGAAAAATCACAAATTGACATTGTCTCAGGGTGAGTACATACAAAAGGTGTTGGAGAGGTTCAGAATGCAGAATGCAAAACTAGTTAGTACACCTTTGGTCAGACATTTCAATTTAAGTAAGGAAATGTGTCCCAAGACACAGGAAGAGACAGATTACATGTCCAAGATTCCCTATTCATCAGTAGTTGGCAGCTTGATGTATGGCATGGTGTGCACAAGACCAGATATTGCACATGCAGTGGGCGTTGTGAGCAGATATATGAACAATCCAGGTAAAGAACATTGGAAGGCAGTACAGTGGATTCTTAGGTATTTGAGAGATACTACCACTCAGGCATTATGTTTTGGAGGTTCAGACACTGTTCTACAGGGATATGTTGATGCAGATATGGCAGGTGATAAGGATAGCAGGAGAAGCACCACAGGGTATGTGTTTACTGTAGGTGGAACAACAGTAAGCTGGATTTCGAAACTGCAAAAGGTTGTTGCACTTTCAACAACGAAAGGAGAGTATGTTGCTGTTACAGAGGCTAGTAAACAGATGATTTGGTTGCAGAGGTTTATGGAGGAATTGGGTAAGAAGCAAAAGGATATAATGTTGTATAGTGACATCCAGAGTGCCATTCATCTTGCAAAGAAATCAACATTCCATTCCAGGACTAAACATATACAGCTCAAGTACCATTTCATACGCTCTGTTCTAGAAGATGATCTGTTGAAGTTAGAAAAGATACATATAGTATCCAAAATCCTGTAGACATGTTTACAAAGGTAGTGACCAGAGAGAAACTGAGTTCCTAATCGGTTTCAGTTGGACTTCTAGCGTGAAGGTGAAGATGAGAAAGTTGCCAAGTCCAAGGTCCAACAAGTACATCAGCGGTGGAGTTGTTGTGATCAGTCTCCAAGTGGGAGATTGTTGGTTGTGGAGGCAGATCTTCCAGTCTCATATATGATATTGTCTCAGTCGTGTACCCCAACTTTATATGATATGCAAAAGGACTGTATACTCGTTCTCCAACCTTGGGTTCAGGGGCAGCGCCCTCGAGAAATGGGGGTTCGGGGGCAACGCCAACAGATTACGAGCCCATGTATTTGGGTAACCCGTGGTATTTTCCCATTGTATTTCCCCTTTATAAGAAATACATTGTAATGCGGCTAGGGTTAAGGTATTAGGTTTTATGCATTGTAAAGATCTCTGAGATTGTGAAGAGAGATTGTGAGACAGTGAAGAGGAAGTGCAACGGATGTGCTGCAGGTTGTATCCCTTCACTTTGCTAGATGCTATAATAATAAGGACTGGCAATTTCAGTGTGGACATAGCCCATCTTGGGTGAACCATGACATATTGGTGTCTCTCTTGTAATGTGTCTGTGTGATTATATTTGCATTTCTTGTTTACTGTTATTGTTATGCGATCCTGTTTTTCTAACATTGCTCATTCATGAAATCTTTTAAACCTTGAAATACTTTTGGTTATTCCTCATATTCATCCCCTTTGTCATACAAACTCAAGTACATCTACTACATTAATGTCTCCCATCATGAATCCATGTGACAAACAATATCAAACAATATTTCTTCGAGACAATAACCACAAGAATGTCAAACCTATTCCACAAGTACCAAAATGTACTTGTTCTCTTTAGATCAAACTACTGATCATCACCCTTGACCAATGATGTTCATTCCAAATCCTCTTTATCACATTTCGGTCCTTCTAGACTTCTTGGTACTGCAACCTCGCACCCAAGACACTCCCACATTCAAGAACAAGGACACTTCTAAAAGAACGTTTGTGTCTCTTGTTTATATTCCTTCTTACTCAATTAGGGCCGACCTAATTGTCTTTTGCTCACAACTGTTCATTAGGTTTGTTTTAGGATCGACCTAATATAATATTTCCTTTCTTTGGAATAGGTCTCTTTTTATGGTTATAGGAGGTCTTTATTTTATTCCATTTATTTCAAGACAATGGCTACTTCATTATCCATTTGGTCCCCTTCAGTATGTTTCATAAGGTTGATTGTTCGTCCTTAGAATGTTGAATGCACAAGTGCTTTGTTTCATCACTATATTCACAAAAATGCACTCCCAATGCAAATGGAGTCATGCCAATGGTTCCAACAAGATTAATAGATATTGTTTCATTATATTTCAACATTTCCTTAACTTAGAATGAATTCCATTTGCATAAAAATGCCAACCAAAGTCGTACAATGGTCTAATTGTGGGTTTGTAGGGCTAGTAGCAATCTATCTCACAATTATGCCCACCAAGAGCTTAAGAATACAAGCCAAGAGATCTAATCAATTTCATTAGACTTTTTTTACTCAAGGAATGTTATTGCAATTCCAAATGCCCGTTTTGGTCAAGAAAATGCACGTTGATTTCCTCAAATGGTCAAATTCTTCCTTGAGACAGTGACCTACAAGAATTGCACGCCCAGGTCACCAAAATGCACATATTTGATTAGATTGGGATAGAAATTGACACATGTATTCCTTAGACCATAACATACACCCATGTACTTAATTTTTCTCAACTGAAGCTTCCTTAGGTAGCCTTAGGTCTGCCAAATTGATCTTGTTATAGTTCTAGCCTTGTGAAACAAAAATGCACTCCTGATGAAAATGGATTTATGCGAATGGTTCCAACAATATTAATAGATATTATTTCATTATATGTCAGCCTTTAGTTATCTCATAATCCATGCCATTTGCAGAAAAATGGAAGCTAAAGTCATAGAATGGTCTAGCTCTATGTTTGTAGAGATATTAGCAATCTGTCTCACAATTATGCCCGCCAAGAGCTTAAGAATGCAATCCAAGAGATATAATAAATCTCATTAGAATTTCTTTTACTCAAGGAATGTTATTACAATTCCAAATGCCAGCTGTGGTAAAAAAAATGCACGCCGATTTCCTCAAAATGTCAAATTTTGCCTTTAGACAATGACCTACAGGAAATGCACGCCTAGGTCACCAAAATGCATGTTAAATGCATAGATTTGATTGGATTGGGATAGAACTTGACAGATGCATTCATTAGACCATAACACACACCCCTATACTAAATTTTTCATCAACTGAAGATTCCTTAGGTAGCCTTAGGTCTTCCAAATTGATATTTTTATAGTTACAATCCAAATTGATATTTTTATAGTTACAATCCAAATTGATATTTTTATAGTTACAACCTTGTGAACCAAAAATGCATGCCCGATGCAAATGGAGTCATGCCAATGGTTCCAAAAAGATTAATGGATATTATTTCATTATATGTCAATATTTCCTTAACTCAGAATGCATGCATTTGCAGAAAAATGGCAGCGAAAGTCATAGAATGGTCTAATTCTGGGTTTGTAGGGCTAGTAGCAATTTGCCTCACAATTATGCTCTCCAAGAGCTTAAGAATTCAAGCCAAGAGCTCTAATAAATCTCATTAGAATTGTTTTTACTCAAGGAATGTTATTCCAATTCCAAATGCCAACTGTGGTCAAGAAAATGCACGTTGGTTTCCTCAAATGCTCAAATTCTTCCTTTAGGCAATGACCTACAGGAAATGCATGCCTAGGTCACCAAAATGCATGCTAAATGCATAGATTTGTTTGGATTGGGATAGAAATTGACACATGTATTACTTAGACCATAACACACACCCCTGTACTAAATGTTTCCTCTACTGAAGCTTCCTTAGGTATCCTTAGGTATGCCAAATTGATCTTTTTATAGTTACAACCTTGTGAACCAAAAATGCATGGCCGATGCAAATGGAGTCATGCCAATGGTTCCTAAAAGATCAATAGATATTATTTAATTATATGTCAATATTTCCTTAACTCGGAATGCACGCCATTTGTAGAAAAATGGAATCCAAAGTCATAGAATGGCCTAATTCTGGGTTTATAGGGCCAATAGCAATCTGTCTCACAATTATGCCCGCCAAGAGCTTAAGAATGAAATCCAAGAGCTCTAATAAATATAATTAGACTTTATTTTACTCAAAGAATTTTATTGCAATTCCAAATGTATGTTATGGTCAATAAAATGCATGCCGATTTCCTCAAATGGTCAAATTCTTCCTTGAGATAGTGACCTACAGGAAATGCACGCCTAGGTCACCAAAATGCACACTAAATTCACACATTTGATTGGATTAGGCTATAACTTGACACATGTATTCCTTAGACCATAAAACACATCGTTGTACTCAATTTTCCTCACCTGAAGCTTGCTTAGGTATCCTAAGGTCTGCGAAATTGATAGTGTTATAGTTCCAACCTTGCAAAACAAAAATGCATGTCCGATGCAAATAGAGTCATGACAATGGTTCCAAAAAGATTAGTAGATATTATTTCATTATATGTCAATCTTTCCTTAACTCAAAATGCACACCATTTGCAGAAAAATGGAATCCAAAGTCATAGAATGGTCTAATTCTGGGTTTGTAAGGATAGTAGCAATTTGTCTCACAATTATGCCCGTCGAGAGCTTAAGAATGCAAGCCAAGAGCTGTAATCAATATCATTAGACTTTTTTTTACTCAAGGAATGTTATTGTGATTCCAAATTCATGATGTGGTCAAGAAAATGCATGTTGTTTTTCCTCAAATGGTCAAATTCTTCCTTTAGATAGTGACCTACAGGAAATGCACACCTAGGTCACCAAAATGCATGCTAAATGCACATATTTGATTGGATTGGGATAGAACTTGACACATGTATTCCTTAGACCATAACACACACCCCTGTACTCAACTTTTCCTCAACTGAAGCTTCCTTAGGTAGCCTTAGGTATGCAAAATTGATATTTTTAAAGTTACAACCTTGTGAACCAAACATCATAAATTTCATGCACAGACAATGTGTCCCCACCATTAATGTCATCACTGTCTTCTTGGTATTGTATTCTTAGTACACAAACTCTTCATTCCCATGCTCTTGATGATATTGTCTTAATTCTAACAACTTCCAACAAACTTGTACAACCTTGTCCAATGTCTTCATGTTGACATCAATCACTGTCGTCATGTTGACATCAATGCCAACAATATTCAGTAATGCCAACATGAATAATGTCCCTTGGTAATAAGTTATTCAATATATGTCTTTATATTGATTGTATTTGTAAATGTTTTTGTCGTGTTAATATTTGTTATATACACTAATATTACTTGATTGTTTGTAATTATAAAGGAACGATGCCCAAGGGCACTGCCCATGGAGGAAGAAATGGTTATACATGTCGTTCTGGAATGTGGAGTGAATATCAAAGATCAACTTAATAATGATCCTATGGAAGAAGATGATGATGCTAATAACACAGTTGAAGAAGATGGGACAAATAGATTGATCCAGGAGACATTTAATGCTGGAATGGATGATGATGACAACATTGATGGTGTTTTTGATATACCTGTACTTGAGAAGGCAAACCAACCTCTTTGTGAAGGCTCCGAAATAAGTATTCTCTTTGTTGTGTTGTTGCTAGTGAACTTAAAGGTTATGAATGGTTTGTCAAACACTTGTGTCACATGGCTCCTAAGGTATGTAATATTTTTCATCACATTTAGTAACTGATGATAAAGGTAGTCTTCTTTCCTCTATTTTTTTGGTAGTTCATTTGTAAAATTTGGATGTAATATGTATGATTAATATTCTTTACGTTAACCAATACTGATTTTTTATGTTGTAGATTGTTAGGTGAATTTATGTTACCACCGTCAAATGTTTTACCTCGCAAATACCGAGAACTACATGCCATTATGAAACATTTTGGAATGGAGTATCAAGCTATTCATGCATTTCCTGATGATCATATCCTGTATTATAAAGAACACACATAGAAATAAGAATGCTTGAAATGTCAAAAGAGTAGATATCGAACTGATCAAGTAACAAAAAAGGTTCCTTGCAAGGTTCTTCGTTATATTCCCATTATTCCACATTTGCAGCAATTGTTCAGGTGCAAAAACATAGCAAAGTTTATGGATTACCATGCAAAGAAAAGAAGAAAAGATGGTGTTCTTTGAATTCCTGTGGATGGATATGTATTTTCGAAGATAGAGGAAAGATGGCCAAATTTTAAAGAATCACCTTGTAATCTTAGGATTTCGTTGGTAGCAGACGGTGTCAATCCATTTGGAGACCTGAGATCTACTTACTCGGTGTGGCCCGTTTTTGTTATCAACAATAACATTCCTCCGTGGATGTCAATAAAGAGGGAGCACATAATGTTGACAATGATTGTTCTAGGTATTTGTTTGGAATAATTTATTACTACAATAACATCTCATATATGTAGTAATTATGTATTGTATGCTCAATCAATTATGTAAGTACCAAGTTAAAGATATGAACGTATATCTTGAGCCTCTTATAAACGAGTTACTAGATTTATGGAGGGGCATCACTATGTATGATATCTCTAAACCATTAGGTGCTCCAAAAAGGGAATTTGAATTCCATGAAATGCTTGTATGGACAATTCACGATGCCCCAGGGCTAACACATTTATGTGGTATGTTATAACGTTGCATTGCACTTTAATAGTGTTTAATTTTATGAAATTCATATCATGCATGTTTTTTAAATAATCCCTTAACTATACATACTTCAAATAATTCATATATAAATTGCTTCATCTCTTCCGGGTATTCATACAAACGGTAAATTTTCATGTCCAGTTTGTGGTCCTAATATGAAATCTCGTCTTTCACAAAGTTCAGGAAATGAAGTGTATGATGAGTATAGGAACTTCCTCTCTAGGAACCATAGGTATCAGACTACCAAAAAGTATATTTTCAATGGGAAGCAAGAGACTGGATTAAAACCTCGAATAATGACACCTCGTCTATGGAAGATGCAATATAATAGATCAAATCGACAAGGTATGGATCAAATCGTCTATTTATCATATACATGAAATGTTTGGAATATTTTATATTTTTATTGCATTTTGATCACTTTACTAAGTTTCAAGTATTGTTGTAATATCTTTAATTATGCTTCATATTGAAGGTCGTGATCAATGCATCAATAATGAGGTGGTTCCACGAGGAATGAAAAGTTATCCCAAGCAATTTAGTAGACTCCCCTATTATGAGCATCTAGAAATTGTTCATTTATTTGATACAATGCACACCAGGAAGAATGTAACAGAAAATTTATGACGAATCTTAGATGGAAGGAGAGATAAAGAAAAAAATGTCAAGATTTGTAATGAAATTAAGGAAGCCAATCATGCAATGCAAAGCATGGTTCATTCAAATATCGATGGAGACCAAAATATAAGCGCCCTTCCATGGTTATTGACATAGGAGCAAAGCAAGGATGTAAAAAGGGTTATTCGAAAAATTAAATTTCCCACTGGATTTTCTTCGAACATAAAGAATATCCTAACAAAGAAAGGTGAATTAAGTGGGGTAAAAACTCATGATTGGCATACCTTAATTAAGGTAATTATTTTGGTGTATATATTTGTATATTGGTGAAACATCTTGTTAGGGTTTTTTTGTCTACTATGAGAATACCTAATGATGCATTTCTTTTGTTACAGTATGTTCTACCTCTTTCTCTCCCAGAAAACTTTGACAGCAGTGTCAAACAAGTTATATATGATCTTGGAAAATACATGAGGTGGGTGGCGATTTATATGTGAAGTGTAATTTGTTCAATTCGTTGTACAACATACTTATATTTGAATGCATGTGTTTCACTTGTAATGCATACTATATGCTATTTTGTTGTTGAAACTTGTGATTTGCTTACATCATTTGTAGATGGTTGTCATCCAAAGAAATCGATAAAGAAGATATAAAGTTTTGGAGGATACAAATTACTCGTATAATGTGTGAAATGCAAAAGTATCTACCTCCGACATTTAACAATGCACAATAACACTACCTCATACACCAAGTTGAGGAGATTGAAATGTGTGGGCCTATACACACAAGGTCAATGTGGTTGGTTAAGAGGCACTTGAAATCATTGAACGCTTTGGTTATACAAAGAGCACGTCTTGAGGGTTATATGGTAGAGGGATATATTGTATATCAAACCATGGTTTATATTACTCAATATATTCCTAAAATAGCTGCAACTATTAATGTGGATCGCATTTGGGATGTCAACTCCATTAACAAATTTGAAGGGGAGCACCTACTAGGGAAATGTAGAGTGAGGAAAGTGAGATGTAAGTAGAAGGTGGAGATCTATAATACATTTGTCCTCTTTTTTTTAATGTACATCGTACTTATTTAAATTTTAGTCTTCATACATAATCCATTATTAATACGAAGGTATACCATGGTAACTAATTATATGTAAATTGTTTTATTTTAATATAGTTGCTTCAGAGTGGGATGCAATACATTTATTCATTGCAAACAATGTTGACTGGATGAAGGTATGGATTGAAGAATGGATAGAATGTAATCATGGTAGGTTAACATGGAATGGTGTGGCTACAATGGTTAAAGAATTTGAACGTGAAGGAGATCTCAATCTTACACAGGAGGAAATTGATTTAGCATATGCTTTAAAAGATAAACAGGCATGCATATTCACCCATACTATTTAGTTTTTTTAATATTATATTGATGTATATGGCGTGCTTTTTTTCTTAATTTGGATAATTTCCAAGTATAAATATGTTTATCGATTGGCAATGTATTTTTTATGTGTCTGGCATATTGCAGGTGAAACACCTCAAGACTATGTGGTGCAATGGTCGTAAATTTTGCATCAAAATGTTGGATGAAAAGAGGAAAACTTCAGATAGTGGGATAAATGCAGTATTCGAGGTTACTAATGTTTCTCATAGAAGAGAAATACGTCCGGAAGTATTTGAAAATTGATACTATGGGTATTTGGAAGATATACTTGAGAGTGACTTTGAATCCTTCAAAGTAGTTCTTTTCGACGTGAAATGGTGCATGCTACGAGTGAATGAACGTGATCCTGATAGATATGTTATTGAGCATGCTAACGGATTTACCATGGTCAAGTGACAAGGAATGTTGAGCTAGGATCATAGCCCTACGTTCTTCCTATCCAATGGGAGCATGTATTTTACTTAGAGGTTCCAGGTAGAGGGGGTTGGTCATATGTTGTTAGATATGATCCAAGAGGAAGGCCGGTAAAGTATAATGTATCGGAAGAAGAGGATATTGAAGAAGAATATGATGTAGAGGAGTAGTTAGTTCATGTGTCAGACGAAGATGTCGAAGAAGTTCAAGGAGATTTTGGAGACAATGAGATGAATGAATATGATGTCGAAGATGTGTCAGATGAATAACCTGATGAAGAAGTAGAACCAAATGTAGGAGACAATGTTCCTGATGATCTGATAGACTATGATATGATTGGAAATGACGACATTGGTGATGATGTTGATGATGCTGATATGGCCAATACTTTCAACATCGATTATGAACTAGATGATACAGATGATGAGTTGGATGAAGAAGAAGATTACTGATATCGAAATATTCATATATCATACAACATTCCAAGTTTTGGTTCGGCTTGCATTTTGTGAAAGTTGTGTAAAGTGGGGAAACATGGTTATGTAGGATATTTTTCAGACCTAATGCAACATTATATAGGTTAGGTATTTCTCTAATATTGTCTCATTTCAAATTTAATTACCAGGAGTGTACTTGGTTTGGCCAGGGAGTGCATATTTGTTCCAACTATGATCATTGACAAATATGATGAATTGCTATTCTAGCATACTTGGATTTCAGTGTATAACATTTCCTTTTAGGAAAATGAATATGAGATGTTGTAGAAAATGTTTTTTATTTACGTTGGACTGATCATTATTGCACTGTCAATTAAGTATAGGTGATGGTTTGTATTTATTTGAGGCACAAAAACCCTGACTTTTACCCTTTGAAATCAATCCAATTTGGAGTACTCATGCATAGAACAAATTTATATGTGAAAATTAGAAAAATTTACTTGTATTAATGTTCTTAATGATTAAAAAAATACTCCCAAAGTTGAATCATTCAATTTGGCATTCCAATGAAGGTTGGGCATGCATTTTTGTGAAGCGGGCCAAAATTGCCTTGCTTCACTAAAATGCATGCCCAGGCTTCATTTATTGGTGAATTTGATTGATTCAAATTATAGACTATTTATTTAATGATTTTACACACTTTTGAATTGTTATCTTTTAATGGAAGAAATGTAATATCTCTTCTAATTTAAATTATATTATTTTAATGTTGAGAAAGGACGTTGATTCTCACTTGATTTCCCTCCCAAATGTTGTTTGCTCTTTGCTCTCTATATTTTTCTTCTGCAAATATTGTCATGGTATTGTAAATTTGATCTAGTACTATAAATTTGTCCTTATGATGCATTAAGCATATTGTAAATTTGTTCTATTATGGAAAAAATACTTAGTTTTTATTTCAAGTATAAAATTAGTACATTCCATAGCACCTATTTATCGGTTCAATAAGCTATTAGCTTATAAAATTCCATTGCATTGTCCAAAAATAAAAGAGTTACTATATCTCAGTGAGAACACAACCAGATAAAAAATCCATGAAGGAGACATAAAAGTAAGTCCTAAAAAATGTCCGAAAAATTATTCAATAATGCAATTTAACAGAAAATATAATGAATATATTGCATGCTAACACAAAATAATGATATATATTACATCTTTAAATATCTCTACATAGATACAACACCCAAAAATTTATATTCTGTAACTCTATGATGCTTGGGAGGATTATGCAAGCTCTCCTCTTGAGAAGAAGAATATTCGATAGAGTCTCTCTTTCCTTTTGTAGATGCCTGTAATTGTTCTAGCGCTACAACGAATAACCGATCGTTTAATTTTTTTTGAAGTTCAGAAAATTTATTAGAATAAATGTCTTTCAAGTTGGATTTATCTTGCATTAGCTCTTTGACCATTTGACCATTCTTGTTATATTTCTCCGAGTTCTCTTTTTCCGCTCTTTCAAGAACTTTCTTTGTAGATTTCAGTTCAGACCTAGCTATAGCCAATTCACTAGTGAGTTGTTGTACTCTATCCTCAAGTTTTTTTTCCATGATTTTTTCCTCATTTGCAGTAAACAAACTGGTATTGCCTCACGTACGGGCCTCTGTAATTGCTGCTGCAAATAAAAAATATGGGATTTCAATTTTTGTAACTCCATGTCACATCCCAAATGCTTTGCATTTCATCCCTTCATGAGTTCCTCGTTTAGATCCACAATTATTTTATCTCTCTCAGCTACCTTATGCTTCAATGATTCAATAATTGGTGGTGAGGCAAACATATCACCCACATCATTAAAGGATGCGACAATGTCATGTAACATCTTATCCCGTGCTTTTAGGGAATTATCTGATGTGCATTGAAGGCATTTGTTCTACTCATGTACCCCGAATTTTACCTTTACCCTTACCCTTACCGATATACCCACCCTCAGTACCACCTTCTTTGTTGTGCCAATATTTTACTTTTCAAGTTCTTTAATATTGAGTTTTTCCTGTCTAATTTCAAGATATCTCTCTTACAACTTACTAGCTTTCCTATTGCATGTTTTGTTCAACCTAGTCACTATTTTTTGTATTATTTAACCAGTGATTCATGCCTCTCTTGATACTCTTTATATTTATTTGTTAAATTCAGCCTTTAAAATTTCAATAAATTTATATTTCTCATTCCGTTTCTTGACTAATTCACCCTCAGAAGTAACTGCAGTTTCCAAAGGAGGTATATAAAGAACCATTGGTCTTCTTCTCAAATCCTCTTCAAGTTTACTGATTTATGTCTCAGATGTAGCCTTATATTCATGGAACCTTGCACTTAGTTCATCTAACTCCATCATAAATTTGTCTCTAATTTTGGATACCTCACTACGCAAGTCATGAATAATTCTATCCTTCTTGTTGATGTCTTTCTTTGATTGTTGTGTTAGTTGCACAATTGTTGATTGCAACGTTGCAATATCCTTCATGCATTCTACAATATCCTTATCCTTCAGTTCGTATTTTTCCTTCCAGTTATATATAGAGGAATAATACTCTGTTGCAAATTGTTTGTAATGACGCATTCTAGTATATATTGACAAAAAAAATATGGTATCAAAACGGTATGTTGGACTGTGCATATTTAAACTCAGAGATGTAGATGTTGAATCACCCATAATAGGGAAATTATACTCAAGTGCCAACACTTTAGAAGGAATTTTGTCTATTATAGAAAAAACATTATTGCATGTTTCCATATAATTTTTCATACCTTCCTGCTCCTCGGCTTCATCCATACATACATTCAAGTCTACTACATCAGTGGCACCGATATCTTCAGCATGGAAATTTGTATCAACAAAATTTTCCACACCTTCAACCGGATTTTGTTCATCTTCTTCCTCAATGGTTTTTATTTATTTATTTCCTAATGTAAGTTTTAAGAGGCCTTGTTTAAACACTGGGTCGGTACAAATCAATAATTTTATGCAATGTTCCTAGGAAACTGAACTTAACCTTATTTATTTTACTTTCTCATAGGGAATAATGTAATTTTTTAGCCAACAGATGAGGGACATCTATGGCCATGTATTCAACCCAATGAATAACTAGCCTCATGCATTCACTGGAAATATCATGCTTGTAATGATTCATAATTGTCCTAAGGACAAGTTGAATCAAGTATTTTTTTAGTCCTTCAGGAACATCTTGCATTCTTAATCCATTCCTCTAAACAAATAATTTTTTCCCACATATTTATTGGCCATTTCAATCATTTCTAGCTTAGGGGTTTTAATGGAGTTAAACATCGCTCCCCCTCTGCATGGAATTTTTCGTTTCTCTTGCAGCCAGATAAGGGTCCGGGTAAATCCTCTGCCCAAATATTTTTAATTCCATGGCTATATCGTCATATATTTTGATGGCCTCATCTATCTCATCATTTTGGAAATCGAACTGTCCAAATATAAATTCAAAAACCTCTGCTCTTTCCAAGATATCTAGAATACTTGTTGGACAATTGTTTGTAGCTCTCCATGTATCAACACACTCTTTGAATTTTTTGACGTTGAAATTCTCCTTCTAGGAACCCCGTGCGTCAAATTTCATCGTGTAATAGGATACCCCTGTTTGAATTAACGCCATGGTTCTCTAGGTTCATGGCAGGTTGAATGCACGTTGAATAAACCGTGATAAATGCACATTGAATAAACCCCAAGGAATGTGCGCCGAATAAACGGTCAATAATGCACACTGAAAAACCTGTCAAAGACTCATGAGTGCACACTGACTCCTGAGGAATATGTTTGCAAAGTAGTTCTTTTTATTAATTTATTGATATAATTTACTATAAATCACTTTCACAACACTTGGAGTGCATTTTTATAAGCACACTCACATAGTTTTTGCACCCTTTTTAGCAATGGACTTGGGATTTTTGAGAATTAATGAAAACTTTGCATCTGTGGTAAAAGTTTTGCAGACACTTGGAATATCAAGGGTTGTAATTTGAATTTGAAAAATATTAAAAACAATGATTATGTGCATGTGTTAGAGGGAAATTATGGTAGCAAAATAATAAAATTCGTTGACCCTAATAAACACACACACACGAATAATAAAAGTTGGGGGCTTGGTCTATTGAGGGTAGAGGTTCCATTGCACGGAGAAGAGGAGAATTCTTGGTTCATTTATGGAGGTTCTTTTCAGAGTTTTTTGGGTAAATCGTATTGGGAAAAAAAATCAACCTAATAAAATTTTGAGCCCCACTAATTCTGAATTTTTTTCCTATAGTATCCTAATATGTCATCTCGACCTTGCACAAAGTAACTTGTGAATGGGGTCAATGTTAAAATATTTTCAGTTTGTGCTTGTATGCACTGAAATTTGACATGGTTAGAGTAGATCCACGCGTTAACAGTATGGGAGGTTTTCGAGCCTCAAATATGACTCACAAAAATAATTTGACCATAAAATGACAAAAGTATAACATAAATCTAAAATAGATCAAATAATAATTTTCTATGTCAGTCACAAATTCCTATAGTCATAGAAATTTGATCACGTCGTGTATAACCCAATTTGATCTAGCATTGAATATTTGGTTATTTTGTTTCTTTGTAACATGATAAGACACGTACGCACCATACAACACACTAAAATCATCATCGTCGTCGTCGTCATCATCATCCTCATCCTCATCCTCCTCATCCTCCTCATCATCAATGTCATGATCGTCGTCTTTGTTGTCATCATCAGTGTCGTCGTCATCATCATCATCATCAATGTCATCGCCGTCATCATCATCATCAGCATAATCAACATCGTCGTTGTCATCATCATCATCATCATCATCATCAACATCAATGTCCAAATTTGAACCCTTGCCGGCCCTTCCAAAGGGTTATAGCCTAAAGTGTAAAGTTAAAATTGCCCTTCAAAAAAAATATGAAATCTGAATTTTACCCTTTCAATTAAGAAGGACATAATTTGTATCAACATTTCAAAAGAAGGGCAACATTTGAAATCACCCATCCATTTAAATTTGAAATTCTATGTTGAAATTCATGGGCTATAAAGTTTGACTTGCCATTCAATGTATTGGAAATATCATAAATTATAATCACTCACTCACTCATGTCACACACTCATTGCTTAACTATGCAAGATGACGAGTGATGACTGACGACTACGAGGCACTGGCCACTAGTATTTAAATCTGGCTCCCAAGCAAGGATAATTTTAGGGGCGAAATTTAGCCCATGGGCTATTTTCCATGTTTTTTTCCAAAAAAAGATTCACCAATTTGCATTTTTTGAAGCCCCATTTCGCCCAATTTTGATGGGGTAAACTTTTTTCAGTCTAAAAATTGCTAAATTATTATATAAACTATATAAAATCCTTAGAAATTGAAATAATTTTAGAAAAATATCGCCAAATATTTTATAGTTGACATTTTAAGAATTGGTAAGATTTGACAAGGTTTATACACTTTTAAATAAGTATGGGTCCTTAAAATTATCCCTACTCCCGAGTCACTTCAGGTTGAGATCTAAGGTGTGACATTGTGTCAGCTACTATAGTCGTAACAACAGAGAACCACTACTAGACTACTACTAGGCCCAACATGAGCCCAAAACGTTTTTCCTACTACCAATGTGAATTTGGCTACCAATGTCCACTCGTTTTTTGTCAACTCTAAATTCAAATGGTTGGTTTGATGAGTCCTCCTCTACAAGACTTCATTTCTTTCTTGAATGTCATAGACTCATGAAAACTCCAAATAACACTCAATGGCATGCAATTACAAATAATGGCATGCATTTAGGACCACAAAACGTGTAGAGGGCGATTTATGCATTGATATAGAGAGGATGCGCTAGGCACACGATATGGAGAAACACTGGGTCAGACAAAACATTTGGACCAAAGCACCACAATGGTTATTAATAAAATTAAAACAAACAATTTTTGGCTCGGGAATAGTCTTCAATTTGATGGGTGGCATGATCATGATGTAATCCCCTCCATCCTTCCAAACATATGTGGTTTCTCACCACATTTGTCTTCGACGCTTGCCACCAAAATACGTACGAAAAGTACTTGTATTTACATCCTCTTCTCTTTAAATCCTCATCTCATAGTCATAACCAAGGATTATTAGGCATGCACATCCTCACCTTATAATATCAATTGGGTCATGGTGCAAAGACAACCATAAAATATCAAATGTGTCAAGATGCAAAGAGTAAGAGACAACTATAAGTAAGTCTTATATTAAATTCACCATATAAGTCTTTAATTTACACTATCAACTAAGATTTGATACATTGGATTGTTGTGATCTTTTCTTATCACTCCTTACCGATGTGATTGTAAGGCACTCTTTGAAGGTGAAGTCCATAATTATAATTCTTCTTCCTCATTCTCGTGCCTTTTGGTAAGACAATAAGGAGGGTAGTGGCCCACATCAACATTGAAAATGGTTCGACATGGAGGTAGATACATTAATTCTTTTCATTAAATAGCTTAAACTTCATGTCAGTGACTGCAAATGCAAATTCACCAAATCGTGGATTGGCACAAAAAAAATCAAATTTTAGAGCTCCGTGCCTTTAACAAAAATCTTCGGGTGTTTTGGTTCAATTTAGAGGGAATATTTTAGAGACTCAAACATGCATCAATTTGCTAGGCTCCAGTTGAATTAGGATTGATTCCATTTCTCCTTCGCCCCATACTTATATGTTGTCACAACAAGTGCCGAACAACAAAACTTGATGCCATGGCTCTTGTGATGATCACGTACTTGCTAACTTGCTTGGTATGGAGGATTTTTTTAATGTTTTCTATGGAGGATTTTTTCAATGTTTTCTAAGCTATGTATTATTGTTTCTTAGGTTCCCAATGCCCATCATTCTTACATCTCTCAGGCTTGAATGGCTGCCCTCTATTTGGTTTGAATTAATTTTTTGGTTGTATGTTTATTATAGCCTCACTTTGCTTTGTGGATTCCTTTTGTACATAGTTAATTGTAAGTAATTTTCTCATGGTTCTTGTTTTATTTTAAGACTATATCTAGTTACAACGTCTCGCACTATGCATAAGATCATGCAGATGCCCCAATATGGTTATTGCATAGACTAAGTAGTATTTATGTGTAGTGAAGTGTGCTCCAACCCGGAAAAATACAACATAATAGTTGTTATTTTAATGAACTGTAACATTCATGTTACATATATGTCAAATTAATGTGTTTAAATTAGGTTTTAATTGAAAATATACCATTTTTTGTGTAGATATTAAGGAGTGCTCAATTGTTTAAGATTGTAAAAATTTTGGAATGGCAATATTTGTTTTTTGCATTTTTGGGGGGAATGGTTTAGTCAATTTGTACTTGTCAATTTAAGTACAATTATTTATATTGCCATTCATATTTGAATGGCTCCAACAAAAAATTCCCTTATAATTGAAATTAAGACCCACCCTTCAAATGCTATCATTGATTGGCATTGTCGTCATCATCATCGTCATCGCGGTCTAGTCTCAGTGTTGCTACATCCTTTGATTGAGGAAATTTTTCTTCAACATTAATTATATATTAATATTAAGTATTAAACATAAATATATTATAAATTCTATATTGCATGATATAATATATAATATCATTTAATATTTAATATATTATATAATATAAAAATTACAAGAAACAAAATAAAAAATAAACAAAAAAATAAAATTACAATTTTTATTTTATTTTTGGATTAAAACAAAAATAAAACCATGTTCTGACTACATGAGCGCGGTTTTTTTTTTAAAGTTTGAAACCACCGCCAAGAACAACCATCGATTGCCATTGGACAACTTATTGAAGGTCATTCTCATCGAGTACAATCAAATCCTGTGACCCCCCGCGACGATTGCAGTGATTGATGTGCAGTGATTAGCAGTGGCAGACAGGGAAGGAGCCTAGAACGACGACACAAATATGGTAAGTCTTCTTGAAATTTTTATTGGTTTGGTTTTTATTGCCCTTAAGAAATGGGTCTACACATTTTTTTTTCTTTCCCCGACCATAAGAGGAACAACACAACATTGTTTTCAATCCATTACATTTAGAGTAGTTATCCATGGATGATTTCTAAATACAACTTTAGAAGAGACCAATAGAGTATTCAACTGTATGAGTTTAGAGCATCAATATCAGGATGAATTCTAAACCATTTACTTTCAATTAAATACTAGAAGACAAAACATTCAATGGAATACGGAGATAGGAGAAACATACACAAAGTAAAGACACAAACTTCAAGACATCATCACACGAATCTCTTGTAGGAATACCTTTGTACTTCTGCACTGATATTATATGAATTCTCAGAAAAAAAAGCGATTTACAAGCACAATGAGTATTTCTCTCAAAAAATTCGAACCCCCTCATTATTTACAGATTACAAATATATACAAAAGTGCTTTGAGAGCCAGTATGATTCATTAGGAACCACATTCAAAAAGTTAACTTCATTATGAGCTCTCTTTAAGGGTCTCTTTAACAAAGATTCATTAACAGTTACACATCTATGTAAAGATGTGACTTCTATAGCCTTCATGTCTTCCGTAAAATCGAAATATTCTCTGATTTTGGTGATCTCATATGTCAATGAGTCCCAGAGGAAATGTTTTCCTCCTTTCAATGGACCTTGCCCCTTTAATTTCAAGTCGAAGGTAGGAAATGTTTTCCTATAAAAGTTTGATATATTTCTGAACGTGATCATTTTTCTCTTTAAGCTCCTTAATTTCAACATCCTTGAGATTAATTAGAGACATAGAGTTTGTGTGATTTTCAAACAAGAACCAGTCACCAGCTTTTGTGTCTGGACTGAGCTGCAAATTAATTTTCAGCTCATCTCTAATCCTATGGGAAATGCACGCCCAGATCACATAAATGCATGCCACATGCGCACATTTGATTGGTTTAGCTCAAATTTGACACATGGGTTCCTTACACCATAATAGACAATCTCATATTTAAGTTTTCCTCAACTGAATTTTCCTTGGGTAGTTTTATGTCTTCCAGATTGTTCTTTTTGTACTTTTACAGGAAATGCTCACCTAGGTCACCAAAATGCATGCCACGGGCATAGTTTTGATTGGGTTTGGTATCAAAATTGATACATGTATTCCTTGGACCATAATGCACATCCCTATACTCAGACTTCCCTCAACTGCAATATTCATAGGTATACTTAGGGTCTTCCAAGTTGGTATTTTATGCTTCCAGCCATCACATATTTCATGTGCAGTCAATATGTCAATGCATGCAGTCATGTTTGCATCATCAAATACTGTGAACACTTTATCAACCTGGTGTTCTCACTGTGTTCTTAGGTGACAGGGTATCTTCAAGGAATTCAATATTTATTAACATACGTATTCCTCTTAATTCCAACACAAATAGGATTCTTCATAGCATTAAAAAATAATCGCACATTCATGTCATATCTACCTTTTGATATCAACTATGCTTATCCTTTGACATCAAGCTTCCTTTGTCATATCCATGTAATTGCTTGGCTGTCCATGTTTGTTTCATGTTTCCATCAATGACAACACACAATCAATAATTCCAACCATGGCATTGCTTCACCGTCCATGTTCGATTTAGGTTGCCATCAATGACAACACACAATCAATAATGCCAACAAATTAGGTTAGAATTATTCTTCAATTCCATCCCATAAAAGGGAACATGATTCTTCCATATCCTCCCTTTTCTAAATGGAATCCTCCAAGCCACTCATGTATTTATAATATGTATTCTTCAATAATGATGAGCATATTTTGAAGCACTGATTGTGACCTTCGATGTACCCAATACTTCCAAGCCATAAATTAGGATTGCTAGTTCGCATCATCTTGTCTCCAACTCCAACTCAGATCTTCATTTATGTTCTTGTGTACCTAAAGATATTTCATCTCAGCCCTTATGACACTCGCTAAATGTCTCTCTCATTTGATGGAGTGTTACAACATGTACAACCAAACAGGTATTTGCCATATATCTTTGTTGAGTGAGGGGAGTTCAATTAGAATAGACGAAAGTGACACATCTAGCAGGTCTAACAGGCGGAGATCAACTAGAGGTGAAAAGATCAGAAGAAAATTTAGTAGACGCTTGGAATTTTTTCTTTCTAAAGGGGGTTCATGTTCTTATGGTGATGAGAGCATATGCAACATCGATGTGCCATTGAGGTACAAACATCCAGTGAAACGATGGGTGCCCAAAGATCTTCCTCAAATAAACACTGATTTTTGTGTCAACAAAAGGATATACCGCATTGCTCCATCGTCATTACATGGTTTGGGGCTATTTTCCATGGATGGAATAAAGGTATGTGACAACGGATTAACTGGATTGATGGAGTATGTCGGACCCTCTTACATCTAGGCAGATTGGATACGGCTAGTCCAATATACAAAAAGTATGCGAAGATATGGCGTAGCTACAAATTATATACAACTAAAAGACAAGGATCATAATAAAGGAGAATCAATGTATATTGATGGAAGGCCAAAAGCAGCGGGAAATATTGCAGGGTTTATAAATAGTACATGACGTGTGACAACAAATAAGAAAACCAATTGCATATTTGAGGAGCGTGACAGAAATCGTGTATATGTAATTGCAATAAAATCAATAGTTGCAGGGAAAGAGTTGATTGATTGATTACAATTTGAATCAAATAGATACAAACATTGCTATTATGGGGGCGGTACGTATACTATTTTACAGAATCTGTAAACAATGACTATTATATTTTATGACTATCATTTACTTTAATATATTGTCATGCATCTTGTGTGTTAAGGAAACATTTGAATATGTCATTGTTCCTCCTTAGTTGTAATATCCTTGTGTACTATCTTGTGCAAAGTGCAGGTCATTAATATTATAACCTTTGATACGATATTGTAATTCAGTCCATAAACAAATTTATTATCCCACAACTTGTTGGTGCTCAAGTATAGTGCACATCTCAGTGCCTTCATGAATCTAGTCTCATACTCTGGTATCGACCTATTATCCTATCTCAATGAGTTAAACTCACTTAACTATCTCTCAACGAACTCCTTTGAGAGGTAGCATTCCTTTAAACTCTCCTCAAACAATTCCCAATAAATTTGATATAAATATTTCGATAAATTTAAATCCAATGTGCACTACTTAAACATGTGGGGCCAAGGACATATTGTGCTGAACCACGCCGTGATACCATATTTAACACCCTTCCACATGTTAACCTCACAAAATGCATGAATGTACAAATTATGTTAAATAGGATCGTTGTAGTATGGTGGCAGAATGGGAATTAACAATCCATTTCATTTAGAGCATCTATCTATGGATGAATTCCAAATGCAACTTTAGAAGAAACATGTGGAATATTTAATCGCTATGAAATCATATCATCAATCATGGATGATTTATGATCATATATTTTCCAATTAAATATTGAATATTATAAACTCAAATGGAAACTAAGATAAGGAAACATCCACAAAAGAAAATGACAAACTCCAAGACATAATCACAGGAATCTCTGGTATGAAAAATCTGTAATTCTGCACTGATATTTTATTAAGTCTCAAAAAACGATTTACAAGCCAATAAGTTTCTTTCTTCTCAAAATTTGAAGCCCCTATTATTTACAGATTACAAAAAAATACAAAAATGCTCTTAGAGCAAGTTTCTAGCAAATATTACAAATATATAAAAATACGAGAAAATCTCTACCATAATCATTGGAATTCCTTCATAGTCTGCTGGTTTATGTACTATCTTCGAGGGGTATATTTTCTCTAAACATAGTGCATGATATTTGCTAATTTTCTATTCCTTCTTTATCCCATGTACATTCTTGGGATCTGCCCCAACTGCTATAAGGTCTGTCTCAAGCCTCTTATTTTTTTCCTGCCAAGCTTTACTGGCTACTTTTTCTTGCTTGAGTTGCCCCTCCAATTTATATATTATTGATTCTACATTTGCATTGGCCAAGGTTTCCTGCAACAGATCTACATAGATCACCTCACTAGACTGTTTATGAAAATGTATTTTATTAGGTGCATTAATTTTGTCCAACCTTATATTCACTTCCGATACCTTGTTCTCATATTCTAGTGCAATGTTTAATGTATTCTTCTCATGATCTCTAATTGTAATCAATCAAATTTTATTGTGGGATTAATCTTAGCTCCAATCTGCAAGAATATTTGAAAAAATTATTTGGAATTTATAAGCATTAGAAAAAATTCCACATACCCTAACACTGACTGTGCACAAAACATTTTTGATGCATATTATATGTTTTGTAATTTAATACTGTACAATCACAAGTTGGATTTTCCTCAAAGATGCAATTTATGATAATAATTATGACCTTCTTTCTCCCGGTCTTGCTTTTCTTCCTGTAATTTAAAAATCTTTCCTTTATATTCCATCATCTCTTGGTAGATTGACTACTTTTCTTGTTGCAAAGTTGTCAACTCTAGGGTCTCCAAATGCTGGATGTTTGGAACCTTTAGCTTCTTTTTCAACATTTAAATAGTAGTTTATTTTTCATCTAAGAGATTTTTAGTGAATTGTACATCATTTGACTCTGTGACCAGTGTCACAACATTTGCTTGCATTCTTTTTATTTGATATGCTCGCTTGTATCTACTCAAGCAATGTCTTTCCAATTCCATATGCTCGCTTTGTTTGAGAAAAATGCACGCCAAAACCTTCAACTTACCAAAGTCTACCTTTTGACAATCATCTTCAGAAAATGCACGCCTGGGTTAGTATAATGCACACTGAGAGCACACATTTGATTGGTTTGTGCTCAAATTTGACACATGGATTCCTTGGGCCATGATACACACCCTTGTACTCAAGTTTTCCTCGTTTGCAGTTTCCTTGGGTGGATTTAAGGTCTGGAAAGCTAATATTTTTATTCTTCCATTCATGTCATCAAGAATCATAGATTCAATCTGAAATTGGATTCAATCATGCTACATTTATAGTTACCCTTTGACCAACACTGTCACCTTCTCAGCTTCTTCATGCCTACTCAAGGTCTGACTAGCGTGCGACTTCCTCCAATCAACAAGAATGACAAGTTTGTCATTCATGTTGCCACTAATGACAACGCAAGACAATAATGCCAATCCTGATCTAGAACATGTTACATTTTTCATTCAAGGCAAGGGGATTACTTATACTTCTATACAACATATGTGCTTTTTTTTATTATTACACAATATTTCTATACCAAATTGTATTCATAATTGAATCTTCCAAACTGATCTTTGTATATGTTTTCAGGAAATGCACTCCCGAGTCACCAAAATGCACACCAAGGGATCAATAATGCATGATAAGGGGTCAGATCAAATTCATTGGGATTGTCTCTACTCAAGTAATTTCTTTCCAATTCCATATGCCTGCTTTATTCAAGAAAAATGCACACCAAATCCTTCAACTGACCAAATTCTTCCTTTTGATAGTCATCTTCAGAAAATGCATGCCTGTTTCAGTATAATGCATGCCAAGAGCGCATATTTGATTGGTTTGTGCTCAAATTTGACAAATGGATTCCTTGGGCCATGATACAGATCCCCGTACTCAATTTTTCCTCATCTACAGTTTACTTGGGTGGATTTAAGGTCTGGGAAGCTAATCTTTTTATGCTTCCAGCCATGTAATCAAGAATCATAGATTCAATCTGACATTGGATTCAATCATGCTACATTTATGGTTACCCTTTGACCAACACTGTAACCTTCTCATCTTCTTCATGCCTGCTCAAGTTCTGACTAGTGTGCAACTTCCTCCAATCAACAACAATGACATGTTTGTCTTTCATGTTGTCATCAATGAAAATGCACAACCAATAATATCAATCTTGATCTATAACATGTTAAATTTTTCATCCAAGGCAAGGGGCTTATGTATACTTCTTTACACCATCTTTACTATTTTTTATTACACAATATTTCAGTACCAAATTGTATTCATAATTGAATCTGCCAAACTGATCTTTGTGTGTTTTTTCAAGAAATGCACTCCCAGGTCACCAAAATGCACACCGAGGGATCAAGAATGCATGCCAAGGGCTCATATCAAATTCAACGAGCTTGTCTCTACTCAAGCAATGTCTTTCCAATTCTAGATGCTCACTTTGTTCGAGAAAAATGCACGCCAAAACCTTCAACTGACCAAATTATTCCTTTTGACAGTCATCTTCAGAAAATGCAAGCTCGCGTCAGTATAATGCACGCCAAGAGTGCATATTTGATTGGTTTGTGCTCAAATTTGACACATGGATTCCTTGGGCCATGATACACACCCCTGTACTCAATTTTTCCGCATCTGCAGTTTCCTTGGGTGTCTTTAAGGTCTGTAAAGCTAATATTTTTATGCTTCCATCCATGTCATCAGGCATCATAGATTCAATCTGACATTGGCTTCAATCATGCTACATTTATGGTTACCCTTTGACTAGCACTGCCACCTTCTCAACTTCTTCATGCTTGCTCAAGGTTTGACTAGCGTTCAAATTCCTCTAATCAACAACAATGACATGTTTTCCATTCATGTTTCCATCAATGACAATGCACAACCAATAATGCCAATATTGAGCTAGAAAATGTTAAATTTGTCATCAAAGGAAAGGGGATTATGTATACTTCTCTACACCATATGTATTATTTTTTTATTACACAATATTTTGGTACCAAATTGTATTCATAATTGAATATGCCAAACTAATCTTTGTGTATGTTTTGAGGAAATGCATTCCTAGGTCACCAAAATGCACACCAAGGGATCAATAATGCATGCCATGGGCTCATATCAACTTCATCAGGATTGTCTCCACTAAAGAAATGTATTTCCAATTTTACATGTCCACTTTGTTTGATAAAAAAACACACCAAAACCTTCAACTGACCAAAGTCTTCCTTTTGGCAGTCATCTTCAGAAAATGCACGCCTAGGTCAATATAATGCATGCCAAGAGAGCATATTTGGTTGGTTTGTGCTCAAATTTGACACATGGATTCCTTGGGCCATGATACACACCCATGTACTCAAATTCTCCTCATGTGTGGTTTTCTTGGGTGGCTTTAAGGTTTGGAAATCTAATCGTTTTATGCTTCCAGCCATGTCATCAAGAATCATAGATTCAATCTAACATTGGTTTCAATCATGCTACATTTATGGTTACCCTTTGACCATCATTGTCACCTTCTCAGCTTCTTCATGCTTGTTCAAGTTCTGACTAGCGTGCATCTTCCTCCAATCAACAACAATGACATGTTTTTCATTCATGTTTCCATCCATGACAACACACAACCAATAATGCCAATCTTGATCTAGAACAAGTTAAATTTTCCATCCAATGGAACAGGCTTATCTATACTTCTCTACACCATTTGTATTGTTTTTTTATTATACAATATTTCAGTACCAAATTGTATTCATATTTGAATCTGGAAAATTGATCTTTGTGTATGTTTTCAGGAAATGCACTCCCAGATCACCAAAATGCACACCAAGGGATCAAGAATGCATGCCAAGGTCTCATATCAACTTCAACAGGCTTGTCTCTACTCAAGCAATGTATTTCTAATTCCATATGCTCGCTTTGTTCGAGAAAAATGCATGCCAAAACCTTCAACCGACCAAAGTCTTCCTTTTCACAATCATCTTCAGAAAATGCACACCTAGGTCAGTATAATGCACACCAAGAGCACATATTTGATTTGTTTGTGCTCAAGTTTGACACATGGATTCCTTGGGTCATGATACACACCCCTGTACTCAAGTTTTCCTCATCTGCGGTTTCCTTGGGTGGATTTAAGGTCTGTAAATATAATATTTTTATGCTTCCATCCATGTCATCAAGCATCATAGATTCAATATGGCATTGGCTTCAATCATGCTACAATTATGCTTATCCTTTGAAAACCATTGTCACCTTCTCAACTTCTTCATTCTTGTTCAATGTCTAACTAGTGTGCAACTTCCTCCAATCAACAAGAATGACAAGTTTGTCATTCATGTTGCCATCAATGACAACACACAATCAATAATGCCAAGCTTGATCTAGAACATGTTAAATTTGTCATCCAAGGAAAGGGGCTTATGTTGGGTTGATTTCTTTGGGAAAAGCACTAAAAATATCCTAAAAATTAGAACCCTAATGTCTCATGTATTCTCACACTTACTTGATGATTAATCAAGCTTTGAATTTTGAAAGTAGACGTGCCTTTTTCTAATTTGGGTCTTCATAATCAATCATATTTGAAACTTGCAACCATGGTTACCACTCATGTTCAATGCTTCATTTTTTTTTCTCTTTTGAAGACATGACAGACATGCATGTCAAAGTAGTTGCAAGGTTGAAGTCTCTGGAAGAAATGGATGCACCATTAATTAGCTTTCTACATAATCCATCGCTTGTTCAAGAGATTTGTTCTGATAAGCAGCATAATCTCTTGCATAGGCCAGGATTTCAAAACCAATCTATTTTGGAATTTCCCTTTTTCTCAAGTTGTTTGGAATTCTTCTTTGCAGTTAATTCAGTGTGGTTTTCAATATGCATGCATAACTTTTGAGACAGTTTGGCTTAGTTGGGCTTCTACAGCTTTTAATACTTTTCCCATTTTCATAGCTTGGCATATTTGGAAGGGAAGAAACAAAAGTATTTTTGAAGACAAAATCTGTTAAGTAGATTATCTTTCTATTATAGTTGTTTCTTTCTATAAGGAATACGGGCCTACGAGTCACAGTGGTAGAAACAAGAATGTACAGTTTCCATAATTTAATGCTTCCTTTCCTATTGGTTATTTTGATGGCGCGGCTGTGGAGAAATCCTGTTTTGTGGTTTTTTATTTAAACTTATCTTCTACACATTTATTTAGATGTTGGTTTGGTGGGGGCAGTGCGAATAATATAAGAGAAAAGTTGTTGGCATGTTGGGGTTTGTTATATTTTTCTTTTGTTCAGGGTTATGTAGAGATTCACATTTGTGGAGATTCCAAATGTCTTGCGGACTGGATTTTGGATCATTCACACTTACGGGTGGTAGAAATTTCTTACTAGATGTAGAATGTTAAAAGACTAAGGGACTCTTTCAAACCTTTCTCTTTCCATCATGTGTTTCAGTAGTTCAATTGGGTAGTAGACAACTTATCTATGGAGGCGGTTGATGGGGATTTTGGTGTCCTCGGGTTTGAAGAATTTCAATATAGATCTTTACTGAGAAAGGGGACACTCAATCTCTTTTGAGGTGTCATACTTCAGTTATATTTTGGCCTATTTCTATATATTTTATATGTTTGAGACTTTTGTTATATTTGGGGGTTTTGTGAGCTTTATTTTTAGCTCAATTTTACCAGGTTTTGTTACATTTTTTATATTTTGGTTATTTAACTATGATGAGGACATGATAAGACTATGATGTAAATATTGACTTTATATTACAAGATGCAAGTTTATACATCTGATAGAAACTAAATTTTCCTTTTGGAAAACCAACTATGTTGTGATATTTATATTGTCTCCTCTATTTCTGACATTAATTAGAAAGCACAAAAAGTTCCAAACTTTGTTGAATGATCATGCCGATGAGCTTGTCTTGTAGTCCTTTCAATGAAAATTTATTAAGAATTGGAATGAAATCCTTTGCAATGAAAAGTAATATATGATTCTGATTCATTGGATCAATGCAACTATTTATCCCTATCGAACCACCCACTAGCAACTATATTTTGTTTTAATAGTACAGGTTGTTGTCATATATCCGACGAACACCTTCAACGGATTCATAACACGCTCGTCATATATCCGACTCAAATCCGACGATAAAATCATCGGATGGATAACATCATCCTCGAATATTCTAGAGAACACCGACGAAAATATGGAGTTGAAACCGACGAAACTCTGGAGTTAACTCCAATGATGTATCGTCGAGAGTCTTTGACGGATGTGTGTCGATTTTCACCAATGTTTTAGCGCTCTTACATCTGTCATGTAATCGACGTTGATCCATAGGATATATCACAGCTAAAGGTTCGTCAGATAGACCAACGAAATACCATCGACGACCAAATAATTCTGGGTTCGTCGGAGAGACGACGAACTTGTGTTGAATAACCAACAATCCATCATCGGATTTTGGGTCCAAATGTACTAGTGGCAGACCCTTTAATCATATCTTCCAACTTAATGGACATTCAAAAAGATAGGTCTTCACTGTCATCGTAGGTCAGGGATGAATCCTCTATTGGTTTGATTCGAGTGTGATTTTTTCCACTTCCTTTTGGTGGAATTTTGAACAATATAAATATATATCACACCTTAGGTTCACCTCAAATATATCCTTCTACTAAAAGTTATTCAAATTAAAAAGGGCATACCTTTTCAAACCCTGATTTGCTAGTCGACCTTCCAACTGAGGTAACCCTAAAATTTTGACCCCTATAAGTTTGATGACTTGATGTGGTATCATGATATGTCCTCTTTCCAATTCCATAGCTTTCAATGAATTTGGATGCGTTAAAAAACAATTGTGACAATTTTCCCAACACTTGTTATTTTTGGCCTTTTCAGAAGAGCGATAATGTACGTCCTACCACGTGTCCAATTTTCTTACTATGATTCTAAAAATGCTACCCATGATAGTGTGTTATGTCTTATTTTTGTTGCAATAGGTCTCACTCAATTTGGATTTTTCATGCTCCAAATATAATTGTTTTTCCTAGAACACTTGTTTTAGACTAATTTTTGGATTAATCAGAAACCCTAACTTCCGCTGAGTATAAATATAAACCTGTAATGAGTCAAGATCCAAAACTCAGGCCACATATAGCTTGATATGTCCTCTACATCCCCTGCAAGTTTTGTTTTCTAAAATGTCCTATAAAAAAAATTATAGCGAAAATTACAATATCACTTTTTTTGGAAGCGTCCAAGCTTTGATACCAAATGTTAAGAAACAAATTCTCCAAAAGAGCATGAAAATAGCATAAATGAACTAGAAATAGTAATCCATGCCTTAATAATGAAGAAAAGAGATGAATAGCAAGCCTCTTCAAGGGGGAAACCTCCTTATACAATGTACTAATTATACAATACAAGACAAGATGAGATGATTCAAATGAAAAGGTCGTCTTCCTATATATAGGAGACAAAGAGGTACAATTACAACTAATAGACCCAAGCTGACATAACTAATATAATAATATTGAATAAAAATTACCACTAATATACCCAAGCCGAAATCAATAATATGTAATGAAGCACAATATAGGGGGTAATGTGCCAACATTAAGGGCTTAACACTTGAATTGCTATATATAATCTTTAAGGAAAGGCTTATCAATGGTGGGAACAACCGAAGTAGGTGGAAAATATTAACGAAAAACAGATTTCATAGAGAAAGTTTCAGAAGTGTTTTAAGCATGAGTACATGTCCCATCAGTATTATGACAAGAATATGCATGATTTTTTCAAACTCAAATTAGGTAATCTGACTATGGAGGAGTATGAGACAAGATTCCTAGAGCTATTAAGATATGTTGATTTCATACAAGATGAAAAAGTTAAAGTCCAACAATTTCTTAGTGGATTACCATCATACTATCGGGACATAATCACTTATGGCGATCCTCAAACTCTGAAGGAATCTATAAGGAATGCTAAATTCTTGTATGAACATGGTAAAGGAAGACAGGATACGCACCAAGTTTGGATAAGTAAACTAAAAGATAAACAATACCATAGGAAAAAGGAGTCCAAGCCTCTTGATGTTAAAGGTAGTCAGATTAAATTTTCCAGAATAGATTCCACCTGGTGAATCAAAGAGGGTTGAGTCTACAAGGAAACCGAATCAAGTTAAGTTTTGGAATTGTGGCGATGATCACTATTTTAGGAAATTTCCAAAGAAAGGTAATAATGGGGCCCATATATATCAGGTCCAAGAAGATACCACAATAGGTGATGTAGCAAGGAACATACCTTGAATTTATGCATCTCTAGACAATCGATAGTTAGATCATCAATCATCCATGATCGAGATTGAAGGTAAAATTGTTGATGTACCAATTTATATTTTAATTGATTATGGAGCCACCTACAGTTACATTAATACTAATGTGATCGAAAGATGTCACTTAGTGAGAAATAAATTACCACAAACCAGAATGGTACAGCTAGCCACCGGTATGAAATTAAGGATCACCTCAATGATCAAGGGATGTTGTTTCAAAATGAATGGGTTTCAGACAATGATCGACTTGGATATAATTCCTCTTGTTTTCTATGATGTTTAGATTGGGATGGATTGGCTGGAATCACATTTTTCCATTATGGATTGTCACAACAAAATTGTTACATGTATGTATGAGGAGGAGAATTTAATTCAAATGAAGGAAATTATGAAACCGATATCTGTCAGACAAATCTTAGCCATGCAAATGAAGTAGTGCATCAGGAAGGGTTGTCAATTGTATTTGATCCATGCTGAGGAGATACCAACTGAAAAAAACCATCTATTACAAAGTATGCAATATTTCGGGAGTTTGAAGATGTTTTTCAAGATGTACCGAGATTAACTCCTAAAAGAGATATTGGTTTCACAACTGATTTGGTACTGGGAGTTGTTCCAATATCCAAATCTCCTTATAGAATGATCACACCTCAATTGAAGGAATTAAAAATGCAATTAGAATAATTATTGAAGAAGGGTTCTATACTCCCCAATGTATCACAATGGGGAGTTCCTACACTATTCGTGAAAAATAAAGATGGTACATTGAGGTTATGCGTGGATTATAAATAGTTGAACAAAGCCACCATTAAAAATAGGTACCCATTACCAAGGATCGATGATTTATTTGATCAACTATGAGAAGCAAGAGTCTTCTCTAAAATCGACTTGAGATCGGGTTATGATCAAGTGTGTATCAAGGATGAAGATATTATTAAAACCGCTTTCAGGACCAGGTATGGGCATTATGAATACATAGTATTTCATTTTGGACTGACAAATGCACCCCCCACATTTATGTACTTGATGAATGGTTTATTCAGAGAATTCATGAACAAGTTCATTATTGTATTCCTAGATGATATATTAGTCTACTCCAAGACAGAGGAAGAGCATGAAGAACATCTAAGAGTAACCTTACAAATTCTGAGAATGAACCAATTGTATGCTAAGCTGAGTAAGTGTGCCTTCTATCAAAATCAATTGTTATATTTGGGTCACATTATTTAAGGAGGAGGAGTGACAATGGATCTTACTAAAATAAAATCTATACAATAATGGTCCACTCCCAGAAATGAAATTGAGGTTAGATCATTTATGGGGTTGGCTAGCTATTGCAAGAGATCTATAGAATCTTTCTCCATAATAGCCAATCCCATTACATCTTTACAGAAGAAAGGTGTGAAATTTGTTTGGACTAAAAAATCTGAAGATGGTTTCATACTTCTAAAAGAGTTGCTTACATGTGCACCAATTTTAAAGATTGCATATCCAAATAAGGAATATGCAGTATGCACAAATGCATCTTTAGAAGAAATCGGTGGAGTTTTGATGCAATAAGGACATGTGATTTGTTATGAATCACATAAATCAAAAGAACATGAAAAGAAGTACGTGAAAGATGATTTGGAGCTCGCTTCCATAGTATACACCTTTAAAATGTGGAGGCATTACCTCATGTGTAGCAGATTCGAGTTCAAATTAGATCGTCACAGTTTAAAATATTTATTTGATCAACCGAACTTGAATCCTCGTCAAGCTAGATGGATGGAATTCTTGAGCGAATTCAACTCTGAAATTAATCAGATCAAGGGAAAGGAAAATCAAGTTGCAGAAGCACTAAGTACAACAGAAATTAGCTGATGAAAATTACAACCATCAGTAGTTGGAAAATGGAATTGAAGAGAATACTGTTGGAAGCATTGAATGTTGATGAGAATTATTGGAAAATTAAGACAACCTTGCAGTCGCGTAACGCGCCATTGAAATATATACTTTATGAATTGCATGAAATTGGAATTCTCTTGTTCAGAAATAAAATATATGTACTTGATACAGATTATTTGAAGGAAACCATTATGCAAGAGATGCATAATGTCCCTTATGCATGCCATCATGGCTATTAGAAAAATCTTACAGTTGTTAAGGAGTATTATTGGATGGGCATGAAGAAAGAAATAGCAAGGTTCATTGCTAAGTGCTTTGAATGTCAAAGGGAGAAAGTAGAGCATAGACATCCTTCTGGTCTACTTCACCCATTGCCAATTCTGTAATGGAAATGGGACATGGAAATTTATCACTAAATTACCAAGGACAACAAAGCAACATGACTTCATTATGGTGGTGGAGGAGAAAATGACAAAATCTGCTCATTTGATACCTGTCCAGTCAACATTTCAAGCAACAAAGATTACGGAAATTTATATAAAGGAAGTTGCCAAGCTACATGGGATTCAAGGTAATTTTTAGGGGCGAAATTTCACCAATTGGCTATTTTTGGGGCTTTTTTCAAAAAATAAATTGGCTATTTGGTCATTTTTAGTCTCTAATATCGCCTATATTTACATAAAATATGTTTTTTTCATAATATTCACCAAAAATTACAATTTTCAGTAGTAAATTGTATGTTTAATATTTAATATTCGCCTACCTATCTATATATATGTTTTTTTCAATCCAAAATAATCGCCTAGAATACTACACTTAAGTATACTATTAGAATCCTTAAAAAATACCTTGATGGGATTCCCAAGGCAATTGTTTTAGATCGAGATTCCAAGTTCATTTTGAACTTTTGGAAATGTTTGTTCAAGGATTTTGGAACCAAACTCAATTTCAGCATAGACTATCATCCACAAATAGATGGGCAGACTGAGCGGGTAAATCAAGTCATTGAAGATATGTTGAGAATGTATGTAATAGACAGACCTACCAAGTGGGAAGATTACCTATATTTGGTATATTTTTCCTATAACAACAGATACCAAGTATTGTTAAAAATGAGTCTGTTTGAAGCCTTATATGGAAGAAGGTGTAATGTTCCAGTGAACTGGGACAAGCCTATGGAGAGGTTGATAGTGGGACGTGAAATTTTACAGGATATGGAGGAAGAAGTAGCCAAAATTGAATAGAATTTGAAAGCAACACATGATTGACATAAATTTATGTTGACAAAGGAAGAACGTATAGAGAGTTCCAAGTGGGAGACAGAGTATTCTTGAAAGTCAAAAGCAAGAAAATTGCATTGAGTTTGGGAAACTGTAAGAGGTTGGCAACCAAATTCTATGGACCATTTGAGGTCCTAAGTAGAGGTGGACCAGTAGCATATGAGTTGGCCCTACCTCCCACTGTTAAAATACATAATGTATTTCATGTTTCATTATTGAATAAATATGTACATGATCTTAAACATATACTTGATTGGTCTTTGATACAGGAAGAACTAGAGGGGTAAATTCAGGTACATCTAGTTTGCATATTGGATATAAGGATCAAGACACTCACGAATAGGGCCATAGGATAGGTAAGGGTCTAATGGACCCATTACAGTCCTAAAGAAGCTACGTGGGAGATGGAAGAAGCTATATTGGCTGAGTACCTGTGTCTATTTTGATACCTTGAATATTTTGAAATGTAAATATTCTAAATATGAATTTTGAAATTATGTTTTGGATAATTTAACACCGAGGACAATGTTAAATCTAAGGGGGAGGGGAATGTAATACCCCAGTTTTGAACCCTTGATGTAATGATGTAAAGTTTGATGATAAAATGCTTGAAGGATGAACACGTTGTATTTTGAAAAATTAAAACAAAATATGGTTGGATATGGCTGAGGAAAACACTAAAGAGAATAGGGGACTATGAATTCACCAGTGAGTAGGAAAGGGGGTTGTAGATAGCCTAGGGGGATTACAACATGGCCTAGTCTAACCTTGAGTGCAAAAAAAGTACCATTACTTTATTTTTGTTGATTGTGGAGCCTGATATTCTTAATTCAGAGATGTTGTTGTTTCATCTGTGTTTGTACCCCAGTTTTAAATGATATGCAAGTGGACTGTACACTCATCCCAGCAGCGGAGGGGCGTGGGGGGGCATCACCCCGCCCCCCCATTGGGGGTCCGGGGGAACTGCCCCCCAGAAAGGGGGTTCAGAGCGAATCCCTTGAAAGAAATTTTATGGGTTGTTTTGTTGGCCAACAGTTTACGAGCCCATAGTATTGAGTAGCCCGTAGTATTTTCCCATGGCAATTCCCTTTAAAAGGAAAACATTGTAATACGGCTGTGATATGTATTGTAGCATTATAAAGATCTATGTGATTGTGTGATATAGACTGAGAGAGAGTGAAGAGGAAGTTGCAGCGGATGTGCTGCAGGTTGTATCCCTTCATTTGTTGGATGGTATAATAGTAAAAGGACTGGCAATTTCTCTGTGGATGTCGCCGAGATTGGGTGAACCATGTTATATTGGTGTCTCTCTTGTAATGTGTTTTATGTGATTTATATTTGCATCTTGTTTATTGTTATTGCTCTGTGATCCTGTTTTTCTAACAATGTTAATCCTTAATACATTTTTGTTTAACTATAATCCTTAGATATGTGTAAAGAGGGAATTGATACATGGGTTGACGTAAGTTTTTTTGGGAAAATTCGACCATGCAAGAATTAGTGTATGGATTTTGACATGGGCCTTTTGGAAGACCATGTGGGAAAAGGAAGACATGCGGCTAAATTTAGAATGCAGAAAAGTTGGGCGCACACTGGGAACACTGGGAACACCTTGAACACTCTAAATTGTGTGTGAGTACACGAACTCTCTGACCCTCTTGCGAGTATGGACACAAAATAAGTCTTTTTTCTCTGATTTGTCAATGGATCATTATGTTTTGATGTGTGTGCAAGTTCTAAATTACTCCTCCACATTGATATTGAATTCTAAAAAAAATCGCTAAGTGTTACTCGACAATGATTGTTATTTAGTATGCATAACAATACTGCCAGTGAAATCGTGAACTGTGTATGAATTTCCTTGATGGAATTCCTAGCATTGAATTGGTGTGGGTACACTATTGTGTGTTTTGGAATGAAATCAAGGAAGGGAAATGCATTGTTTGGTGTGTAGCTGGCTGGTGCCAGAGTCTTGAATTATTGAAAAAATTAGCCATGCTTATGTGTGGAATATTGGTGAGTTCCAAAATTATGAAAGAAACCTGGTAAGGATTACCATGCTCACCCGTTTCAATCCTTTGACAACATTGAGTGATCTCCTAGTGAATTCAAAGTCCCAGCTTAGGGGTGGCACCTTGTTGAGAGATTGATGAACAAGGTAGCCTACGATTGGGTGGAGTGGGCCTCACATGCAACCAATTGTTAAAATTAATGTTTATTCATATAAGTAACTGATGCTCTGTATTAGCTTTAATATTTTCATGAAATTCTTTGAATTTGAAAGAATGAAGTGTTTATGGAAGGATTGAATTATTATTAAGTGCATTTAAAATGAAGCTGGTGAACTGAATGGCTAAGCTTGGGTTATGTTGAATGTTTTGTACTTTAATGCTATGTTTGAATTTAGTATATATGTTCGTACTCTTTTTCAGCTATATAGTCTTTGGGCATGAATTTTACAAAATGAAATGTCCTCTGAAGAATACTAATTCTTGGGTTTAATCAGTTGCTATACAAAATGTTGTGTTTTCAGTTATTATTTATGTTTATGATTTCTAAGAATTACTGAAGAGTTCTTATTTATGAAGCTTGTGTTTGGATAATCTTGTGAGTCATTTCATATTAGTTGTTATGTTGAATGTTTCATTTCGGTTTCGGTTCTATTTCTCTATTTATAAATTCTAATCAACTTTGAAAGACCTGGTTTAAGGAAAGTATAGGATATTAAGATCGTGCTTTGGTTATTCATGTGGAATTTTCATATTTATTTGTTCATCGTTTCATTTAAGTTGGGAACTTCATCAATTTCCTGTTAATGGAATTGTTCCTAAAATCTATTAAGTAAGGGGAACTGTTCTTATCAGGAATGTTCCATTTTTTAGTAAAATGTGTATGAGATATTATATAGTTTTTATTCCATTTTATTGTAGGAATGTCTGTTGTTTGTTGTGTCTAGAAGCCTTATCCGGACTTCTTTTAGAAGTTAATCTTAGGTCTGTAAGCGTTAAGTCCTAGTAGTAAGAACCCAGATGTTGGTTGGTCGGTTGCCATATAAAACTTTATGTTCGGTTAAATTGTAGCTTAATAGGTTGAGGGTATGAAATTGTATGTTTCTATGTTAATTCAATTAACATGCCTTGGTCTGGTTTAATGTTTTGGGTTAATTTCCTAGTGAAAAGTCGATAAATGCCTTCCATGGATTTTTAGTAGTATGTGCATATGTTATATTAAATTTTAGAGTACCAGTATGTGATATCAACCACATGTAGGAACTGTTGGGTGTGTATTAGTGTCGTAACAGGGAACGCTACAGTATAACTAGCAGGTTGGGGGAATATTTTATACTACTACGTGGCTAGACTGGGATACCTGGATTGGACCGAGGAACTGCTTGCAACTACACCTATAGGAGAGGTATTCTACTATTTTTTTTTAACTTAGTCATTTTAGATAGACATACGTGGGTTATTATTTCAAAAGTAAGAAACTTTAGAATTATACTATGAAATTGAAACTGATGCTATTTTGTATTTTATGCTTTCAATGTATATATGAAAATAAGTGAAACGTGTACAAAAATTTGTAGCATAGTAAAATAAAATTAGTAAATTCCATAAATTGATTAGAGCGGCTTAGTTAAATTTCAATTAAATTTTGCTTCCATTTATAGTTGCTCCAAGGTAAAGGAAACTAACACCCATTGCTAGGATGGGTGTTACAAGAGGTATCCTAGGGAAAACCTCTAATGTGATAAGCTCTAATAACATGACACAATTGCTAAAAAAGGGACACTATGTTGTAATTGTACACTTTTTCTCACTAGATGTTCATACATATAGACCCTTTGTTCCCATGGATCTCCACATAGTGATTAAGAATCGCTCCAAGGTATTTGAAGGGTTGCCTAAAAGTCTTCCTCCTGCTCGAGATCATGACCATGCTATTCACTTGCAACCAAGAAGTGTACCACCTAACATCAAAGTTTACAGGTAACCATGTGCACAAAAGTGTGAGATTGAAGATATGGTTCAAGAAATGCTAGATGTTGGCATCATTCAACCTATCCAAAGTGCTTTCTCTACACCGATGGTGATGGTTCACAAAAAGGAAGGTTCATGGCATATGTGTCCAGATTATAGAAAACTCAACAAGATGACCATTAAAGATAAGTTTTTATATTGTCATTGATGAATTATTAGATGAATTGCAGGGAACAATTTTATTTACCAAGTTGAATCTTCGTTCTAGATATCATCAAATCAGATCAAGGCAAGAAAACATCCCGAAGATGTCGTTTGACCTTACCAATGCACCTTCCACATTTCAAAGCTTGATGAATTCTATTTTAAGCCCTTCCTTGGAAAATTTGACATGTGCATTCATTCCAAGCCTTTTTAACATTCAATTTTTCTTTCTTTCATATAAGCCTTGGAATTTGGTTTCATCAAATAAACTTTTAAGACATGGTCGTTTTTTAGCATAAATTGTCTTATTTTTATGTATTTCCTTTATGATCGAAAAACTTAACTTCCAAACAATTATTTTTATATGGACAATGGACTTATCTTAGATTTGATTTAAACTTTACTAAAATCTATGTTTTTTAGATTTGATCCAAACTTTATTAAAATATATAATTCAAAGCTTTGATACACAAATGATATCAATATTACACCAATGTTATGACACGAATTAATGATATCAATATCACAACAATGTTATGAGATGAATTACATTTTGACTTATTTATAAAATTTAAATGATTTGTGATGCTTTTATATCAATTTCAAACTATTTTTCATAGTTTGTAGGCAATATTCTACCCTTCTTTATTCTATAAATTTTCACTTATTCAGATTCATAAAATTCCTTTCTTTGTAGGGTCCATAGCTCTACTCATGTTATGGAACTTCCTCATTGTGCTATATTTTAAAAAACGAATTGCAAAATTATTCCTTCAAAGTTGAAGATGTGTTGGTTACAATTGATGTCAATATAAATGATTTCACGATCTGTGTTAATTGAGAGTGAAATTATTTCCCACTTTTTAACATGTTTTTCCGGAACACATCGGTTATCACTTGGTCTCCTGGGATAAGCTGTGCTTCCCAAAGGAGCAGGGGAGTTGGGGTATAGGTAACATTCATATGGTATACTCGGCACGACACCTGAAAAGTTTGTGGAGGGGATTGACAGACTGTGGCCTTTGGGGCCTTGTGATTTAGGGGAAGTATCTAAAGAGATTTAGGGGAAGTATCTAAAGACTCTCACAGTGATTGAGTGGATCAGGCTGGAGGTTAAGATGACAAGGGGAGTTTCCTCTATTTGGCGCAGGTTGGTGAATACTTTCCATACACTTAAACAGTGGTTGTCTTAGACTGTTGGCAATGGATTTCAGATTGGGTTGGTGAATACTTTCCCTACACTTAAACAGTGGATGTCTTAGATGGTTGGAAATGGATTTCAGATTCAGGGTGGGTAGTGATGTTATCCTGGGCATTTCATCATTTGATATTGGAAATGGGTTTCAGATGCGGGGTGGGTAGTGATGTTATCCTGGGCATTTCATCATTTGATATAATCTCACCAGCTACGATACAGGCTATACATGGTTGTGAAATATATTTTCTGAATCATGTACGTGAGGCAATATCAGAGTGTTCATATTGGTTTAATGCTGCAGATTTAAATCTTTAAGGTCCTGGGATGTTTATATTTCGGCAATAAGTTATGCTGTTTATCAAGATTCAAAACAGGCTTCCCTACTTGGATTCCCTGTAATCCATTTTATCAAAACAGGTTTCTGATAGAAAGCACCAAAACAGGTTTCCTCTACTTGGATCCAAAACATTTGATAGAAAGCACCAAAACATGTTTCCTGTACATAGGATGAGGACCAAATAAAGTTCCCTGTACATTTGAAGTATTTGGATCCAAAACATTTGATAGAAAGCACCAAAACATGTTTCCTGTATATAGGGTGAGGACCAAATAAAGTTCCCTGTACATTTGAAGTAAGGTACACAAGGATGGGGCATTCCGAGAATTGAACTCGGGACCTCTCGCACCCTAAGCGAGAATCATACCACTAGACCAAATGCCCTTGGATGGGAGCCTTGCTTATCTGACCATAACTCAGCGGTGGTAAACAAATGGTAAGCTTCACAAAACAGTAGTTGAATTCATAAATAACTTTGAAAACATAATCTGTTTAGTGTCAGAAATGGACTTTGATCCGAAGCCCTCTTTCGAAGACCAGCAGTTGAATCTTGCCTTGGACCACTCAACAGTCCTAACAGCCTGATAAATTAATGAACAGTTCTAACATGAGTTGAGTCATGTTCAACTATAATACATTGCCAGGCATATAGTTGAGAATGGGGATTAAACACACGCCCTTTTCAGACCAACTGGGCCATCTGAACAGTTGGCAGGAAAAACGAGGCCGAATCCATCGATGTTTTCATATTGATTTAAAAATCGCAAGTGGTTTCACTCCGCTCACCGTATTCCAGTCTTGATGGCCGCCATTCTCATAAATAAATAAAACAGTTAAAGACAGCATGCTCATGTGGAATAATTAATTGAATGAATAAGCGAAAGCTACATCTCCGAGTTGTTTAACACTCGTTGAAAGAGCAAGAGCAGAGAAGTTTGAAGGAAACAACAGAGTAGTGGGAACTTGTTTAGATGGTAAGATTTATTTAGATTATGCAATTAATTATAAAAAAGAACAAAGCCACACCATGCAATTTGTGGAGTTCAACTTAAATGTTGTTAATCTTTACTAAGCAATGAGAAATGGCCTCTGTAGAGAGACGTTTATTTTGAGAGCGAAGAAAAACATTGAGAAAGTTTGAGGTGTTGATATTAGAGACCTAGGTCCCAAAGCCTTGGAAAATATAATTGAATGTGAAAAGGATGTGGTTGTGTCAACGTATGGTGTAAACAGTGATTAACTATTTGGTTGTTACCCTATGGATGTCAAGTATGCTTTACAATTAAGGAACTTGGAAACAGAGAAATGGCTTCAGAATTTGCCAATAAATATTTGGACGATATTTGACATATCTGGAAGGTATAAATACAATGTGATATATTTCTTGACACATGATTGGCTTTACATAAAATCAGCTGTAAAATCTGTTGGAAGTATTGGTGTTTGCACATGATTGGCTTTACATAAAATCAGCTGTAAAATCTGTTGGAAGCATTGGTATTTGCAGTCTAAGACTCTAAACTATAGAGGATGTTTAAACTCATCATAGATAAATGATTATAGTTTCTACTGAACTTCATGCCAAGTATGTTTAGTAGATAGATGAACTCAAGAATTAGGTGAGACAGAAGACTCTAAATTATAGAGGATGTTTAAACTCATCATAGACAAATGATTATAGTTTCTACTGAACTTCATGCCAAGTATGTTTTGTAGATAGATGAATTGGGTGAGACAGAGCATTGTGCTTTTAAGCATTGAGTTGGTTATGAAATCTCAAACTGTGAAAATATTGTTGGATGAAGTCACAATTGAAAAATAAGAATGGAATTGCTTACTTCAAATTCTTTCTGGGCTTACCGAATCTGAGGATTAGATTTCTCAGTCAAACTTAAGAAAACTAGTTTTTTAAAATATCACATTTTTATATAATTGATAAATTTGCAACTCTATCCATTAACATGTAAGGGATTTTAGGATGGATATCACTATATTTTCGTTTAGTTGCTGTGTTGAGCATATTATAAATGGTATCTGATTTTATTGGGGTTGACATAGTGAGGGCAGATGGACAGATTTGAGAGATGGTTGTCAAATTAGGAACAATAGGAGCAATTGTCTTGATGTTATCTAACTATATTGATGTTATGTGGCTATATTGGGGTTGATACAGTCACATCAGAGAAACTGATTTCAGAGTGAAATCTGACTATATTGGGGTTGATACAGTCACATGAGAGAAACTGATTTCAGAGTGAAATCTGACTATATTGGGGTTGATGCAGTCACATCAGAGAAACTGATTTCAGAGTGAAATTTGGTTATTATTAAGCTTTAAGGCTGGCATAATCAAGAGCTATTATTTTGCAGATGATGAGAGACACGATAGTTTTCAATTAATTAAGGTGTACATGCATATAAAGACATGATAGACAAAAAAGTTGTTTTTGTGTGGACATTGTGTATGGTTGTTATTTTCAGCCTAGGTGGTACATAGCTTGGTTATGGGGTGGTATTTACAGCAGATTGCTTATAGTTTGGTGAAAAAATGTTTTGTCTTCCGATTAATTAATTGCTTCGTTTTTATTATTCAGTTTTTGAAAAATATAACTTAATATCTTCCTTTGCTATGAAATTGTTATTATGTGATTAATAATCTAACTTCATTATTAAGCATAAGGATTTGCTTTTGTTATTTTGTTATGATTCATGAATTGATATTGTGTGATTAATAATCTAACTTCGTTATTAAGCATAAGAATTTGCTTTGTTATTCTGTTATGAAATTGATATTGTGTGGTTAATAATCTAACTCTGTTATTGAGCATAAGAATTTGCTTAAGTTTTTTTGGGATGTCAGAATCTTTGTTGATGGAAAACCGTTACCAAAATTTAGCTTGAAATGTAATCTACACAGCTGTAGCTAGTAAGGAAATATGTTGTCTCTGCCACTTTGACAAATCATCTTGGGGGAGATAATTTACTGTGTGGTCATCTCTCAGTAAGTCATCTTCGTTTTGAGGTCGTCCTTCCCTTAGAAACTCACAGGTTTGAGAAGGATGAGCCTTCGCTGCAGTTCATACTTCTTAGTGGTTATAAGTTCATACTTCTGAGTTCATTGTATTGGTCCATGGATTTGGCACAAATCAGTGTGTAGAAGCACGTGGTTCCAAATATGGAAGACAAATACAGGTTCATCAACATGGGTACAGGGACCACCAATCCAGACTTCTTTGGTTTTGAGAGATATTCTACTCTTTATGGCTATGTTTATGATCTTCTGGCCATTCTTGAAGTGCTTAATGTGGATTCTTGTATCTTCATGGGGCATTTGGTATAAAGTATCTGGAATTGTTTGGCATCTTGTCTTTCATTGAACGACCTGATCTATTTTACAGGATAATCACGATTTCAACATCTCCCAAGTAAAATGCACACAATGCATATTCATTTGCTTGATCTTCTATATGTAAATGCAGCTTCAATTACTTGAATTCCTGTGACGGAAGATCACCCACAATCACAGAATTATTGTTGAGATAGATTAAATAAAGCAGAGTAAGGACAGATGGAAGGGACTTACCTTTGATATATCTGATGATCAGCAGAATATAACTTTGGAAAGGGAATGGTAGACTCTTTATTTCAAGATCCCAATGGCTCAGGCACCCGTAATGTTGTTATGAGTTCTTAGGAATATGACAGCACTGCCGAACACAGGAAATCTTAGTAAAGGAAACCCAATTAATTAAAACCACATATCTACACGTTTTGTCATGGATATTGAACGAAAGACTGAATGTCCAGTCAGAATTGTCTCTTCCAAAGAAGTTACATCTTGTGCCACATGGAATTTAGAAGAACATTTCAATCTGGATCAAGGTAGCAAGGACACTAAAATGGCTGAAGAAGTTCTGAGAACTGCTGTGAATCGTGCTGGTGCAAATCACAACAGGGTAAATGAGAAAGTAGACATTGAGGACCTTTTGACAAAAGAGACGGGATTGGAGATGATTGCTTCCATGCAATTTTCAAAGGGATTACATGAATCATTTCAAATTTCTCTATTTTTTAAGGTTAGTGATTCATTTTTTTAAGCTTTGTTAAAAAATTATCTTATTTTTCCTGGGGAATTATATTTTCCCAGAATCATAGGAAGTTATGCAGTTTATCAAAACAAGCTTCTTTACAGGAATCATTCGTTAAATACGGAAAATAAATGATTTATCTTCTGTCAGAAGTGGGGTTTGAACCCACGCCCTCTTTCGAGGACCAGAACTTGAGTCTGGCGCCTTAGACCACTCGGCCATCCTGACGGATGTCAACCATTAGACAATGCCGTTTTTACTATTTATATGTCTTTTTAATTATTTTTATGATTGTTGAGAGTGGGATTTGACCCACGCCCTTTCGAAGCAGAACCTTAATCTGGCCCTTTAGACCAACTCAGCCATCTCAACAAATGGTTTTGATGGTGAGGTTAAGGTTTTGAGTATTTAAAAGAACTATTTTTCAGTGTTCATCAGGGAAATTTTTAAGGGCGAAATTTCACCAATTGGCTATTTTTGGGGTCTTTTTTCAAAAAATAAATTCGTTATTTGGTCATTTTTAAGCTCTAATATCGTCTATATTTACATAAAATATGTTTTTTTATCATAATATTCGCCAAATTTTATAATTTTTAGTAGTAAATTGTATGTTTCATATTTAATATTCATCGACCAATCTATATTTATGTTTTTTTCAATCCAAAATAATCGCCTAGAATACTACACTTATGCATACTTTTAAAATCCTTAAAAAATACCCTTGTGTTCATGGGCACGATTTACATAAATTAAAAATAATTTAATGAACAAAGGAAAGCTGCTTTGCAGCATATTCCCTCCCAAAAAATGTGAATCAAAATAGAAAGAACAAAACTAATAAAAATACAATAGAAGTTCCAATTATAAATTTTAAGCTTCCGAAATAGTATAGCCTACTTAAATATTAAACCTTTGAAATGAGATTGTTCACATAAATTTTAGCCTCTGTTGGAATGAACACTTATTCCTTAACCTCGGCAAATTGCAAGTAAGAGTGATTGCACTCCTAATTTATAAACCTCAGAAGCGTCAGGCCTTAAATCGTTAACCCTGTCTTGGTGCCATAGTTTTTAACCCACGTATATCTGTTGAGACTTGCTATTTTTGTTGTTACCTCTTTGTTTTCCCTGTTTTGTCAATGGATGCATGTGAGAGCATATAAATAACAAAAGAAACCAAAAAAAATATCGAAATGCACAGAAACCATGAAAATTATTTGTTAAAGATGTATGAAAATAGTGAAAACAAACCCAAAAAGTTGTGTTTAAAAGAGCAAAAGGAAATGGTGAGAGCCAGATCCTCTACGTTTAACAAATCCTCTGAATGAAACCGTGCTTTAAGCTGATAATTATCATGAGACTACCAACTATGGCATTAGTGGTAGCGAGCACGATCCTGATTCTGTTTGCCTTCTCAAATGATCCTGATTTTGTTTGCCTTGTTGATATGGTCTATGGTTTCATGGGAGAAGAAGACCTTAACATAGCTTGATAGTTAAGGCAAAAGATCAACCAACTAGTTTATTGTAATGGTTGGGGCCTTGACCATTGAATTTAAATTTGATGCCATTATTTTCAGAGGAAATCAATCATAGATTTTACAAAGAATAATACGAGGTGACTTGGGATTTTGTATGTTTCCAATGAATGCAAAACATAGTGTCCACGTTATCCTTCAAAATATGCCAGGCCAGCAATGAAGAGGGTTTAAATAAAGTAGATCACGAGATCATAATATCGCCAAGAGAAAAGGAGATATGCTAGCTTGTTAAAGAAGGAACATTTATATAAAGTCAAATCAGATTTTGATAAAAGACTGCCACGTTGCTGAGGTTTGATAATCAGCAATTGAAGATACATCTGCATAATATTACATTGGTCTTCCAAATCAACACTGTGTCTCTAGATCGATAAAGAAGTAGTGCCTGCCTTAAAATCGGCCAGGTATTGTCAAAGATGTCACAAAAACTACTGCAGATAAAGTGCCATGGAGTATCTGTTGATCGTTTCACCAAATAGCTGGAGAAGATCATTAAAAATTGCAATAAAGACGAGGATCTGTAGGCAACTGATGATCTACCAATGACAAGCACGCCAAATATTTGGTCATCTTCTCAACTTATGTGTCTCCTCCTACATCCTTCAAGTAATACTTGGAAATAGAACATTGTGTGAACTGTTAAAACTAATGTTTGATTTAAAAATTTTGAGATGTTAATATACTGTGCAAGAATTGCCAGAGAAAGGTAGCGGTAGTAGGTGAGGAGCATCAGTAATCCAAAACTTTAAGGACAATCCATTACATTGCAACAACTTCTTGTCGCTTAAATACGTTATTTGCGACTGTAAATGTTTCCTACCTGATAGTGGAAACGAAATGCTCGAATTAATATATGTTTAATTTTCTAAGAAGTTTGGTGCGATTACAAATTTAAAAAGCATTTTAATACTGTAATGATCTAAATGCATTTTAATACCGCAAATAGAACTTGAAAGAAATAATCTTTTGAAATTTATACCAATTCGTAGGTTGATTCTCTTCAATTTTGATTGCAAGTGTCATGCAGGGGATACCCAGGACTTGTATATGAGTATCGTTTGTAAAAGTCCCTTTAGACAAGAATCTGTCCAGTAAATTCGTGCTTAATAAGTGTTTCCCAATGAAGATGATACGAGGCTGTGTACTGCGCCACAACAGAAGTTACAAATTAACTATTGAAACATCCAAGGACTTTTTCAAAATTCCAATTCAATTTAAATTGTGCAAAATTCTTGCCTCCATCATCCAGTTAACCATAAGAAGACGTTGTTTTCCTATGGCGTTGGTCAATTAAGTATCAATACAGTCCAACAGATGACTTTGCAACGGAGGTTTCTTACGCTCTCTTGCTTTAAATTTTTGAAATGTATCCTCGTCTTCATCCTCAGTGCATGTATAGTCCTGCAGATCAGTAGAAGAAACACATCTGCAAAAGAAACGAAATCATTATGAATTGAAATTTCAAGAGTCTTGGCTTTTCACATCTTGTTTCATGCAAACTCATTACAAATCTCCTTTAAATAATATTAATTTAATCCCTATCCCTTTTCCCATGAATAAAAAATGTTTGAACAAAAGTTTATTTCAGAAGTTGGTGATGAATTCAATATTTTAAATGATGTGGGTGATTGGAAACTGGTACAAGATATTGATTACAATGGTTGTTTGGTCTCTCTCCTATGCATATGCATGGTTAACGTGGTCATCCAACCCAAAAAGAGTTCATAGTTCTGTATTTGATTATACAATGATTCTCATGCTCCTTCCCATGCACTGTTATTTTGAAAATCTAAGCTTGAAGGTCAAAGCTTGAAAAGACTTAGAGTTTGCAAACTGTTTTTGGATCTCAATAAGCAAATTGATCTTATTGTTTTGGTTGGAGTTGGAAATACCGATCTCAAAAAGTCTTTTAGTTCTTGACCACCATCTCCCACTCATAATTGAGCGAGCTCGTTGTTTTCTGTATAGTCAGGACTCAAACACATAACCATGCATTGGAAATGTTTTTACATTTGTTAGCATTTTTTTCTTGCATGTTGGTTCTCAACTGGGCATCAATGACATTTTGAAAACCTTAATGGTGTAACCCACTACTCATAGTGATGTCCATGACCAGTTCCAACAAACTCATGGTGTAATAAGGAAATGTTTGGAATCGAATTGTCTTGATAGCCGCAAGTACTGTATGCCCTAACCAAGACCTGTAACTTTTACCAAAAAATTGAGTACAATCTTGTGGATCTCATGGTCAATGATTTAAGCTTTACAAGTGACAAAATAAATGATCTCATCTCTACGATTGGAGTAATGTATTCTTATTTTCTGGCAATGCATGGTGATCAGTGTTACTATTTCGTCATTTTCACACGTGTTCTCAGCGATTTCATTTCCTAGTGCTCTAATATATTTTTCCATGTAGAAACATTATCTCCGCTGGATTCAACCTTCTTCGAATCTCCTATGATATTTATGCAAACATGGTGATGGGGTGGCCAAATAAAAGTTTTGGCATTATCCTCCTTTTGTATAGGCTACGAATTGGAATTTTATTTTCTGGCTTGCAATGTTTGAATTATCAATCTATCATTGATCTTGGGAGAAGCAACAGTAATTCTATGACGCTAAGCCCTTGAATTCCATGGCAAAATCTGCACCATGTCGGGAACCTATGGCATCTCGTTTTGATTGTGAATCTTTGATTGGTGATTCGGTGATGCGAATGGTCTTTGTGATTCCTTTCAGCTTGTTTCCATTTACAGTCACCTAGATAGGGCCTTGACTATTGGTACTACAGATCATGATCATCCGTCAGGTTCTTCCTGTGATGTTATCACATTTCATTGATGATAACAACACAAGGTAAGAGAAGAGATCATTGGCTCTTCAAGTGGCTTCTTCCACCAATTCCTCTCATGGATCAAGTATTTGCATGCCAAATAAAGGAGGTTCTGACCCTTCTTCAGTCCCAACTGAAAATAAATTTTTGTATGCAAAAGCATCGTGCGATTTTTTGTACTGATCTAAACTAACACTCACGTCGAGATTTATCTGATTTCCGGATTGACTAAGCCTATGAGTGTACACACCAAGAGTTTTTCCTTTGGAACTCAAGAATTTCGTTGATGGATCTACTTCTCCATCATATGCATTTTTTCTTGAGCTGCAAAGTTGGCTAAAGGGAATTTTGGATGGTCATTCATTCATAACTTCAAGAGCAAAGAATGTTTGATCAACTAGGTGCATTCCTTGACTAAGCCTTTTCAGGTCTCTGTAATCAAGATTAGCCCTCCAAAAGAAGCAGATACACTAGAAGGATTCTATTTCCCATGGAAACACGAGCGAGTGGTTTTAGCCGAGCCAGATCATGATGATCATCGGATTTGAAAATATGTCCATAAGGTGTCTCTTCAAGTAAATTCACCAAGGCCTCCATACGAAGCAACCAGGTCGCTCTGTAAATTCCTTCTGCGTTTTTGTCACAACAAATATAGCACCAGTTGGAAATCAAGAGACATGAAAGGATTTCATGCGCAATAGAGTTGTGCCATTTGAACTCACCTCCATGATATTCGTCATCAAGGAACGCCATGAATGAGGTGGTGTCACGGTGTGAGCCACCACCTCAATTTCCACCCACCACTCATTCCGACGAATATGGAAAAAAACGAAGCATCCTATGTGGGTTCAAAACTATTCAACGCCACAGTGCACACTCCGAGAAATCTCCTGGGAAGTCTCTGGTGTCCGTACAGATAGACAGAGCCCACCGCTAGCTTCATCTTCAGACACAACCGGATCGCAGGGACCGGACAAGACATATGTAATTTTCTTGGTTTTTTGTTTTAAAAATTAATTATATTTAATTTTAAATTATGAAAATAAAAATGTCTCCTGGAGGGATTTATGTCCCATCGGAGTTGTACTTATCCAATCAAAAAATCAAAATGTCATACTTTAAAAATTATTAAAATTATTTTTATTTTTCACAATATTATGTTTAATATTAAAAATATTCAAAACATTACAAAACTATTAACAAATTTTGTTTCAAATTAAAAACTAATACAAGTCAAAGTGTTTTGACTTCTAAATGGAAATTATATCCCTGTCTTGGCAAGGAATAATAAAAGGGAAGGCCCCTGTTAAAAAGCTATAAATAATTTTCACAGTATGTGGGGAAGGTCCATATTAAAATGTTATAAATAATTTTCACAGTATGTGGGGAAGGCCCCTGTTAAAAGGTTATAAATAATTTAATGAATAAACAAACATGGTGGCAGTATTTCCGTCTCCTTGTTTTAATACTAGCATTTGCCCCTTGAGGGGCAAAAATGAACGTCGGTAGGAAAAAAGGAAAGGTAGAAGGAACAAAAACATAGGCACAAGCAGTGAAGGATACTAGTAGGAAAAGAGCAAAGTTGGTAACAATCTCAGATTACAAAGACATAGGCACTCAACCCATAACAAAAAATAATGTTAAGTTCGTAAACACAGTGAGCCAACTACAATTGTTTTGCTCACAATCTCTGTAGTAGTAATCTCAACACTATAGATTACTACTATATCTGGAATATATAAGCAATTTGAAAAAATAATTCTGCAATAATATCAATGAAAACAATGATTATAATAACTCCTAAACTGCACAAACTACTTGTGAACAAAAGTTTGCTTTCATGCCATGTGGGAAGAAGGGGAATTGAATTGGGGTTCCATAAAGACCGTTTTAGAAACTGAATGGTTAGATAGTTGGGAAAGAAATCATTTTCCTCCCTGTGATTGTTTTTCCCCATCCCACAATCCATTATTGGTTGGAAACAATTTGGGAAAAACCCATGGCCATCTTGTTTCTGAATCCCATTGTCAAAAACGTGTATCCATGCCCAATGATGGAGTTTTGCTATGTGTAAGTTGTGTATGTTGGGGTATGGGTTATGGGTATCCATTGCTTTGGCTTGAGCTTGAGTGCAAGCATCCAGAAATGAAGAGGGTTTAGATTTAGCTTGATAAACCCAGGTGTGCCCTGGCTTGGCTTCAATGGAATGCTTATTTGGCTGTGCATGAGCTTGAATGTCTCATTTTCCTTGTCGAAATCATGCCCAACTCGGGGTGGTCTCTAAGTGCTGAAAGAATACAGGCTAGGCAGATCCCTATGGTTGGGTGGAACGTTGCAGTGACATAGTTAGTTGCTTGGCACAATATTCACCATGAAGATAAGTAGTTTGTTTACGTGTTCACATCTGCAAGGTTTTAATTAGTTGATGAATGTTATCAATATGTTGGAATTTGAATGGTTCATGTGTGTAGAAGAATTTTACTTCCGTTGTGTTTGATAGATATGCACACACATATTCAGTTATTAGTATGAAACTAATGAATGGGCCTGAGTTAATGTAACGGCCCAAGTTTTGAAGTCATGATCCCTTCTATGCGTTGGATCGACGGGAGGGGACGTGACAGTATGGTATCAGAGTGAAGGTTACAACATTGGGCCTACATGGACCAACTTGAACAAATTGCAAAGGTAAGTATTCCTCCTGCTCAACACTAATCATTAAGAAAATTTCAAAAATTTCTAAGTGTTTCTGAGTTTTCTACCAAGATTGTGTCGGTAAAGATAAGCCAAAAACGCCGAAATTGTCAGCGAGTTGAGCTGAGTCAAGTGACACGTTTCGGCGTGAAATCGCTAATTTGGATGAAAATGACGCGTCGGTAAGTTTTGTTGAAATCGCAGCGAAACGGTTGGCGAGAATTAGCCATTTTTTCAGCGAAACAGTCGGCAAGTTTTGGCAAAATCGGAGCGAAGCGGTCGACAAGATTTGGCAAAATCGCTGCGACACGATTGGCGATTTTAGCTTTATTTTCTGTGAAACGGTCGACTGTCTACGATCGGCGGTTGGCGGTCGGCGGTCGGAGTAAGACCCGGTCGGCGGTCGACAGTTGGAGGTCGGAGTAAGACTCGGTCGACGGTCGGAGGTCAAAGCAATAATCGTTCGGCATTAAATCGCCAGTTGCTCCGAAACAGGTCAGAGGAAAAACAATAAGTCCGCTGAAATAGGGAAAATCGAGCAGTTTTCCAAAAAGATTTGGAGGTGCCGAAAGTTGAAAAATGCCTTGGAACTTATGCGCCAGATTGCGCGAAATCAAAGGAATTACAAAAAAAAAACGACGGCGCTGCCCTTGACCCGCCCTACAGTGGCGGAAGCTACAAGGGGGCAAGCCCCCTTGACCCCCGTTGTCCCCCTGTGACAGTCGTGCATTGTGAGAAAATTTTGTGGGGTGAAATGGAAATTTTGCACCTTGATGGGGTAATTCAGATGGTTTGGAATTATGAAACTCTTACATTTACTTTGGTAACGAAACTCTGAATTAGATGGTTTGCACCTTGATGGGGTAATTGAATGTGTTAATACTCACATTCAATTACTAGGAGGGTTTGATGTAGGAGCATCCTTGCACACTCAAAAGTTTTATTTTTATTTTGAATTCCTTTAATTGTGCATTTAGTTGGTTTGACACCAATAAGTTATAGTTGCTTTGGGTTGAGCTAGCATGGTTGCACATTGTGTATCCAATTCATTTAAGTGTTGCAACTTACAAATAAATCATTGTACAAGGGTTACATCAATTTTTTGAAGCTATGATGTGCGAACATAGTCACATGCCCAAGTAGAGTGGAGGGAACTTGAGACCATATCATAAGAGCGTGAAGGGATTTTTGGGAGTTGCTAGAGTTTAAATAACCAGGAAGGCAAGGTGCTTTGGTTCGGATGGCCTGAATGTCAACAAGGACGACTGAAGATAAAATATGAGTTCTCCTACAGAGAAATCCATAACAATGAGAAATATCTGGAACGAAAGCGGAATAACACGTGGCAGGATTTCATTTGCTCTATAAGCGAGGAATCTAGTAGATTAACGGATAACTTACCAAAAGAACTTCTTAGTTTCTTCTCTCCATATGATTCATAATCAAATCTACGTGGTACAATCCCAAGATTAAAGATAATGAGTGGATTTACATTTAGAGTGTTGATAGTGCTTATCTCAAAATGTAGTTATTTTAAGTAATGTTTTAGAATATTTTTAATATAAAAACTTATTCATTTTATTGGATAAGTTAATAATTTTAATGATATTTTTCTTTAATTGTATATAAATAGATTTAACAATCTTAAATATCTATAGATTGTGCATTCTCAAATTCCCAAAAACTTATATAATTCTAACAATTTTCCTAAATTAAAAATGATAGAAAATATAATTTAATAAAATCCAAATTATAACATGTTTGAACTATTCTAAAATAAAATAACATTGACATTTAGTTTAGCTGAAAGTCGCATTCACATTTAATTTAATGCAATCAAATGATTGAAATATGTGACTTCTTTCTTTTTCTAATTAAATATAAACAAAACAAAATTTAAATTCAGAACCTACAAATTCTTCTTAGAAGTTTGCGTTTTAATTTTTTTAAGTTCTTTCAATATTTAATTTAATATAAAGGGTAATGAATGTATAAACCAAATGTAAATTAGTAAAGTAATATAGACAATTTTGGTTGAAATGTAAATTAGTAAAATAATATTAACATAATTAAAACAAAATTGAAATTCTTAAATTGCAAATTTTTAGAACTTTGCGTTAATTTGTTGTTTTTTCAATATTTACTTTGTAATGAATGTAATTAACTATTTCTTTTTCACAATGAAAGAGAAGAACCTATTGGCACATAATCTCTTCAACTAAATGTTGATCATTATATCTAAAAAAAAACCTCCTCCTTTCAAAGCTAAACATAAACACATAAAGAAAATAAATAAATAAACAACATATGGAACTATAGGTATCATTAGTTAGGGATTTGTAGGGGGGTGTAATGTTTCTCTAGTCTCTTCTTATATAGAAGCCCTATTTAACCTTAGAATACTTATTTTTATAGATCATTGGCTTCAAAATTGTATTGTCAATAGACATGAATCAAGCCTATTACCTCAAATAACTTAGTGGTGTTGAATATTTGATATGCAGAGGACCTAAAAGTGAGGTTCTAAAGTTTAAAAGTCCCTTGAATTGATTCAATAACCAACTTGGAGTGACCCATGATTTATGCTTATGTGTGTTCTCATTGATATTGTTTCTTTTGATTAATTGCAACATCCCACCTTAACATGAGATACATACATTTGAACCTTGACAGTGTAACATGGGGTTGAAAGATTTGAACCTTGCACATCTCCCACAAAAGAGAAAAGCTTACCCCAATTCAACACAAGGTAATATGTTTACTCGAGTTATTACTATTCTTCTACATTGTATGGTAGGTTCAAATCCATTGAATTTAGGTTAGCATTGAACTGTGTAAAGTAGTCAGCATCTTTTGTACTTCCTTAAAATTGTAATCCTTGACTAAGCAACAAACTTGCCATCTACATATTAAGCATCTTGTAAAACTTAGTGTTGGAGCCTAAGAAAACAAATTTTCATGGTCCCTAACTATCAAGTTTTCCTTATAGATAGGAGACACTTTGATGAGTGTGCACAACTTGAAATGTACCCATTCTAGGCACGCTAAAAATTTAAAGAACCTCTTTTGGTTTCATTATGTAGCCAAGTCTCTCTCAGGAGGGTCAATTCTTTATGTGGTAAGTGTATTCATGCATCTATTGCATGGAGTGTTGCTCTCCTAGGAGATAACCTCCCACGGGTTATATATTTGTAGAGTTCTTAGCTTCTTGTTTGTGTTGAGATTCTTCTTTTTTGTGGAAGAAGAGAATAATACATTATTTTTAATCAAAAGAGCCTTCTCATGCCTTTTGAAAGGTGGGAAATGCTCTAATATGTGTGAGATTATTAGTGCATATCATTGTTTATGTACAAAAGATAGGGTGGAGATGAGCCATTTTCAATAGTCGTTAGATTTCTATAATGGGGCCCCATACAATATGAGTAAAGAACCACCTAGTGCATCCCCAAGCACTTGGTGTATGGAAAATTTTAAAGTTCGTTGTGTAGTTTGGCATAGGTGTGAATAGATCTATCATTGAGTTCCCTCTCTAGTTCAATGCAATAACAAATTCTCAACCATTGTCTTAGCTATTTTAGACACTGCAGCCCATTAAACATAACAATGATGATTGGAAGGAAATCATTATGGATCCAAATCCGTCCTCTCCTTGGAGGCCAACCACCAAAAATCACATGAGCAAATCATCTTATGATACAACTCTTACTTAAGTGACTTTGAACCATTTAATGTAAATTCTTAAACTTGTGTTATTTTAATACTATTTTATTAAAAATATAACATTACTTTATTTGTTTATTTGTGTATCCTTAAGTCCATTATCTTTTTTTTTTTATAAATATCAATCTTCAAGCCAAATTCTGAATTATGAAACTCTTACAAAGTATTAACCAAATTCTATATATTCAGTAGATCCCCTTTTATAGGCCTATTTTATAAGTAGTAGGAAACATGCAAACAGGCAAGACATTAAATATTGTTTGCAAACATAACTAATTGATTTTTTGCTCTCCAAAGTTCAAGTCCAAACAACCTGCATTATGCATATGAACATCCATTTGTGTCGTTAAATTAAGGGCATTATCGATTAGGCATTATAGATTTTTAGTAGAGGTTAGGAAATGAAATGTTAATCCTCCTGTTGCTGCCATATGGGAGAACAAAAAAGTTAACACTGCTTCCATATAGGAGAACCAAAAGTGCCTAAAACCAAAGTTTCTGGCATAATAAACACTTATCTAAAGGTGGAATCCAAAAGACATGAATGTTTCACAACTAGTTTTCCAGTAATATCTAGATTCTGTATAGAATTATAAAGTTGTTTATTCAATAGAATCCCAAACCCTTTGATAATAACTGAAATTTTAATCTCATGAAAATTACTCTGATGAAAATGAATTTAAAATACAGAAATATATAATTAAATAAAAAAATGTATTTTCCAAACTAAAATAAAGAATTGGCCTTGAATTTTTAGAAATAATCCAATTTCAATTTTCAAAGCCATTTTTTCATACTACATTGTGGCAAGTATACATTTCCTTTGTGCAAAGCAACTAAAAGGATTTGAAGATCCACCATTTCAAGTGAAGAAGAATATTCAATCCATTACATTAACACAACTTGAGAATAGTTTAGCTCGAAGATATTTATGCTAACTACTAACTCCAACGAGACCATTCTACTCTCATGAAAATTACTCTGATGAAAATTCCTTGAAAGTACATTGAAAGTACAGCCATATAAAACTAAATCCATAAAAATGAATTTACCAAAGCTGAAAGTGTAAATAATTGGCATTGAATTTTTTGAAATAGTGCAATTTCATTTTGCAAAGCCATCTTTTCGGACAACATTGTGGCAGTATAAACCTTAAATTAACCTTAAATTTTTTAAATGCTAAGTAAGTAGAACTTTTTTGGTAATGAAGTAAGTTATATATAACTATTAAATCATGAATTACATATAACCGGACTTTGAATTCAAAAGTCTTGCATGGCATTCTTTGATTTTTTTAAATTACATTTCTTGTTATTATTTTTTGACTTTGAATTCAAAAGTCTTGCATGGCATTCTTTGATTTTTTAAAATTACATATCTTATTATTATTTTTTATTAAAATTGCCAATTCCAACTAAAACTATTCAATCCATCATTGTATATGGTTAATTAATATTTTTTTAAATGTAACATATTTTTATTTATTTCCAAAATATGTTAATAAACGAAAATATGTTAATTTATAAAACCATTGAGATATTTTAAAATTTTAAAAAGTCAAAACAATATTGACTTGCGTCCTAAAGCTATAATGGAATAAATAATACTAAATTGTGGTCCAGTGCATTTGAACTTAGATGCATTATTGATACTTTGTGGGGATATAGTACCATACCTTTTGTGTGCACCTTTAGCGTGCATCTGCGATTTAATTTCATTCACACATCACACATCGACATGTATTGTAATTCCAGAATGTGAACGCAGAAAATTCTGTTAAGTACTTCACTTTTGCACCGTCGTGTTAAATGATACGAATAAATATGAGGTGGATAAAGATAATGAAGTAAATACTTAAAAATAATCTTAATTATTATTTTAAATTAATATTTTAAACTTGAAGTACCCAATTCTTGTTATGTGGCTACGTGCATGTATTGCAAATCTGACAATGCAACTACTGTTAACCAAATCAAGTGTCATTCTTCAATTTCTCCAGCAACAAGAGCTCTCACTCTGTGTGATTCTCCATTCCTCTGGCAACAACGTTCAGTGTCCCGCTCAAGTCTCTTCTGGCCACTCTGGAACTCAACCTGCCTGGTGCACATTCCCTCTATGGTAATCGACTATCTCAATTTCTATAGTACATTAATAACTTAATTCTAAACTTGAAATATGGTTAAGCTAGAGCATGCCCATATGAATAGGTTGTGACTGTAATTTTTTGTTGTTGTGTTTATTGATATATATAGGTTTTAGTATAAGGAATCAAGGATGTTGTGGAATAGGTAGGTATAATGGACAGATGATGTGCCTTTTGAGAATGGAACCGGGTTACAACAGGGACCAGAATGTATTTTGGGATGCATTCCATCCCACTGGAGCTGTGAACGTTATTCTGGCAACAAGCTATATGCAGGAAGATCAATGGCTTCTAGAAGACATCAAAACAGTTGTTTTTCTAGAATTCCAGTTGGACAGGGTTTTGAGACCACTTCCGGGAGGAAATAATAGAGAGCACCTCAAATCTATAATATTCAAATCGGGGGGGAAAATACCTTCTGAATTGTATTTGATTTATTGTAACAGCTTGCAATGAGGGAAGCTTGAAAATATGTTGATGATAAATCGGGTTTCAAGGTGATTTCATATTTACGCACAATTTGGCACTGTCCAGTTCCACCCATGAATTTTCCACACAATTTCTTCTCTCTTTCGTATTCCACTGGCAGGCAGGCCTTTATATAGCCAAGTCGTGTTTTTTTCTAGTACCAGGCTCTTATCGTTTACGTTTACATATTCCTCTCTGCCGTAAATTCCTGGTTTCATGAAAATGGAGTTCTGGTCGAATTCGGGGTCGATCATGGCTTCCATGATATTCATTCGGAGCATAGCCAAGGAATACCTGCCCGCAGAATTCTACGATTTGTTTTCAAAGTGGATGCGCAGGCTCATAGGGATAGTGTCTTCTTACATTTCTGTTGTGATACACGAGAACGAGGGCTACAGGGTAAGCGAAGTTTATGATGCAGTTCAGAGTTACCTGAGCACAAGGTCGTCTTCGGTTGTCGAGGGATTAAGGCTGAAGAAGCTGGAAAATAGCAAGGGATTTAGCTTCAGCATGGATAACAACCAGTGGATCGAGGACATATTTGAGGGTATCAAAGTGCGGTGGGACTTCCACAACATAGAGCTCAACCCTGAGAAGGTCAGGACCCCTGGAATCCCTCCTCCTACGAGAAACACTATTACGAGCTCAAATTTCCCAAGAAGCAAAACCTTGCCACAAGCTGGCAGAACCTCCACGACGGCGCTCGCGGCGGGAGGAGGCTGCCGCGGGAGGAGGGAGGAGGCTGCAGGAGGGGGATTGTGCATGCGACCGAGGGGAGGTAGAGGGAGGCGACGAGGTAGCGGGAGAGAGCAGGGCAGGAGCTCGAGGCCGAGAAGGTTGAGGAGGTCTGCGGCGAGGAATCTAGCCGACGTGGAGCCCATACTTCTCCGTGGTGAAATGCCTACAGTTTAATTAATGTTGAAAATGCACAATAGCAAGATTTCATTCATTGTATTGGGTCTTTATGTATGAAAATTCTTTTGAAATTTGAAATTTGACGAATATTCAAAATATATGAATGCATACATTAAAGTTTATTAAATATTTTAATATATTTACAATTTTTAAAATTATCAATAATTATGTGGAATTAGAATTAGAATAATTTAAATTTTATATTTTTTTTATAAATAAATATAAACTCAAATTATTTAAAATAATGATTTTGCTTAATATGGATAGATAAAAACTCAGGAATTTTTTTGCAAATTATTTACTTCAAAATTTTGAATGATCATATATATTGTTAAATTTTTAAATTTCATTTTTTGTACATAGGAGATGTCTACTCCCGTACTAGAATTTTTCTTTATTACTGTATTGTATTCAAATTCGAATATTACTACTATGGATAGAAGTTTCAAGTTTCAAATAAGTATTGAGAGATTATGAAAACTTGTTTAAGATGGCAGAATATTAATTTAACCTATGCAATTGATCCTTAAAAAGAACAAAGCCACAACATGAAATATGCGGAGTTATCCTAAATGTTCTTCTCATTACTAAGTAATGAAAAATGCAAAATAACTTCTCTATAATGAAACTGATTTGAAAGCAAATAAACCCATTGAGAAAGCATAGATTCCATTTCAAGTTTAATTGACCATATGAACTTAATTATGCAATTGAGCTAGCCATCTCTATTACGATGTTTGGCATATATGGCAGGTGCAAAGACAATGTGGATATATTTCTTGGAACTTGATTAGGTTTACACACAATAAGCAGTAGAAAGGATGGAAGTCTTGGTGTTTGAAATCTAAAGCACAAGATGTTTAAACTCATTATAAATAAATGATTATAGGTTCTATTGTACTTCATGCCAAGTATGTCCAGTAGACAGGTGGACCTCATGAAGCGGGTAACATGGAGCATTGTGCTTATGAACATCAAGTTGGCCATGAAATCTCAAACTGTGAAAATATTGTTGGTTGAAGCCTTAATTAAAAATTAAGAATGAATTGTTTTTTACATACTCTTTCTGGGCTTTGGGAATTCAAGTTTAAATTTCTCAATCAAATTCAAGAAACCCGTATTTCTATAACAACAAATATATGTCTAAATGATAAATGTGCATGTCTATCCATTAACATATAAGGGTATTTAGGATGGATAGTACATGACACATGGGTTTGGTTATTGTGTTGGGCATATTATAAATGGTATCTAATTGTAATGGGGTTGACACAGTGAGGGCGCAAATAGATAGATTTCAAAGATGTTTGCCAACTTAGGAACACTTATATTGATATGACTGTATCGGGGTTGTTACAATCACATTAGAGAAACTAATTTTAGAGAAAGTACATGTGAAATTTGGGCTACTAATAAGCCTTAAGGATGCCCTAATCAAGAGCTATTATTTATGTAGATTATGGGAGGCATGATAACCTTTTGTTAAAGTGCACGTGCTTATAAGGATATGATATACAAAATTGTTTTTATGTGGAAGTTGTATATGGTTGTATGTTTTAAAATTTAAAAAAAATAGAGGCCTAACTACATGTATGACTATCACCACTAGCTCAAAGAACTTAACTTGAATTCGAAGAATAATAACTCAAAAAAATTTCAAAAATCGAGTCTAATAACAACAACTTGAACATACTTTTGAGTAAAGGATTCATTGCTTAAAGGAAATGTTGTTGAAAGGGAATCCAAAATAGTTATAGTATTGTGGTTTGGGAACTTTGTAATAGATTAGAGATCAATGTAAATCTAAAAGTAAACATGCAATAAAGTAAATGATTTTAACATGACGAAAATCTCATTTCTCAAGCAAATAAAGAGAAATAACTACAATGTTCATTCAAAAGTTATCTATGACATAGATTTTCTAACACCAACAAAAACATTTGATAAGCTATTTGTATCCTAACAATACCTAGGTTATACATATCCTTTATGTATATGTCCATGCATAAATGCACTTAGTGAAAACACATTGGTTTTTTAACTAATTGAACAGAGCTATGGTAAGTTGCAACATAGATTTTCTACATAAGCATGACATCTTCATTTTCAAATAAACAAAAAAGAAAAATAACAAGCAAAAGGCCATATAGGAGTCATTCACTTCATTGATGTCTCTCACACAAATAAGGAGGACTTTGTTATTCCATTAATGAATATTAGATATGATTTGTTTTTTTTAGAAATTATATCCAAAATCTAAACTTCACCCTTTTTTTATATCCAAAATCCATATATGTTTTGAAACTACCCATGATCACTAAGCTATTCCATGAAAGCAAAGGTGTTTATTTTATTTTTATTTTCTTCTTCTGTAGAGACAAACTCATATGCTTGTGGTTATGAAGCCATGGACACAAAAGAAACCCACAAGCAATATGAAATAATTTACAACATCCAATAAAACCCATACAACAATGTGGCTATGATGCCTATAGGTGAACATGAATGTATGGTTGCATAGTGATAATAATCCTGCAGACAACACTGTTCTAGTAGAAAAGGTTGTACATAAGAATTTTAATTTACACAACCTTTTTGTAATTGCAAGACTATATTAGACACAATTTTTTTAGATGAAAGAAAACCATAGGAAAAAAACTACAAGGACCATCCACTAAACCATTGTTATCACAAAAAATAGAAAGAAATGTGCTAGTACATCAAAATAGAAAACATTTGGTTGTTTAATTCTCATAAAAATAAAGACACCTAGGTACAAGCATGTAGCCTTTGACACCAAAAGAAACCCATAAGTTGAAGGCATCAACCGGAAGAGATATCCACCAAACAACTACTTCCATCAAAGCATAGATATATTAACTTATCATAAAATAAAGCCATATTTTTTTTGTAAATACAATGAATACCACCAAACAACTACTTCTGTCAAAGCATATATATATTAACTTATCATAGAATAAAGCAATATTTTTTTTGTAAATACAACGAATACCACCAAACAACTACTTCCATCAAAGCATAGATATATTAACTTATCATAGAATAAAGCAATATGTTTTTGTAAAGACAATGAACACATTGTCTCTAGAATCTAAAGACGTTCAAAAGCAAGCCACAAATGCCATGAATGAGAATGAACTAGGATACATATATTTCAAAACAGAAGGAAAATAATGAATTTAAAACAATACTAGAGTTCGAGTGAGTCTAAATACTCTCTTTTAGCTCAATTATCACAAGGCCATCTATGTAGTAATAGTATGTAACAAGCAAAATAGATTCATCAAAAGCAAAGTTTCCATTGGGCTTGAGAAGAATCCTTGCAATTTTATATTTTTAGTAGAGACAAACAACAATGTCCTAAAGCAAGATATCTCAAAGATAAATTGGGCTTGAGAAGAATCTTTGCAATTTTATATTTTTAGTAGAGACAAACAACAATGTCCTAAAGCAAGACATCTCAAAGATAAATTGGGCTTGAGAAGAATCCTTGCAATTTTATATTTTTAGTAGAGACAAACAACAATGTCCTAAAGCAAGACATCTCAAAGATAAATTGGGCTTGAGAAGAATCCTTGCAATTTTATATTTTTAGTAGAGACAAACAACAACCTGTAATTTTATACTTTTAGTAGAGACAGACAACAATGTCCTAAAGCAAGATATCTCAAAGATAAATTGGGCTTGAGAAGAATCCTTGCAATTTTATATTTTTTAGTAGAGACAAACAACAATGTCCTAAAGCAAGACACCTCAAAGATAATAACCATGTATTGAGAAAAAGTTAGGGCAAGCAACAAGTTGCAATTAGAGTTCAATTTACTAGCCAAAGCTAATTTGCACAATTATCAACTAGAATTTAAAGCAAAACCACAAAAGCACTCCACATTTAAAAAACAAAGTTTATATATAGGGCAATTGCAAACAACCACATTGAATTCATCAAATGAAGTGGTATGAAATAAATGTATATGAGCATGCAAGATATGAACACACTAGTATTGACATCTTTAGATCCATCCATACAAAGAGATGCCTTCATTTTTTATTTCCAAAATCCATATATATAAAATAAATGTTTTCACAATAATTATAATATTCCATGAAAATAGAGATCTGACCTTTTTTATTTTTATAGAGATAAACACATATCTTTGTAGCTATGTAGGCATTGACATGAAAGAAAAGCCACGAGTAATATGCAATAATTACAAAATCCATAAAAAACATACAATTATATGGCTATGATGACTATAGGTAAACATGAATATATAATTGCAAAATTAACTATTAATTCCATGAACTACATTGTTCTAGCAAGAAAGGTTGTGCATAATAATTCTTACTTAAGATTTTTATAATTACAGAGCTATACTAGACACCAATTTTTGACACAAAAGAAAACCATAGGAAAAATGAAATAACTACAAGGACAATCCACTAAACTATGTGTCACGTTCCCCAACCTCCCTGATGGCCTTCAGAGGCCATGGGAGACCCTCTAACATAGTTTTTTTCTTCCCAATTCTTCCAATTCCACACACAGCCGCAATTGGCTCGGATCTGCAACCCGCAACCTCCATTCCGCAACCCGCAAACTCCATTCCGCAACCCGCAATCGAGATTCGAAAGTCGGGTTGCCAAAGCCACCTCCCCGACAAATTGGTGCCCCCGAATTTAGCAATCCGCAATGCGGAAGTCGGATGTCGGAAGCCAATTCATTAGCTTCGAATTTTCCCGTCCACACTCCGTAGTCCACAATTCCTCTTACAGAACTCGGAATTCGGAATCCATGAAGCGCCCTCTAGGGGTATTTTCTCCTCTAAAACTCCACAATCTGTAACCCGCGTTGCGGATGTCGGAATTGCAGATACCTTACTTCGTAGCCCCGGGAGAAATTACCTCCTGCAATCCGCAATTCCACAACCCGCATTGCGGATGCGGAATGCGGATTGCCATCGCGCCAACCCCTGTGGGAATCCCTTTCCGCATTGCGGGTGCAGAAAGCCAAAATTCCACGTGCCACCAATAGTCGTCTTTGACCTCCACAATCTGTGATCCGCATTGCGGATGCGGAAATGTCCCTATGGATGCAGAAGAATCGGGGCCACAGACCCCTACTCCAGCAAGCTTCCAGGGAAGACTTCAGAAGGTCATAACTCTTTCATCCCTAGTCCAAATGGGGAAAGGTCAATACCGTTGGAAATCTCTTGAAGAGATCTATCCACTAGTATGATCCTCTACCCAATCTGAGCATTCTAACACTGTCAATTCTCCAACTGAATTCTAGCATATAGCTCCCTTAATGCACCATTAACCTTGTGCAAGGGTTCTGCTCCACTTATGCCAAGTCTTATCTCCTTCATCTGGTTCATAGGGTGTTCATTCTTTTCCCAAATCCTGGCTGGAGTGGTCCTACACATTTACCAAACGTAACCACAATTCTTCCAAGGACAGTTCAAGGCATTATCAATGGGAGTTGCAAATATCATAAGCATACTACATGAACACTAGAGATGAAACATGGATCACACATAGATTGGAGTTTATGCACAGGTTTCTCCTAGGAAGAGTGAGGAGAGCATGCAGGGCTTAGCCCTATTCCTCAAGCATAATTAAACATAAGTACCAAGTATAAATACAAGGATGCAGAGGTGCAAGGGCATGATAAATGGCACATGTAGGAAGATTCATGCATCCACAAACCAAGGGGAAACTGTAACATTATCCATCCTTATATCTGACATGTATCCAACATTCAACATGGCATAAAAACAACATTTCTACAGACTTAACACAAGAATAGGCATTCATTCTTCTTCATCAATGGGTCATTTCGATAAGTAAATAGATGCAGGCATACCCTTAACAACTATAACTAAAGCAATGTCATTTACACTCAATGAGTCATGCATCCATCAATCATTAACATGTACAACAGAATGAAGCATAATACATGGACATTCAGCCCTAATAACCAGTTGGATCCACTGTGCACTCAAACATAAACAAATACACATGCATGGATGCAAAATAAGCATCATTCAAGGCACAAGAAACACTTATCTTTTGCATTAATCCTCCAAGCGAACTGGCTATGGGATGCAACTTTCCAAACCAACCATAGATCTCTTCTTAGCCTCTATTATTTCAGCAATCAGAGATCACCCCCGAGCTGGGGCTATGTATCCACTAAGAAGTCCCTCTCAGGTTCACTCACAGCATGGGTTCATAGTGAATTAGGGAATCCAACCAATAGTAAGCCTTGTCAAGCAAATGGGAATTCAGGTAAGGGTTTCTAGCTCAATGAGCTCATCTATAGAGCTATGGGCATATCCTAATGACTTCAAACAGGTTAAAGCACCCCCATCACCCCATTCTTAGCCTAGGCAGGGTTCCCTTCACTGTTGCACAGCCCCTAGGGTGTCCCTTCCTCTAGCATTGATCTGGGTAAGTGTGGTTGGCCTTGACTGGCCTTAACTGCTGAATCAAAGTGAATAAGCCCTCTTAGGTCTTAGCAGGCAGCCTAAAACCTCTAGTCCCCTTCTCACTTAGGTTTTCTTCTCCACGGTCGGTCTATGGCAGTCCCAACTAATTCAACTCATACACAGGGTTTTCTTGGGCATTCTCAACTCTACCAATTTGCACACACAGGTCGTGATTTCCCCTTTTCTCCATGGCTAGGCTCTGTAATTCATCCACATAGTCAGATCCAAGGGTAACCCCATCGTTATGCTTCCTATGCAGGGTTTACTAAGTGCACTCGGCTCTACAAATTAGGCCCTGCACAGAATCGTGATCCTTCTTCTTGGCTTCATGGCTCCGCTCTTCTATGCTCTATTGTGATGCTTCAAGGTTTGACTAAAGCTTGGGTGATCAACCATGGTATGGGAATGGGGAATACGACTGCCAGGGAGTGGAGTAACGTGCGGGTCAAGGACCTCGGATGCGGGCGCCACCAAGACACGAGGGGGGCACGTGCTGGAGGGTCCTCGGCACGGGATCCCAAGACATGGCACCATGCACCCCATGCACTTAACGACTGGCTCACCTCTCCCACCTGTTGATTAATGGCTCCTTCGCAAAGCTTCAGCTGGACGTCCCCTCAGTTGCTGGTTGGACGCGATTCTGGTACATTCTGCCCTCACGTCAGCCCTCTACGCATTCAAGGTGGCCCTCTGCACAATCAATTCAGCTCTCTGCACATTAATATGGCTCGTGCGAACTTGGGTTACCGTCCATTAAACGGGCCTGCAAGCAACTATGACGATATTCCCTTTATTCCTCCTCGGCGTTGGTTCTGCTCTGCGAATTTTTGTTCTCACCTGTGGATTTGGGTGTGGATTCACACTATGCTCTACGCCATGACCAGGTCGCGTGGCACTCCTCATCGAGGTAGTGGGAGCCGACGCAAAACTCAGTGCCCTCCTGTTACCAACGATGGTTACGACAATTGCGTCTCCTTCACGGTCTGCAATCTGATAGACGAGTGGGAAGGGCAGCTCGTGGCAGACCACTTGGCCTCAAGAAAACAATGACGGCAACATCAACCATTACTGGATTATGAAGAACATGCTCGAAAAGCTCATGGATGACATGCTTAACAACTGGGGCTCATCGAGAAATCAGGTGTTGGCCACCAAAGCCAAACTCATAGAGATGGACGAATGCTTTTCAAATTTGGATGCCACATTCTCCTGGAACCAACTTGCTCTCGAAGGTTGTGGTCCGGCTATGGAAGACACTGGAAGTGGGGGTGCCTTGGCTACCCATGCTGCTGGAAGTAGTGTCTTCGGCATCTAGAACGTCAGTTGTGCACCCTCGAAAGGGCCTGCAGCTCCTCCAGCTCCGTTCCTGGCTACTCCAGATCCTACTCCCCCTGCGGCTCCTCCTGCACCGTTCCCGGTTCCGTCCGCCATTGGCTCTCCTCCCAACAAGAATTTATGCAGAGAAACAGAACCTGACCTCCTGGCTGCTCGTAAGACTGAACCGCTTCCTATCAAGCTTCCTGAGGATGAATTTCCGGGTGGGTGCCCCATCCTAGAGGAATTCCCTCCTGAATAACTCTCTTCATGTCTACATGGAAGACTGCTCAGACGACTGGTTCACTTTGCTCCTTCCAGCTTTTTTGCTACAGCTGCTTCAAGCGTTTTTTTGTATAATTTGATCTTCCACAGTGCACACTATGCTCAGACAGCCTTTTCCCGGCCTCGCTGTAAGAGGCATTTTTTTTGTATGGCCTTCAAACTCTATGTAACAGTTTTGCTATCTTTGCTAGGCTGGGATGGTTCCATTATCCCAGGCCGCCTCAAAGGCCACCATGCTATGTAATTTTATTTCTTTTTTTCTCTTAATTAATATACTGTGCAAATTTACAAAAAAAAACGTGTGGGTCAAGGCAGCAGAGCTCCATACCCTACCATCCGACCCTTCGGGGTTGCCCATTCTCCACGACCTCCTGCACAGCATCCTTCACCCACTTCCTTACAACAACATTCCAGGATGTCTAGGACAGGTCAAACGGGTTACCTAAGTGACAAATGGAAACCTACGGTCCATCCCACACCCCCTCACCACCCTAGTGGATACATAGTTCCCCTTCATTTTGTTGCAGCCATAGTCATCCCTTGGTTATTTTATTACATGGCATTATTTACATTCTTTACAATCTTCCATGGCTTAACATCACATGGATTATCAGAATACCAACTACTTGCCTTTTAATTAAAACTTGGACATCCTCTAGTGGGGCCTTGGCCTTGAGATCCACACTAGGGAAACGCACATTGCACACAATATTTACATTACAACCAACATAGCCTAAGGTCAAAATTAGGGATATTACATGTTGTCACAAAAAATGGAAATAAATATGTTAAATTTCATCAAAACAGACAAGATACAGTGTTTTAGTTCCCATAAAAATAAAGACAATCAAGTAAAAGCATGGAGACTTTGACACCAATGGAAACCCATACGCATAAAGCATCAACAGTAATAGCCATCTACCAAATGGAAACTCTAAAAGAAATTTAAAAAAATTGCAATTGTATCAAAACAAGGATATAAGCTTATGAGAGTAGAAGGTGATTTATTTTATAAGTACAAACATCACATGCCCTCCAAAATCCAAATGCAATCAAAGATGAGGTACCAAACACCATGAATGAAAACAAGCTAAGATACAAATATTTCAAAACATAAGGGAAATAATGAATTCACAATAATACCAAAATTTGAGTGACTCTAAGCACCCTCCTCTAGAATTTGAGTGACATTTTGACCATCATTGTAGTAAACCATAAAAAATGTAAAATGAAGTCATTGGGAGTAAGGCTCCCACTAGGCTTGAAAAGAATCTTTATAAAACCACTAAGTATCGACTCTATATTTTCCACTAAGCTTGAAAAGAATCTTTGCAAAACCGCTAAGTATCAACTCTATATTTTCCACTAAGCTTGAAAATAATCTTTGCAAACTGTCAAGTCTAGATTCAATATTTTTAGTAGGAAGACAACAATGCAATTGGAGCAAGACACTTGGAAGACAATGACTGTGTATTAAGGGAAAATTAGGGCAATCATGACGTTGCAATTAGAACTCAATTGAGTAACCAAAGCTAATCTGCACAATTATGAATGTGAGTTCAATGCAAAACCACACAAGCACCCTCTATTAAAAAAAGTAGAGTTTATATATATGGCAATGTGCGTAAGTTCACATTGAATTCATGAATCAAATGATATGAAATAAATGTATATGAGCAAAAAAAGATCCCTTGCCTTTGAGTTTAGCCACAAGTGAGTTATTCTTTCAACTACAATATACATATTTTAGAGGTATTTGGATTTCAAAGAAATTATATCAGCGATCACATTGTACGTAATAAAATGCATTAGAGAAATTTTGAGGTCTAATGGGTCTCCTAAGGAAAATAATAAAATAAGAATTATAATTTTTCAAGGAAAGGAAAAAAAAATTATATCATATTTTCAACTTATCTTCTTGTAGGTTTACTAAAATTCAAGTGTGACCACTAGTTGGATGTTGAATTAAAGTCCACATCCAACGAGTATCCACTCAACATACTTTTGACCCCTAATAGGAAAAAACTCGAAATACATTTAAAATAAAATAAAACAAAAAAACATATTTCCTTGAAGGAAATACAATTTAAAAAAAACTAATTTGTATGTATTTCAAGTTTTTTTCTACCACGGTTTTGTCAAAAGTATGTCAAGTGGGTACTCGTTGGAAGCAAAATTCAATTCCGCATCCAACCAATGGTCACACTCAAAATTTGAGTAAACCTACAAGAACATAAGTTGAAGATACAATAAAAAAAAATAGCTTTTTCTTTTTCTCTCCAAAACTATTTACTCTTATGGTTGACATCATCATCTTGAAAATTATTGGTTGTTATAAAGTTGATTTTAACAATACATTTTTGTTTTGTTTTGAGGCTCATTTTTTACCTCAAAATTCCTCTAATGCATACCATCATGAGATTTCAAAAGATGCAGTATATTAAACTTAAATCTATACTAGAAAACTAATATAACCTATACCATCAAATCCTTATAATACGTGGAACCTAGCAAATTAAGGATAAATATCGCTCTTGGTTGGAACAATGACCAACATGAAATCACGTCTATCTCATGATCAAGAACTTTGAGGCTTAAAAAAAAACAGCCAACAACATGGAATGAGTATTCAATGGGCTAGACAAAGCTAATCTACATAATTGTAATATAAAAGTGATTGCCGCACAAAAACTTGACATTTAAAAGAATATGTTTTATATATAAGGCAAGGCGTGAAATGCTAAAATGAATTGCAATTTAGGAAAACAACACTATGCAAACCAAACGACTTAAACATAAAAATTAACCATCGTTTAAGAATCAATTCAACATTACCATGTATGGGCTTGAAGCCACAACATATGTTAACTCCATTTTAAAAAAGTTAACATATGTTGCTGCTCGACAAGTTCCAGAGGATTAATATTGGCTAGTCAATACAAACATATATTTACAAGCTCCTATAGATATTGTACAATTTGCAAACTTTGTAGGGCTAGATATAATTGTTGTTGATTTTTCAAATTATGAATATTCTATGAGCAACAACTATAGCTATAATCCAATAAGGGGATAGTTTGTGGACAACAAGAATTTGTGGTTGATTGAATTCTAACCAATTTATCTATAATAGCATCAAAGGAAATGGGATATTCGAGAATGAATATCAATACAACTTAAAATGCTTGCAACAATGTCAGTGCATCCTCAAAAGCAGGTGCATAGTTAATCTCATATCCTATGTCATTTTTGGTTATTCGTTATTTGTCTATGTTTTTTAGGTTTGTAATAAATTTTCTACTGAAAATATAGAGAATTGAATTACTCTGCATTGACTTGTAACATTCAAAATTAATAGATAATATTTAATGAGTTGCAACATCTAGTTCCATGAAAACCATTCATCATTTCTCACAATGAAGCTAATGGTGACTACCTAGCTATGCCTATTCCTATAACATAGCAAGCATAACATGGTTGGCTTTTTTTCTTTTTTTTCTTATTGTTGATTGGTTTATAGATTTTTAACAGCCTTCTTACACAACCTTTTTGTATTTTCTGGGTTGGCTTTTTTTCTTTTTCTTATTGGTGATTGATTTATATATTAGATAAATAGCCCTTTTGTATTTTCTACGTTTTTTTTTATTGGTTTATATATTACATGAATAATCGGTTATTACCTCAGCGGCTCAATCTTACACACGGAAGGGCCCCAGTTCGAGCCTAGGCAACAACAAATATATTTTTAACAGCCTTCTTGTAGGTATTTGACTTACCAGATTTCATTTTCTGGTTTGGCTTTTTTTGCTTTTTGTGATTGGTTATTTTATCTGAGATGAACATTCTTTTTAATAGCCTTTTTATATTTACTAGATTGTTTTTTTTTTCTTTTCTGATCAGTTTTTATATAGTAGATGAATATTCATTTTTTTCTCTTAAGACGAACATTCTTTTTAACAGCCTTTTTGTATTTTCTAGATTGGTTTTTTTCTTTTCAGATCGATTTTTGTATATAGTAGATAAATATTCATTTTTTTTGTCATAAGACCATACATATAACATTGTTTATAGATTTGAAATTAAAATGGATGTATATTAATTTACTTTCATTTTATAAATTTTTGATATTACATTTATGTCATTTTTATCATTTCATTTTGTTAATTTTATTTATAATTTTATGTATATAGAGATGATATTTAAGTTTGATTTTAATTTTCTTTTTTATCAATATAAGTGTTTAAAGATTTGTTCTCTATCGTCACTTCATAAATCCTTCACATTAGATGAATATCTTTTCTGCCTTTATTTTATTAGTTTTACCTACCATAATTACATACAGATACACAATGGAAATTGCCTCTCAACATGATAATACTCACCCTTCATTAATGATGATCTTAGAAGATGATAAGTTCAAGATGGTGGTAATTTGGCAGAAATCACCTATGGGAAAGATGTTTAAAATGTATTCTCTTTTTGTTTGGTAGTGGTTTGTTGGGGATCTAGTTACTTATTCAGTGATTATGCATAATTATTCTTACAGTTAAACAGAATTACACAATGGCATACAACACATTCACAAAGTCACGAAAATTATCCTGGAAATCCTTGACCGGGAAAACCAGCAAACCAATGAGCTTAATCTCTCATCTATTAGCAATGCTCTTAACTAACAATTACAACAACGATTTTCTATATCGCTACAGCTCAAGCATGAATTCTTACATTCTCTTCGACCATATCAGTCAAATGAATTACACTCTTCCAATCTCTCTCTTTATTTTTCATCACATCTTATTTATAGATGCAATGCTCTAATTCCTGATAATCGAATTAGTTACAACTAACTACTTCATTAATGGCATTCCATAACTTCTTAACAACTTTCAGTTGATCTTCCTATTACAGTGAACTTGACTGAGTCGACTTTTGTCAACCTCCAGTTTGCAATTCTAGTTGTCTTGAGTTCCTGTAGAATCCTTGCTAGCTTTTATGCCCGTCAACTTCTAGTCAACAGCCAATCTACCTATCGTCGAACTGTGTGCCAATCAACTATTTCCTAGTTGACATGTAGACTAGACTTCAACCATTTGTCCACTTTAATTGATGCCAATTGTGTTCAAATTAGTCGACCATCGATTATACCATCGATTTCCATGCAAAGAAGATAATACTCCCAACATTCTCTCACTTGTTGTTTTAATTGCATAAATAGGAGATTCAAACTCCAGTTCATCTAACTAGGGCCAATAGGCCCATTGATTCTCTACACTAAGTAAACTTCTCGGTACTCACAGACTTTGTTAATGAGTCTGCGATGTTTTTCAAGGTGTCTATCTTTTCCAACAACACTTTTTGGTTCTCCACCATATCTCTCACAAAATGGTATTCTACATCAATATGCTTCGCCTTTGAATGGTATACAAGTTTATTTGCCAAGAAGATTGCACTTTGGTTGTCACAATCCAACCTAATAGCTTGTTGTTTAAACTCAATCTCTGAACACAATCTTTGCAACCAAACTACCTATTTGCTTGCATGTGTGGTTGCCATGTATTTAGCCTTAATAGTTGACAGTGCAATGACTGACTAACTCCTACTCATCCAACTGATTGCTCCATCGAATAACTTGAAAACATATCCACTAGTCGACCATCTACAGTCAAACTATCCATCCCATTTGGTGTCGACAAAGCCATGTACATTTATTTTCTTGTCTATTTTAGGTTTCCCTTGGTAGCAGATTGCAAAATCCTTTGTGCCACGCAAATACTTGAATACTCTCTTGATCGCAGTCTAGTGCTCCTTTCTAGGTGTCAACATGTACTTGCTCAATACTCCCACTGCATGGGTAATGTCAAGTTGAGTACAGTCCATATCATACATTAGACTACATACTGCACTAGCATAGGGCACATGTGCCATGTACTCTATCTCTTCCTATGTCTTGGGACACTATTCAGCAGATAATTTAACTCCTATAAGAATAGGGACCTTAATTGGTTTGCACTACTACATATTGAAGTGTTTGAGAATTGTCACAACATATTTACTCTAACTTAACTAGAGCCTTCTACCTATTCGATCTCTCTTTATTTCTATTCCAAGAATGACTCTATGTTGCACAGATATCCTTCATGTTGAACTTGGAAAACAACTTCAATTTCACCTCCTCAATCAAATCCATGTTATTTCCAACCAACAACATGTCGTCGACATACAAAAATACATATATAAAGTAATCATTGAATTTTTTATGTACACACAGTGATTAGCCTAACGTTTCACAAAACCCAGTTGTGGGATATACATATCAAACTTCTGGTACCACATCTTGGGAAATTGCTTTAAACCAAAGGCACTTCTTGAACTTGCAGACCAGCTCTTGCCATTTTACTGTATAGCCTTCAAACTAAATTTCTTCTTCAAGATCACCATGAAGAAATGTTTTCTTCACATCCATTTATTCTATTTCGAGATCAAATGTTGCAACTAAATACATGACTACCCTAATGGAAGTTAACTTTGCAACATGAGAGAATATATCACCAAAGTCAACTCCCTCAACTTGGGAATATCCCTTCATTACTAGTCAAGCCTTGTACTGCATTCATTTTTTCTTAAATACCCACTTATTTCCGAATAGCTTCCTTCCATTTGGAAATTTGACCAGATCCCATGTTTCTTTCTTCCTCAAGGATTCAATTTCCTCTTTCATAGCCTTTTTCCAAATTTCACCGTTTGTCGAGTCAATCACCTCCTTTACTAACCTGACATCCTCTTCTATTGTTGTTAATGCAAAAGTAGAGAGAAAATATGGTGGACTATACCTTTTAGGTTGTTACTTTGCTCGAACAAACCCCCTGATGATCAAATCCTGCTTTTCCACCTCTTCGTCGGATTCAATCAACTCTTTTGAATCATGAATTTCATCGTTCCATTGAAACTCTAGCTTTTCTAGTTCCTTTTCTCTTATATCCCCTTCAATACTAGAAGTACCTCCAAATTATTTGAAGACCACATCTCTACTGTAGAATTCCTTCCTTGTGACCAAATTCCACGGCTTATACCCTTTCACTCCATCCTCATACCCGATGAAGATGCATTTCTCAAACTTGCTATTGAGTTTGCTTATTTTTTCCTTAGGGACATGTACAAATGAATCACACCCAAATACTCTAATATGTGCAAGAGAGGGCCTCTTACCAGCCCATGACTCATATGGAGTCTTGTCAACCAGAGTCATCGATGATGACCTATTCACTAGGTAGCATGTTATGTTGACTGCTTCTGCCCTAATTCTTATGTGACTCCTACACCATTGAGCATGCTCCTTGATTTCTTCATCAACATTCTATTCATTCTTTCAGCAACTCCATTATGTTGATGCGCATTCGAATTTGTGTTTTGTCGAGCTATAACCTGTTGTCTACAAAATTGGTCGAACGCTTTACTACAGAATTCTCCTCCATTATCAGTTCTTAGCATATTGTTTTTCAATCTGGTTTTCTATAGAGTTTTGAACTCTTGAAACTTCTCAAAAACCTCATATTTCTTCCTCATAAAGTATACCATGTAATTTTGAAGAAATCATCTATGAAAAAGACGTAATACTAGGACACCCCTAATGATGGGGTTGGTAATGGTCCAAACACATCACTATGTATTAACTCTAGCATTTCCTTAGCCCTTGTGGCCCCAAATGCAAAACTTACACGACTATGTTTACGATAAATACAATGTTCATGGAAGTCTATTTCTAAAGAACAATCAGGGAGACCTTCTACCATACCTTTGATGTACATAGCATGAAGACCCTTCTCACCAATGCATCCCATCCGTTTCTGTCACAACATGGTCGAGTTGACTAGACAAGAAGATAAGTCATTGGATTCATGAAATATTGTATTCACACATTCATTGGTAAATGTTCTTCCCAATAGTTTGTATAGTTCTCCAATCTGATCTCCTCTCATCAATACCATCAAATACACATCTCCTTTTTTGTCTTGTGAAGGCTTACCTTTAGTTGACTATACTTCCTCAGATCATTTTCTCTTCTCAACTCCTTTTGACTTGTAGTCTTTTTTATAATGCCTAGATTTACTGCATTGCCAGCATTTTCTCGTTAATTGACTTGGAGATATAGACCTAGTCTTAGATCTTCCCCTTGAATTTGATTTTCCACCAGAGAATTTACTTTTTTCCTTTTTCGACCAGTCGAGCTCTCACCATCAAGGCGTCATGGGTCGATCCTTCCATGTTCTTCTGCCTTATATCTCCTGACAATAGAGATGCAACCACATCGTCAATTTTTAATGTGGTGTTATTGCTTCCAATAGCCACGACCGGGCTATCCCATGATTATGGCAAAGAACACAACATAATAATACATTTCTCTTCCTCAATGATTTTAATATATGTGGACAACAACTGACTAATCATAGCGTTGAACACATCCAGGTGCTGTCACCGAGTCTCCCTCATTCATCCTTTGAAGGTAAAACCATTTTCGAAGAAACAACTTGTTAACTAGGGATTTCGACTAGTACAAGTTCCCCAGCTTATTGCACAATTTCTTTGCAGTGTTTTCTTCTGAGACATTCAACAATACAATATCTCCTAAGTAAAGTCAGATTGTACTCCTTGCTTTCCTGTCAATTTTTTTCCAATCCTCCTTCGACATACTAGTCAAAGCTAATTTGGGGTCAACAACAACCCACTACTCTCGATCTACAAGGAGATCCTCCATTTTAAGCTTCCAAAGCTCAAAATTCAGTCCATTAAACTTTTCAGTTTTCATCTTTGAAGCGCCTACCATTTTCAACTAAGAATCAATGTTCTAGAACTCCCACTGAAACTAGGTATACTCCAATCATCCCAGATCCAATACCAAGCCAAAAAAACCTTAGCAACAAATGCGTCCCCTTGAAGCCAAACCTCACTATGATACTACTTGTCACGTCCCCAGTGGCCTCTATGGGCTATTGTGACCACGAGGGATTTTTTTTGTCTTCTACTTCTAATACCAAGACATTACCATGTCTAAACTGAGTTATCTTGTTGCACCACATAATATTAACTCATCATGTGACAGACTGTTGTGCAGCAAGATAACTCAGTTTAGACATGGTAATGTCTTGTTATTAGAAGTAGAAGAAAGGAAAGAGATCCCCCGTGGTCATCATAAGACACAAAGGTCTTCGGGGACGTGATAGAGTGATATCAAAGCAATGGTTTCAACACTAGGCCTTTAAGTGCAATTAAGGACCCAACACGGTAATGTTAAACTGATTATGAGATTTAATGATGTGTTAATATAATAAAAAAAAAATTGTGCACAATGCTAGTACTAACAGTGAGACCAGTGTAGCAAAGGAAAGAAAGCAACGAGAAGAAGAATAAAAAATTTAACTAGTTGAATGCTCATAATGGATTATGCGCAAGATCCTTTCGATCATGAAGAAGATGCTATGGGGGAATATGTGCGAGGAAGTAATGTAGAAATAGATTCCAATGGAAGGAAAGCACAAATCACACATCCAAACGTGGATGAAACTATGAGGAGTTTCAATGAAAGGTTGATCAAGGCATAGGAAGAACAACATCAAATCAACAATGCCATTCTGCAGATGACAGACCTTTAGTAGAAATCCAATTTGGGATAAACCCATAACAATGGAAGTAAGGATGGAAAGAGTGTGAGTAGTCACTCTAGGGAAAGAAGTGCGCACATAAGGAGAATAAGCATGTCTCCATTAGACACCTCGAGCAGTAGATTGAACAGGTCAGAAATCTCCTCATATAGTTAGATGCATTCAGCCCGAAGGTCTAAGCGAAGGAGGTAAAGAGAGTCCCTCTAGAAAATTCAGAAAGGTAAGGTTGCCTACATTTGATGGAGAAGGCAAGTCCGAATAGGAGGCTAAAGCATGGCTTATTGGAATGAAGAAGTATTTCGGAATCCGTGAGTTCTTGGGAAATGAGAAAGGTAGGATTGCCATATTTAGTATGAATGGAAGAGCTTCAAACTGGTGGGAGCACCTTCAGCAAGTGAATGGTCTCAAGGAGAGGAAGATTGACTAGAACAATTTTGAAAATTCTTCCAAATAGAAGTATCTTTCTTAAAGGTATTATGATAGTAACAGCAAGGATAGATGACAATGGAGGAATATGTGAATAAATTCTAGATCTACTTTGGTAAGTGGATTATCTCAGGAATGAGAAGGTAGAGATTCAAATATGCTTTAAGTGGAATCCCCCAGAATTACAAAGACAAAATTGAATTCATGGAGCCCAAGACCTTGGATGATGTTATCCTGAAGGCTATGCATTGCTATGAGAAATACAAGAGTATTGTTGAGGAGCATCAAGCCAGAAGAGGGAATCCTGAGGGAAGGTTTTATCTAAGGAATAAAGATTTTAGAGTACCCTATAGTAATAAGCAAAGGAATGTTCGACAGGAGCATCCAGCTCAAGGAAGATTCCAACATGCTATGCCAGGCGCAGTAAAACCTAGAGAACCAATGCAATGTTGGGTATGTGGAGAGAATCATAAGTTGTGTTGTATGGTTTCCCTCACAGGAAGGAACAACCTCAAAGAATCCATAACATCAAATAATTTGTTACTATGGAGGACATGGCCAGTGAAATCCTAGAATCTATGCAGCTTTGGATGATCATCAAGCATACCAACAAGCCACAGTAGTTGAAGTTGGAGGTAATATTGCCGCATAGTCTGCTTCTATTTTAATAGACCCGGGGTCCAATCATATTTATAGTCATCCTAATATTGTTAAATTTTGTATGCTGAAGAAAAGTAAGCATAGAAATTTGTGCCTACTTTAGTTATCCATTGGGATGAAAAGCAAAGTCAATGAAGTGGTAGAAAGATGCTCGTTAACATTGGACGGCCTGTCTAGCGCAACAAATATGAACATCCTACCGCTAGGATAGTATGATGTTCTTACTGGCATGGACTGGATAGAAAAGCATCATTCCAATATTTACTGTTATAACAAGTTTCTTGAATTCCTTGATGATAAAGGAAATCCTTATATAGTGAAAGGTGTGCTAAAGAAGATTTCGATAAGGCAAGTTTCAACGTTGCAGTCAGGAAGGTACCTCAAGAAGAATTGTCAAGACTATATAGTTCATGTCTCAGGATCAACACAAGATAGAGGTATCTCACTAGAATATTTTCCAGTGCTACAAGAATATAAGGATGTATTTCCGGAAGAAGTGTCAGGACTATTGCCCAAAAGAGATGTTGATTTTAATATCAATCTGGTGCTAGGCGCAACCCCAATTTCTAAATCCCCTTACAAAATGAGCAATTTGGAATTGGTAGAATTGAAAATTCAACTACAAGAGCTAATGGATAAGAAGTATATTGGACTAAGTGTGTCCTTATGGGGTTCTCCATTGCTATTTGTTAAGAAGAAGTATGAAACCTTGTGATTGTGTATTGATTACAGATAGCTCAATAAGGCCATAGTCAAGAACAAGTACGCATTGCCCAGGATAGATGATCACTTTGATCATATCAAGGGAGCCTGAATACTCTCCAAGATTGAATTAAGGTTAGGATACCATTAGGTCAAAATAAAGGAGGAAGATATCAATGAGACAGCTATGAGAACGCGGTATGGCCACAATGAATTCATTGTTGTGCCATTGGGTTTAACCAACGTGCCAACTAATTTTATGTGCTTCATGAATAATGTGTTGAGCCAGTATTTGGATAAATTCATCTTGGTATTCCTGGATGGCATCCTTGTCTATTCCGGGAATGAGGAAGAGCAAGCAGAACATCTCATAATGGTATTGCAGGTGCTCTGGGAGCATAAGTTGTATTCCAAGAACAATAAATGTGAGTTCTATCAAAGGAAGATTCAGTATTTGGGTCATGTCATTTCAACAAAGGGAATTTCAGTAGACCTTGAGAATATTGAGGTGATAGTGAATTGGTCTATGCCCAAGAATGTGACAAACATTCGATCTTTCATGGGTTTAGCAGGATATTACTATAGGAAATTCATCAAGTATTTCTCCAAAGTGGTGCATCCTATTACATCGCTACAAAGAAAGAATGTGAAGTTCGCATGGTCTAAAAAATGTGAGCAAAGTTTCCAACGCCTGAAGGAATTGCTCACTAGCACCCTATTCTGAAGATCACGGACCTTGATAAAGATTTCATAGTATGCACATATGCTTGCATCAAATGGATCAGATTAGTACATATGCAAAGGACATGTGATATGTTAAGAGTCCCGAAAGTTAAAGGATAATGAAAATAAGTATGAGACGCATGACTTGGAGCTAGAAGCCATAATGCACGCCTTGAAAATGTGGTGGCACTACCTACTCGTAAGAATGTTTGAGTTGTGCACTGATCATATGAACTTAAAGTACTTGTTTGACCATCCAAATCTGAATGCTCAGCAATCCATACAAGAAGTATGAAGGGTATCAGTTGGAAGAAGATGGAATTATTTCGTTCCAAGGAAGGTTGTACATTCTACACAACACAAAATTGAAGAAGATAGTGATGGATGAGATTCATCGGAAACCTATTTTAGGCCACCCTGGATATCAGAAGACCGTGAAAACAGCAAGAAAATAACATTTTTTTCCATTGGTAAAGAAGGATATCACACAGTACATAGGTAGATGCCAAAAGTACTAGCAAGTGAAGGTTGAGCACTGACACAGAACATGATTGTTGGAGCCAATTCCTATTCTTGAGTGGAAATGGGAAGAAGTATCTATGGATTTCATTACAATACTACTAATGATAGTGAAGCAGCATTACTCAATCATGGTAGTAGTGGACAAGCTAATGAAAATAACACATTTCATTCTAGTTAATCCAACACATAAGACTACTGACATTGTGCAAATTTTCAAGATGCATGGATTTCCTAAGGCAATAATCTCATATCATGATGCGAAATTCACTTCAAATTTATGGAAAGGATTTCTCAAGGAGTTGGGAACTCAACTCAATTTTAGTATAGCTTACCATCCTCAAACAGATAGTCAAACAAAGAGGTTAAAACAAGTGCTGGAAGATATCTTGAGAATGTATGTGATGGATAAGCCATCCAAGTGGGATGATTACATTCATTTGGTTGAGTTTGCTTACAAAAATGGTTATCAGACATCTTTGGGTATGAGTCCATTTGAATCCAAGTATGGTAGAAAATTCAGGACTCCATTGAATTGGGAAAACCCGGTGAAAAGGGTAATGCTTGGACTAGAAATGCTCAAGGAAATGGAGCAGGAAATGGTTAAAATCAGGCATAATTTGAAAGCAGTGTAGGACTGACATAAAATCTATGCAAATCTGAAAAGAGTGCATAGATAATTTCAAGTTGGAGACCATGTTTATTTGAGAGTTAAGCCAAGGAAGAGCTCTCTAAAACTTGGAATCTATGCCAAGTTGGCACCGAGATAATGTGGACCTTTTGAAGTCCTTACTAGAATAAGACCAGATGCATTAGGATCGCATTGTTTGTGCATATGAAAGATCATGATGTTTTCCATGTTTCATTGCTTAAAAGGTATATAGTACATGATCCTAAGCACGTTATTGATTGGAATGTGATTCAAGTGGAACCTAAGGGAGAGTTCCAAGTGGAGACTATGCACATCATAGGCAAGAAGGAGATTGTGCTTTGGAATCACGCCATCAAATAAGTAAAGGTGAAACATAAACACTTTGGACTAGATGAAGCTACATGGGAGCTAGAAGACACCATGAGGTGGGAATACCCATTTTTGTTCAATTTTGAAGAGCACTAAAGATAGTGTTGTTTCAAGGGGGGCATACTGTAATGTCCCTAGTTTGGACCCTTGACATAAACTATGTAAATGATGTAATATCATTGATATAATTGATGGATCATGGTGAGGAGTTCAAGGAAAAGAACCTACCATGGATTCTCCGAATGTATGTGGTTAGAGAACCATGCGTTGGTTAAGCCAGTAACATTGTAATGTAATGTACATGTGCATGATAATGATAAATCAATCAATAGCTGACTATGCAAGGCAATAAGAGAATCATGGGGCATGTTTATCCTAAGGTTAGGGAGGGACGTATTGAAGTCTATAGATGAGCACCAAGAATCCTAGAGAGTATTGTTGAGCCATCAGATGTCAATTTGATTCATGCGACCCAATCATTTAATGCTTCCAAGAGGAAGGTGGTTGAGATAGATATTGTCTTAGGGAAAAGAAGGTGTGGTTCTTTCCTTGTGACAGAGTAGTGCCAGTCACCCTATATAATTGGGATGGGAGTTGCTTATTGGGTAAATAACCAATTGAAATCATTTCATCCTAAAATTACCTGTTGATTGGGGATGGAACATTAGCTTGTTAGTAAGTATGCCAGTCATCTTATCAGTGAGTGTCATCCAGTTAATAACTTTACGTGGTCAAGTAATTCGGTCTTTCATGGGTGTATCTATCTCACCCTACCTAGTGTGCAAGTAATTGTTATAGATCCATCAACCATTCTCTCCATTCTCATCTTTGGAGAAGATTCGACCTTTTTCAAAGAGGAATTCGAACCTTAATATTGACAGAGTGGAGAGTAGATATAATCTCTGGTTCACGGTCGTGACTGTGATTCGAAGAGAAAGGTAAAGAGCACAACTGTATGCATTCCTTTGTTAATCTAAGTAGTGGAGTGGTATCGAATTACCTAACAATTAGCTTGATCCCAAGCATCTTGAATTGTGTCAAAGACCTATGTGACTGAGTCTATTCCAAGTGGTTTGAGTCAGACTAGAAAAGTGGTGAAGCATCATGAATCTTTAGTCACACACTTGAGTATCCTTGTTTCATTATTGTTGATTCATCCCAAGTGTGCTTTCCCACAAATCCTAAATGACAGAGTGGTCTGTTGAATAGTGATCAAGTGAATCCTTGGAGCCATTGGTTGTGTGTAGCCAAGATTTGTAAGACCTGGGAAAACAGAGCATGTAGGAAGATGATTTGGGGTTTGGGTGATCTTTCTACACACACACTGGTATAGAAACTGGAGGAAGGTGATGCCTAAGGGACCGTTGATTGGTGAATGGGTACCTTATTGGTGTTGTGTGGGACATGAATTGTGGACCCAAGCTAGCCAAGTATGTGCGAGGCATCTGTGATTTTAGAGGTAAACCATAAATGACTGTTTGTTCTACTGGTTTTGTTGCGATCCCTAAGAATTCAATAGAATGTTGAGCATAGACTAGATTACGATCCAATAGTTGTTGTGTGAAATCCCTATGGAATAGCGAGGTTGGGTGATATTTCTACACGCACACTGGAATAGCACCTAAGTGGTTTTGTGTGGGGTGGGTATTTTGGACCCCACGCTAACCGAGTCTGCATGAGGTCGATTGGTGTTATTGAGTACTAGAGTGGTGTAGAGCACATATATGGCTAAGAGAGTAGTGAAGGAGGTGATCTCTTGGTGGAATAACGTGGTTTGGGTGGTCTTTCTATGCACACACTAGTATAACACCTTGAGTAAGGTGATGCCTGAGGGACTGTTGAGCGGTGAAGGGGTACCTTTTTAGTGTTGTGTGGGGTGGGTATTATGGACCCCAAGCTAGTCGACTAGGCACAAGGAGCCTATGATTCTAGAGGTAAACCATATATGATTGTTTGTCCCATTGGTTTTGTTTTGATCCCTGGGAAGTGGATAGAGTGTTGAGCACCGAGTGGATTGAGATCTAATAGTGGTTGTGCGACCTTCTAGTGAAATAGAAGGGTTTGGTGATCTTTCTATGCACACGCTAGAATAGTACCTGAATGGTGTTGAGTGGGGTGGGTATTGTGGACCCCAAGCTAATCGATTATACGCAAGGTCAATTGTTACTATTGAGTACCAAAGTGGTATAGGACACAAATCTGGCCATTAAGAGACTAGTGAAGGCGGTGACCTCCTGATGGAATAGTAGGCTTTCAATGGTCTTTCTATGCACACAATGGTATAGCACCTGGAGGAAGGTGATGCCTAAGGGACCATTGAGTGGTGAATGGGTACCTTCTTGGTGTTGTGCAGGGTGGATATTTTGGACCCCAAGCTAACTAAGTCTGCACGAGGTGCCTATAACTCTATGATAAGTCACTATCCTAGCATTTCCCCTCTACTACCTATATAATCATGTTAACCCAATAGAGGTTGGCTTGGATTGAGAATTGAGTCTGTATGATTGTGAGAACCTATTAACCTAGCATAGGCTGGCTTGGTTGTGGCCTTGTTCATATTTGACTATGGGAGAGAGATTTGGATAGTTCCCTTTTCCTTATGGTAATCATTCCCAATGCAAGGGTGGACTCTTAGATGAATGAGTATATGTTAGGCATAGTGCCTACATTTGGGTGGAACCATTATCATAATTATTGTAGCAACACAAACAATTGATCCTATTCGATACGACAGAGAAACATGATTGCTAAATTTGTTACCCTCGAGGATCCTACCCCCCAAAAGATATATCAGGCGTCACTCTAAGTAAGACTATCGTTGCTTTAATCTACCTAGGACACTAAGGGTGAACTAAGATAGATATGGGGGAGACCCAAGTTTGACCCAAAAGGCCAAACACTTCTTTTTTCTACAGGGAACTAATGTATGATTAGACACTTTTTGTAGATTAGATACCTTGATATATTACTCCCAGATCTTGCAATTAGTATTGAGTTATGGTTTAAGTGGATTGGTTAGGGTTTAGGCAAACAATTTAAGAATGCAATCCAATTCAAATAAGGTAAATCTCAATAGTGAAACAATCTAAGAGATCTAGGAAGAGAGAGACTAGGGATAAATATTTCAAATCATTTCCCTTTAGTAAAGTATGGATCTATGAGAAAAACAAAGGAAAGAGATGGAGAATGAAATTAGATACACCCTAGAACAGAAAATACTTGCTACAAAAGATCAAACAATCAACACATGAAAGACATCAAACATTTCATGCAAAGGTGATTTCAAACCCTCAAGGCAACTTACCTTTGAAAAATACCAATGTTTTTCAGTGGTAAAATGGGGCCAATGGGAGATCGCTATGGTTTTTCATGACAAGATTGGATCCCCATACATGATCTATGCCAATGACTTAATGAGAACGACTATGAAACGATAAGATGAATTGGTTTAGTGAGAAAATTTATGCTTTTAATGAACACATGAGATCCAAACCAAATTGTAGGGGTTTGAGACAAATTTATAGGGACCCCAAAGGCAAATGATACAACTATAAAGCACAATATGATTCTATGCAACTTCATTTTGAGGTGATACTTGGTTTCAATATGATTCTATGCAACTCCATTTTGAGGTGATACTTGGTTTCAATGCTGAAATCCAAGTTGAGATCGTTGTAATATATAAGGACTTCTCATTATCAAAGGTGAAACGTTATGCCAGAAACGACCACTAAAGCCACAATGTGATTTAATTTAGAGAAGAAAATTCGTTTTTAGAGGGAAAATAAAATGGTTGAAGCTCAAAATGTAGATGAAAACTCCCCAAAAAAATTGTGAACCCTTCTAGAACCAAAACAACCTCAAATAAACTTAGTGTGAATTTATTTATGATGAATTTCTGCCTCGGGTGAATTCGATTTACCAAGACAAATTCTGAATGAAGAGATCCAACTCATACAACTTACAAACTTTCTTAAATTTATTCAAGAAAAACCCCATATGCAAGACGTCAATGCTAGATGACAAATCAATCTTCTTAGACACTATAGTGAATTTGTTTGAGGGAGATAAAATCATTTTGTGGTGAAAATTTGACTCAAACCAAATTGTTGGGCTCGCAATAGTGACGCCTTGGGTAAATATGATTCCCAACAAACAAACTAAATACCCCAAGATAAATCGTCCTCCTCTACAATGAAATTTGAATTGCAAAAAGAGAAAAATAAAATTTTTACTTTATTTTTGTGTGACAAATGGTTTGGGAAATTTTGGAAATGAAATGAGGTACTTACCTTCATTCGGAATGGATGGAAGAGTTCGTCTCAAAGCTCAAAAACACCAAATATATTTTCTTCTTTCTCTTCTCAATTTGCACTTGTGAAAATCTGGTGAAATTATACCTACAAAACAAACGAGATAGTTGTCAGAAAAACCAAATGGCAATGAATGAGAATAATTTCATTGAATTGCAAATAAAATGGTCAACATGAGACAAAGAAGAAATGGAAAAAGAATAATGGCTGAAACAAATTTTCTCATTCATAGATTACTCCATGTCGGAGAGAGAATCCCCAATATGACAAAGTCATCAATTGGAGAAATCGGCCCTCCTTTCCCTGCAGATGAAAACACCAATATAAATTTCCCTTGAGAATAAGAAAAATGGATCCAGTGACGAAGGAGATTACAAAGACAAAAATCATTTTACATTCATCCCAAGATACAAGAGAAATGAGCCCCAAAACAAATTTTATTATTTCTCCAAGATCCAAAAGTCCTATACAAATGAGTGCCTCACTCTCTTTTATAGATGAGAGAGTGGACAAATCCCTAATTGACTTTTTAACGAATGGTTGAGATTAAAAGATAAAAAATAAAAGATCAATGGTGGAGATTTAATAACTCACTAATGCATGCATCAAGCTGGAATAAGTCTAATCTAATAAGGGGGGTGAATTGCCTCACATGCCCAAGATACAAATCATAATATATAAAAATAAAACATCATCATGTGTCATCCTAGGGGGATCAATTCACCCATAGGGAATTATTTTACAACTTTAGATAAACATTTAACATGATACAATAAGTCACTCATAGTGCAAGTCGCCCTCTTAGGGAGAAACAAAGCTTGTGCTATGATGATATGAATATATTCCATGAAATTTATCCAATAACATACACGGGGATATGACAAAATAACCCAAGTCACATCTTTCCATTCATTAGTCTCTACCACACATTTTTTCAATGTGATTCGCGGCCCTGGAGCTCACTACGTTCGTGGATATAATCCAAGGGGCCTCACCCTGTCGGCGTTATTTCGGTGCCTAACCCCGAAGGACCCATAGAATTGAACCCTCGGCCTCTACCATGTTCTCTCTTTGTCCTGGAATATCCAACCAATTGAGATACACCTCGGACTTGTCCCTTGCCTCACATATCATACCTTGGTCACTTTTTATTAATTAAGTTTTTAGCTTGGATTCTTTGTAAATATCAAAATGATCATAATCAACATGTCATTTGCCCAAAATAATGATCTGACTATAAATATGGATCCAGAAACATCCAATCCACTAGAATCCACTACTCATACACCATGGAGTAATCTATCATATCCTATGTGAATATTTTTCCATGTGTTTAAATAAAAATGTCTAATTATTTCCCACTAACTTTATAAAAATAATGAAATAAGCCATCTTTTACAATCTGATGCATGGACTGGTTTAAATGGCCTCCAAAGGCACTAGGATGCACATTGATAACTTGTAGTGGGGTCTTGTTGTGGGTTTTCCCCATTGACCAAGTCAAACATGACCAAAACTGAAATTGAGCACATGAATCAAGACTGTTGCATGCAAGATGTGTCAATTCACTTATCGTGACAAGTATTGAAATACAACCAAACACTAATTTATGCCATACCATGGTGATCAACTAAAAATAAAAGCAAAAGTAAGACATTTACTCAGTATAATTAAGCAACAAAAGTGACAGTTCTAAATGCATACTTCAATTCACATTAACCACAAATGTAAACTATAGATCAATCCTCTTTCTATCTCCTGGTGAGGTGGAAAATGATACAATTTTGACTTTGGTCAAAGTGAGGTTTGACTTTTGGAGAGGCTTAATTCACCTTCACAGAACTGGGACTTATGGGGCCACTGTGACATTTTTTGAACTAGCGAACAATAGGGAAGGGAGGTGTCTTATAGATGGATAAAGTGTTCAGAAGACACCATTTCGACTCTAACAAGCCCCCATTTATTTATTTCGCGGCATTTGAATTTCACATTTCACTTTCATTTTATTGCACTTTGATTTCTTTGGATATATCATTAAAGCACATTTTCACATTTTATTTTCCTTTAGTTTGCTAGCCTCCAAAGGTGTTGGCCCTTGATAGCCTTGTGCGCCCCAAATAATGACACATACGTAGCTCCACTTCCAACGAGCGTCCGTAGCCTCAATGGAGTTGACACGGTATTTCCTTTTTACAGGAAAGTAGGCCTTACATCATACAAAAGATGAGTACCTACTCCCTTGGCCACTAGCTAGTTTTGAGGTTTTTTTAAAGCATTTCAACTTTTTGGGAGTACTTGCTTTGAGTCTAGGGGATACACTTTCAGTGACGTAAGCCTACGTAACTGCACTCAAACATCCTGGTTGCAAGACGAGAGAGATCCACAAGACTATAGACATAGACACACACTTCAAAGTTGAGACATGAGCAAAAACATGGAGGTTGTCCAATCAAAGAGGTCAAAGTGGGGTAAGTACTCGGGTTTATTAGTCAAGTCCAAGTCAAGGTATTTTAAGAAAAAAATGAAAACAACCGATGGGTGGAGTAAGACTGTGATGTGGAACCAGGAGAGGGGGAACTGATCTATACTTTACATATGGATTACCCTAAAGAAAAGCATGCAGAAGAAACTTAACACTAAAGTCACTATATCACTCCAAGTGCAACCCAACTATAACAACTAGAATAAAATAATGATCAGTGATGCACAAAAATAACCTAGCATAGTAAGTCTACCAATGCAAGTATGAAATCTATATTATTTCCATATACTTTCTCAAAATCTGCAACTGCAACTGCAATCCACCTATACGGGCACTGCTATTTGTGCATGGCAAGGAAAGAATAAAGCCAACTGACTGCTCTACTCCAGTGAACCAAGGTCTGAAAATGTGTGACAAGGGAAGTCATGAAGAGGGCTCAAAATGACAAGGTGGCCCCACAACTATTGCCCTTGAATGATCTAGATGAACATATATATATATATCTTCCACCACTTATATACTCTAATAAACATATGCCTCAAGTGTAAGGACTAGGCTCGTGACTGACAATCTGGTTTGCGAAAATAAGTAGTAGATCCTAGCTACAAAGTATGAGATAACATCTGGCTCCAACTGGGACAAGTGCTCTAAGGGAGAGAGCGCTAGAGAACGTTATCATATCTAGTCCGCGGAAACTCTCTATGCATCGAAATATCTGCACCTTTTGTATCTATGTTCTACATCAACCAAATACATGTTCCTGCATCATGGAAACGCTATATCAATCTCATAGACGGGACGTTAGTATCCCGCATACATACATACATACATACATATATATATATAGATAAACTAAAACAAGACTGAGAAATGAAATAACAATGCTGAAATGAAAGTCTAACTAATCAAGTAAAATGAAATGCTAACTAAAGAATGGAATGAAAAAATAAAGAAAACGCACACTCAAACAAGCATGCAAGGAAACTAAACTAAGGAACTCAATATGCAAAGAAAAAAATAAAACTAACTATTGTTCGGGATCAAACTTATTTGTCCTACCTACCCTAAACTAAATAGGAAACAGGACACTGCTATGCCTGATCTGAGATAAATCCCTTCAGGTGGAAATCATGAATTGGTGTTCTGAAACAATAACCATTTGCAGTGGACAGATAACACATATGATCATCAAAACGATCCATTGTAAATGGCCCTACCCATAAATTATCATGTGGCTCTGATATATAATAGTAAACTAGGTTCCATAGCACAACTTGATCTTGGTACATGAACCTTCACCTATTTATGGTCAATGAAAGAACGTGTCTATCGCGATATTTAGTTAAAGGCGCTTTTTATTTACCCTGGGCCACTAGATGACTAAGAAGATCTCCCCCGTGATCATCTCATGAAATTCCAAAATCAATCCTTGCAAGTCCTCCATCTAGTGGGAGAGCTGACTCTGCCAACTAAGATCTCCCTCACTTCATCTTTTCTTTCCCAAGGCATAACAGTAACTCCTCCCAACATTGATTTCTCTGTAAACTGCATATATGAAACATCTCTTTGAACCTCGTTTGCAGTACTGAAACTCCTTGGAATACTCTCTCGGTCATGTAAACAAGGTGAAGGTGTGTGTGATTCATTGTTTTGTCTACTACAACTTTCTCCTGTGCGCATATGCACCTCTCTAGGAATCATAAAACTAAAAATACTATTCTCATTGGGGGTGTGAATATCCATTAGCCTATGACCCTCATCTTCTCTTGTACTGGTCATCGCAACATATGGAGGAGGTTCATATATTCCAAGGACACACTTACGAGGAAATTATGAATCAATATTTTCTTCCTCATTCCCTTGGAATAAATTTGGGTCATTTAAGACAAAGTCCTCTGCAGATGCATCATGAGACAAAGCACTTTCTACCCAAGATCCAGCAGAAAGAAACTCACTTCGTGCTTCACTAGAAATCAACTCTCTATTATGCCTATTTTCTTCTTTTGTTGCAGATGAATCAATCTCAGCAAATATTTCTCTCACAGTTCGAAAATCCTCTGAATTCTAGGAGGAATCTCATCCTCAATTGTCCTTCTATGATTAGATGGAATACCTTCAATTTGATGACTAACTATTCTACTAGTACTCACTTGACTTCGTAAACTGGAAGGTCCAACATTTCCAATTTATGTGGTTCAAATTCTACTATCGAAAAGTTCTACCCCAACGAGACTCGGTGGATCGGAAACATATGATACTTAACAAGGATTTATCTCAAAAAGAGAATCAGGGGCATGATCAGTTTCCTCATGTACCATCTGATGTAAGTGCAACTGAGGGTTTAATTCTCTTACTAAATCATATTCTTGACTTCTTTCCTCATAAGGGAGATGCATAAACATAATACAACCCGTATTCCGATACCACAATGTAAGGTCTGTAGAAATATATCGTGTGCCATGTGACTCATCAACTTCTTCAATCTCATCATCCCATTGATTATTTCCACATTCATAGACATGAAAATACCACCAAACGCTAACTCACCCCTTCCAAAAGTGTTTTCTACCCCATCTTTGGTTTCTTCTATGGTTCTCAATATATGCAAATCATCTTACCATCTAAGTTTGGTATGGAGGTGTAAGATAAATCCATTTGTATATGTCCACCCAAACTTGCTAACCATTTCCTACACAAAATCATCTCATAGACTGGAGGAAGGTCAATCACTACTACATACATTAATGTCGAAATGTCGAGGCATACGAACAAGTCATCCCTCAAATTATTTGTCAATCCATGAGCTTGAACTTGTCATGAATATATCCCACACACATTTCAATAAGGTCTAGTGATTTCCAATCCCATAGCTTGCATAACCTTGAGGAGCATGATATTCATGGAGGTCCCCGAAGCAAGCATATAGTTGTGTAAAAGGATCCCTTGTATTTGAAGTGTGATTTAAAATGGTTGATTCCCTCCACTCTTACGCTCGCATATAACACTTTGAATCATAATTGGAGGATCATCAACCTTTTCATCCTTCTTACTAGATATAACATTGTTACTATTGGGTGTTTCAGCTTGCACACTCGTTCATGTATGGCAAGGGATACTATCAAAGAATTTAACAACTTGACTCTTTATAGATGGTATTTTGACCAATTTAGTTAATGGAATGTTTTTTGAAACATTTTTGAGTTCCTTCTCAATGTCAATGTTCAATTCAATGTCATGAGGAACTGTACTTGGGTTATGCCTTTCGGTTATTAATTTGTCCTTGGTATTCTGAGGCAAACTATGTTTTTCTTGTAAGAGTACACCTCTAGGTTCATCCCTCTTCCTTTGGTAAACCTATGTTTTCCTTTGTCATTATTTGCAGGGGGATCAATTCTATAGACATATGAGTGTTCTCCCTAGTTTCTTCTTCTTCTTTGTCATGCATATAGAGAACATGACCAAAAGCATCCTCTGAATCATAATCGTTTATAAAATTGATGTTTTCGGGAGGATCCTCCAACCCTTGATCTTCAACATAGGTGCAACCAAATTCATCATGATTGTCATGGAAAGTGTTGCACCAGTTGGATATATTCACACCTTGATGATTTGGAGGAATGGAGGGTCCCCTATCTTCTTCATTTAACGGTCTCTTCTAGTAATTCCATGATGGCTTTTAACCATATGGATTCTTATATTGATCATGACCACCATTATTCAATTTCATTAGGTATTAAGTGAGGATATTCAATTTCTTCATCATCCCATTCATTGATTCAAACTATGAAGGGCTTGGCTCACTAACATGTTATTTTACCTGTCTTGATTTAGGCTCAAGCTTAGATGAAGAAGCCCTAGACATTTCAGAAAAGAAAATTTTACTCATCGAAGAAATGTTTACTTCTGCTTTCTTAGCGTTTGCTTTGGAATCTTTTAAGGTAATGGGATTCTTTTCTTTGAACAAAAGACCCATCCATCTGTCAAATGAATACGGGTGATGGATTAGGATAGCTTGGTCTTTTGGTTTGATATCTTCAAGAATACTAGATAGGACCTTTTCAAAATGGAGATTAAATTCATAGATGGTTTCATTCTCCTTATTTTTTATTTTGAATAATTGATTAAAGATAAATATGCCATCCACCTTTACCAACCATTCATTGATTAGTAATTGTGTAAACATGTCATATCCAGTAACGGGTTCGAGTGGCAATCAGTTGAACCATTTCCTGACATCACCTTCTAATGATGCATAAAAACCCCTCATGTAAACATCCTCATCAGTATCATTAATATATTTTGTATGTTTCCATAGGAGATCTAGATGCTCTTTGATTTTTATAGCACTACTTCCACTAGAATGGGGTATCTTTTTAGCGTATCTGTTAGGCATATCATGTGGTGCACTGACAATTTGGGGAAAATCAAAAGGATACGCTTGTTTTGTCTTCCCAAACCATCAGCTAGGAACTTGGGGAGGATTTTTTTGGTTACCCCCTAGATTTACACCCACCGTTGTATTAGATTGAAGATTTGATGGGTTGATATGAGAAGGAGGACTAAATAGCAAACTCAATGACCCTTGAGAATTATAAATTTTCCAAATTAAATTAGATGATTGGGTCTTATGATATTTTCTACTTCGATTAGGATTTAGGGTGTAATTTAAAGGATTCTTCTTATTATTCTTGGAGTTTATGATATTGTATGGATGGGATCGCTCCTCAATGGAGTCACGATGTGGAGTCTCTAGATGAATGAAATTACTTTTCACCAAAATATATGTCGTTGAAATGGCGGGGGGAAAGAGATGAGTGAAATAGGATGGTGAAAGGTATAAACAATGAAAATAATCAACCATATCCAAATCAAATTCTAGAAGTGATAAATCAAAAGATGACATGATTAGCACACACTCATAAAAATCCCGAGGAAGTCTCTACCTCCCCCGCAATGCCACCAAAAATGTTATCACAATTCTTGTAGAAACCCAAATAATTCATCCTATTCAGGACAGCAGAGAAATACAGTTTCTAAATTTGTGACCCTTGAGGATCCTATCCCCCAAAATATATATTGGTGTTGGTGGAGATCTACTACGACCAAGGTTCACTCAATTAAACACCAACAAAACCCCAAGATACCAACCCAAAAGGGGTCTATCCCTTCCAGCAACACCTGCGAAGCAGATGAGATCTCACCTGAAGTATCTATGGGAGCTGCAAGAACCAAGTTTCTACAGTACTGAAGGGGTGTGACAGGAACCCAACAACCATAACATCCTTAACCTTGACAAAGAGATTTACTTAACACTTCGCAGAATTGCATACATCTAAAATCTTAGTTATCTGTGACATATATTCATTCACGCACCATTCATACACACGGGTCATCAATTATTCAGCAATATGCGGCATATAAAAATAAATACAACACATCATCATGGGAAACATACATACTAGACACCAGATGTAATGTGGAAACCCAAACAGGAGAAAACCATGAAAGCATTTTCTTTATTCTTGAGTCGCAGTCAAAATAAGAACTTCATGTTTTACAATGACTTACATATTTTTCCTTCTTTTACAATGGAGCTATGCACACAACCTGTAGATCATGTGACTCTTATCCTTATAATATTTATCTTTGACATCCAAAAAAGATCTCACCAAAGTATTGAACATCAATTGGCTAACTAATTCACTAACAGCCTAAAAAATCCCAACCCTTTACATATTTATAGGGCGCACACAACCTGCCCCGCTCCCACTACTCTACTAATCAACTACTCCACTCATAAATGTAACTGGAAAAAATTCCTAACTAACTCACTTAACTTTGTCATTAACATAATCAAAATACCCAATTTCCCGGAATCTCGACCGCTACGTCGGAGTTCACTCCTCTTCATCAAACCACTTCATCTTGGTCCTTTTCACACCAAAACTGCGCAAAAATTTGCCCCGGAACTTTACATGGTTGAACAAGCCCCCAACACTCACATGTGTCTCATCCCGAACAAATTGTCCATAGGTATCTGTTGTTGACTTAGCAATCTGCTTGACCTTGGCAACATGTTCTTCCAAGGCCGTCACTACCTGCACAATTACGCCAGCATGCACTTCCTCTTCAGCTAACTGAGTTGTTTTCTTTATTTCCTCAAGCTCGGCCTCAATAATATCAGAGACCTTGACTGTTTCATTTTGTAGGGATTCCACCTTCTCACTTCTACCTTGTTTCTCTTGTCGTAACTAATTGATTTCCATTTGAGCTTGATTATTTTCCACCACCTTGGTCATCCTTTCATGGGGTGGCAATGTCTTTATGAGCTCTTTGAGATTCGCAAGTCTCACCTGTGCATCTTCCAATTTATTTGTTGCTTCCTGCAATGCTTCATCATCCATAAGTGTTTCCTAGGCCTGTGCACTCTCATTGAACATCCTGGCGCATTCTTCCTCAGATTGTTTGATTTCAAGTAAGGAGGCCTTTGTATCATTGTCTCATTGATCTCGTACCTGCTGAGGTGTCCTTCATGTCAACTGGGATTCGAAATCCTGAATTTTCTCCTTATATACCTTAATAACATTGTTAATGTTTGAGGCTCTACTTTCCAGTGGCTTTGCCTCAGACATTTCAATCTCCAGTTCCTCACTACAAACTATTTCAATAGCTCTTTGCAACCTTGATATTTGTTCCACTTCTGCATCGCACTCCAATTGAAGTCCTTTGTAACGTTCTATGAGTTGTGCCCACTCTCTCTCTTCTCTCATCATCGTGATGTAGCTTCGCTCCTCTCCTGATTTTATTTCATCTGCAATACTCAAGTGAATAGTATGCAGAGTATAAATTGCCACGTATGACAAATGCAAATACATAGTACTCAATCCTGCTACACTTGTCTTCACATCCGATTCCAAACACTTAACTGCTTTTGGTGGAAAGGATATGACCTCCAATGATAGGTCGAGCATGGACTGCGACATTGACCTCTACTCTGGAAAAATATCATCTTGTCTTCCTGTTTCTGGCTCTTTTGGATTTGAAGTAATTCAGATTCCCTTGAATGCTTCCTACATCACAGTGAGTTCACGTGTTAGGCCCCCATACAAATTCAGTTGCTCATCAACACCTTTTTTCTAGGTATCTTTTGTAGTATCCCAAATTCTATCTGTAAGAATATTGACATCATATTCTATTAAAGCCATTATCAAGATCTCTTTATGTACCTTCCTTTTGGTTTTATTTCCTCCATGTGATTCGATCTCCTTTCTTTTACCCTTGGTTGAGGGACTTGGTTGGGTCACACTGGATTCTCTTCCCTGGTCCTGCGAAGATGTTGGATCTTTATCCATTGCAACAGTCTCTCCTTTGCCTCATGTTTCATTGATATGTTCTTCCTCCTAACTCTGCCCATTCTTTGCCTTTGTTGTTTGCATCGTAAGGTCTACTTCCTGGGACACAATCAGGGATTGTTCTTCAAGAAGGACAAGTACTTTCCACTCGTCAGGTCATTCATGAATGGTTTTTCCAGTATCTTTCTCGGTATATTTGTATCCTTCTCGTAACCATTCCTTATTTGGGTCCCGCCTATCCCTAATGTATATATGGTGCGGGGTTTCCTTAAAATGAATGATATCCTTAAATAGATCAACCACCTGAGGTTCAACCCTGAGAACCTTCCTAATATTAAACTGTAAATCCTCCTTATAGAGGTAAAACACCGCATTAAACTCTCCTTGATGATATTGGTTGCTATTGACTCCCATCGACACAAACTGAGCCCCTATAGGGAAACCAAGCGGTAGTTTGGAAAATTACGAGTCTTCTGGTTCTTCCCATGCTACCAAAGCAATCAACAACAATAACTATGAATAATGAAACAAGTTACCTGATTCTTGAGCATCAAGACAATCACTTAAGAATTCATTTAATAGAAATGTAGCCCAATTCATTTGAACACCCTCGGCACATTGCTCCGCCAATGCAATTGCTGGAGCAGGCACTTGATTTGGCCGACATTTCCTCAACAACTTGCTCGCAAAGATACACATAGTGAATCGTACTGCCTGGTCTTCGATGGAGGCTACTTCATAGCCTCTATTTCTCTTCTCCAAGCCATATTTTTCTTTCATCCTGACAACTACTTTCTAGTCCTTCTCTTTGCCTCCAAAATATGTCGTTGGGTCCGCCCCTTGTGTAGGTACACCCGTGATCCTAGCAATAAGATCTGTATCAATAGAAATACACCTATCCAGCCACAAAAATTCACCATTCACGCATAATAAGAGCTTCTTAACACATACACTAGATTTCACGCTTCGACCAAAATGTGGAAGCTTTAAGAGACCCAATATGCCAGCTCTATCCAGTCCCGACGCCCATTATAGTGTTTCTAGCATAGGGGATCCTTCTTCTGTGTCTGGCACCCTCGTTGAATAGTTCGTTGGCTAAAATTTTGGAAATTGTTCCCTGTCCGCTAGGTCATGATCTATGTATCTTAGATAGGGCACCCTCCCCATCATATCTCCTACCTGCAACACTCCCGCGGGGATTTCTGGCATAACCAGTGAATACTTGCCATCTTTCAAAAGTTGCATTGGCTTCACATTTGTCTTCCTTGGTGGGATATGCTCTAGTATCCCATATGGTATTGCAAAGGTGGAAGCCCCTACGTCATTTTTCTGCTTACTTCGGATCTCCTGGCCCCGTGTGTAGGGAGTTCTTCATCCAGTATTTCGCTTTACTCCTGGTATTGCTACAAGATCCTACTCCCTAGCCACCTACGGCTCTTCTGCAGCTCTAGGTAATCCGAACGCCATGAAATCTTGGATGATTTATTCTAATGATCTTTCTCGCATACCCTCTTGCTTTGTTCACTGTTCTTTGGCTTGGCTCTTCGCTTCTTATGCTTCAATTCACAATGCACCTTTGAACTTATCTTCCATACTACATTAAGTTTTAATGGCTGAACCATCTATCTTTTCACCTTGGGAACTGTATATTTTTGGCACTTGATTAATACCATGATGATGGCCACTATTAATACCATGATTATTCCCACTATCATGACCAAATCCTTCCAATTATCTCATCGCCTTCCTTTTTAGGCTAATTTATTATGTCTGGCCACCACCTTTTCGATTCCATAAATGCAATGTTTTAAAGTTATTCCCGGCCTTTTTACGTATGTATGTTGTTTTAAATGAGCAATCAAGTCACTTTTTTCTTGACATGTTATAGTAACGTGGAAACTCGTGTTGTTTTATTCCAAATACTTCGATAGAGTTAACTATGATATGTACACACTCTTCCTTCAACAAACATGCAAGCTATGACTTAAAACAAACTTTCAAAATTTTATTTTTTTTATACAACCATATGTACATATATCTTCACTGCAATAAGGCACGGTTGTCCCTATAAGGTTACATATGACCTCCATTGACCAAGCCCTTAAGTATTTCTCCATGCAAATTCTGCAATTGCACAACACCTCCCTCTGTGACAAAGTTAGTCACATATGGCCCCAACCAGTGTGTTATCAACTTACCTGGATGCTTGAAAAACTTACTGTCATACAAGAGTACTAGATATCCTCTCTGAAACTGCTTCCTTGCGATGTTACAATCATGCCATGCCTTTTCTCGATCCTTTTGGACTTGCTGCTAAAAACCTGCTATGAACCTGTTCTCTTCCAACTGTAGTAGCTGTGACAACCGCTCTTCCACAGAACTAATGTCCGACAAACCTGTGAATGCAACAACAATTAAACTCGGCATGATGTATTCCATTGGCATACCAACTTCCTAACCATAAACCAGTTTGAATGGTGTGTGTCCCATTAACTTCTTGCACGTTTTCCTATATGCCCATAAAACTGCAAGGATCCTTAAGTCCCAATCGTCGCAGTTCACATTGCAGACCTTCGTCAAAGCATGTTCCATTATCTTGTTGAATGCCTCGATAGTCCCATTAGCTTATGGATGATATGCGGTGCTTTTCCGATGATAAATTTCAAACTCTTGAGTAAGTGCCTCAATAATCTTGTTGACAAAGTGAGATACTTGATCACTTAGCAAAACTCATGGATAGCCAAATCTAGTGACTACATTTTGAAATAAGAACTTTGCACCAATTGCAGCACTACAATCCTTCACTAGTTCAGCTTCATCCCAACTGGTCAATTAGTCTATCGCAGTAATAATATAGCGTGCTCCTTATCTCTTTGCAGGGGGATTAATTGGTCCTACAAAGTCAACAGCCCATTTCTCAAAAGCCTGCAAAGTAACCTATGGTACTAATGGAATTTAATCCCTTCTAAACGGTTTCTCTGTTCTTCAACAAATATCACAAGAGCGACAATACACCTTAGCATCTTTTTGAAGTTTGGGCCACTGGATTCCTACTCGCAATATATTATGGGCGATGGCTTTTCCTGCATAGTGACCTCGTGCGACCCCTTCATGAGATTCATCCAATACCATTGGTCACTCACGCTTCATAACACAACACCTCAGTACTTCGTCTGGTCCTAGCTTATATAACTGACAAGCTATCAACTAATAATCCGCTACTTTTACAACCAAGTGTTTCTTTTGATTGAAAGACAACCCTAGTGGTGTCATTCCTGTTGCTAAAAAGGTTACAATGTCTTCAAAATATTTATCTACCATGTTGACCGAAAATGACTGCGCATCTGGGAGTTTGTCATCCAAATTAGCTGGCTCTTCCCCTATCTCTAACCTCGACAGATGGTCAGGTCCTACATTTAACCTTCTCGGTTTGACTATGATTTCAAATTCATACTCTTGAAATAATAAGATCCATCTGCAGATTCTCCCCCCCTGAAACTGACTTGTTAACTAAATAACTTAAAGAAGAATGATCAGTAAACATTTTAAAGTGACCCCCTAATTGGTAGTTCCTGAACTTCTGCAACACGTAGACCATGGCCAAAACTTCCTACTGGAAAATGCGATAGGATGACCAATAGATACCTCCCTTGGTTGAGCCAAAACTGAACCCAATGAAATGGATGAGGCATCAACATGAACATGAAATTCTTTTCTCCAGTCACGAAACACTAGAATAAGTGTAGTCACCATTTTTTCTTTCAATGTGTTGAGGCTCTATTGGAATTCTTCATTCCAATGAAATTTGATATCCTTATTCAATAGCTTCTTCACTAGTGATGTGATTTGTGAATATCCTTTAATAAAATTCCTATAGTATCATGTATGTCCCAAATTTGTTCTCAATTGTCACACTAATGTTGGTGGTGGTAAGTCAACAATAATGGCGATCTTCGCAGGATTTACCAACAAACCCTGTTTGCAGACTACATGGGCGAGCAATATGCCAAATGGAGCACAAAAAATACATTTCTTCAAATTCAAAGATATTTGATATTTTCTACAATGCTCCAACATCAATATCAAATTGTCAATGTGATTCTTCATCAATCCGTAAACTATCCAATCATCAAAATATACCTCCAAGAATTTAGGGATGAACTCTTTAAAAGTTGAAACCACAACTCTGGAAAAGACAGCTGGTGCATTCTAAGACCAAAGGGAATCACTGTGTACTGGTAGCAACCCCATTCAGTGACAAATGTGGTCTTGTGTTGATCCTCCTTAGAAATATTAATTTGATGATACCCTGAAAATCCATCCGTGAATGAATAAGCCTCCTATCCTCCCACATGCTCTAGTACTTCATCTGTAAAAGGTGTCAGGAATGGATCATGAAAGCAAGCATCATTCAGCTTCCTTAAATCTACAAAAATTTGTGTTTCACCTGTCTTCTTATCTTCAACCACCATCGAGATAATCTATTCAGATTCTTCGACGGGTTCAATGATTCTTGCATCAAGCATTATGTCGAGCTCCTCTCTCACCTTTTCCTTATATTTCGGATTCAATCTGTATGATCGTTATTTAACTGGATTTGCATCAGTTTTTAATGGGATTTTCATTTCTCCCAGATCACCATCAATACCCTTCATCTCATAAAACATTCTAGGGAACAAATATTGATATTCATGTAGTAGGTCAATAAGCTTCCCTATAGTCTCATCATCCCAGTAATCACCAATATTAGCAAACTTAGGATTTTCACTTGAACAAATATTTACCTTCTTTGTCTTCAGCGGCTGCAAGAATTTATCATTCTTGATCTCAATTCCCTCCAGCTTTCAATTTCCTTCCATTTCTAGGATATTCATATCCCTCATATCATCATTTGGGTCACCAAGATACTATAACATTCCATTGCTTGCTCGAGTGTCGCAATCCATTGCGGTAGACTAGTTAACTACATGGGTATTTCTTCATAAATTTTGGCCTTAATCATTTGCAGAGCTTCATCTATTGATGGGTTTTCATCTTCATAACTAAATGTCTTCCTGAAATTGATAGCCATATTTTCCCAATATGTTGTGCCTTGTTGTAGTTCCAGCAATGTATACCACCTTTGAGTATAGTATCCAACGTATGAATGAACATGTGGACCCACTCTTGTTTCAATAAATGTTCCCATTCTCTTGTACATAATTCCAAATGATCTACCAGACTAGTTAACCCATTATACTTTTCTTGCTTATAGTATATGCCTTCTCCAAACCGGACTTCCAGCATCTTTTTGCACTGCAACCAACTTTGTATAAGTTCCTTATGAGTATACCACCACCTTGTCGGAGTATCTTTCAATGCTACGTCTAAAGCTAATATTATTTGTTTTTCAGGTATCTTTACTGCAACATCAGGAATGAATACATTTAAATTAGGTAACCCTTCATAAGTAGGCATACCGCATACCTCTTTACCAACCCAGCGAAGTGATTTGGTAACACGAGCACACCTTCTCATGATTCGTTATGCCAATTCTCCAATGCTTCCTCTGAGACTGCGGAACATGGGCTAACACTTATCCAACTCAAGGTACCATCCACATATGGGTTAACATAATCGTCCATTCTTGAAGTGACTTTATATAGATTGTCTAAGTCTTTAGCGGTATAGTCCTCTCGAACAGGTTCCACATGTCTTGGTCCTTACAAAGGACCAATGGCGCAACAACTATCATATCCCCTCCTTCAAATGTCATCAGCCTTTTCTTAATATTTATAATTGTCTAGTTCTCAATTTCCTAATCAATACCAAGCAATTCCGAATATGGGTTGGTGTCATCTACAATTTCTGTAACTTTGAAATCAGCATAGCTTCGCATACCATCAATGTCAACAAGAACACCTACCATTCTGCCAAATGGTATTACTTTTTGTTGATTATCTAATCGCAATTGGACGGGAAACCATACCAACTTAGGCTTTCCCATAGCTTCCCATGTTTGTTTAGTTATGACATTGACATCTGACCCTAGATCCAAAATAATGAAATCCATGTCGAAGTCCCCAATTTGTGCATTAAGTCGCAGTTCCCTCCCTATTCTTATCTTCTTTTGCAAATTGTCTAAAGCTTTTTCCTGAGAAGTATCTTTTTCAGATTCATCAACTAAATTCTGCAATTCCTTAAAAGCAATTGCATCTTTTACTAAGTCTAAACAGATTTTTAAAAAGTTATTCAATGTACTCACCTTCCCTAGGCCTCTCTTTTGAGTTGATCGGTCGAAGCAGACTGACATATCATATACGGGAACTTCATAAAAGACTAGATTTGTAGATGTCGAAGGTCCCCTCTATGCTGTAATAAATTCCTTCCTTGCATCCACAACTATCCGTTTTTCCTTCTGAACAGCAAATGGTATTGTTTGCTATGTTGCAAGTCTGATTTTAGAAGCACGTGGGTCAGCATATATTTCTCTATCCTCTCTTATCGCAGTCCCTCTTCTTATCACAACAGTGACAGTCAGATTCTCTTATCGTGGTTCAGCTGATATCTTCTGTACATTTTGGTTATGGCTCTGATTTAGATTCTGATTTTCCTTAGCTTTCCATTTTTCCATAAGTTGTGGGAAATCTTCAGTAGTATGGTCCAGTGCTCGACAGTATGTACACGTCGAACAAGGATTAGGACAATCCCTGGAAAAATGTCCTAGCTGACCACAGTTGTAACAGAATATTTGAAATCTACCTCGAGCAAGTCCTCCTCATCCTCGTCCTTGGAATCCACCTCTTGGTTGATTAAAATACACGCTAATCCCTTCTCCTTGTTCCTCACCTTTCTGTTGGAATATTCTCTCCATCATTTTTCAGTTTTGCATGCCTGCATGCATTTTGCATGCATCCAGTCATCATGCATGCAATTGCATGCATCCAGTCATCATTTTGGTGGTCCTCCTAGCACCTAGAGCCTAATTTCAGCTCCCTAGAGCCTGTCTTCAGCCCCTAGTAGCCTCCTACCTACCTGATGCACCCTATTTGACTCTTCTGCATGACATGTGCGCCTTTTCTCACCTATCACCAGTTATCATTCAGTTAGAGCGCCTCATCTCACCTACTAGTTGTCTGACAGATAGTTAGAGCATTGATTGAGCAGTTCTTCCACTAATTGCTCATCCTAACTACCTGTAGCTCCTAGTTAGCTAGTTCTGGAGTGCCACTTGACCTTCTGACAGCATCATGCACCCTCCTTGGAGTCTCCATCCCCCGATTCATGCCTAGATGGTTCTGTTAGACTCAGTTAGACTCATTTGACTTATTATTGAACATTTATGACTGATATTGCTCACTAGATGATGTCTCCAATGTTATCCAAGCTAGACACTAAGGATGATTCGAATGAACTCCTTGGTTAATTCAAATTCTATTGACAGATTATCACAGTTATTGTATTGTATTCAGTTTTCAATACAATACTACTATTCTCCATTTTCTGTTCATGAGTGATTATTGACTACATTCTTCTCTTCTTCTCTGCACTTCTTGAGTGAGTTTGATTGTGAGGTTTGTTTCAGTTGCTAGATCCTACTGCGGATTATCACATGGTATCAAAGCTTGCAGCATCTATTCGAATTGCAGCCATTGCAACAGTTGCATCATTTCTTTGAGCAGTTGTCTTTCACTTGAGCACCAGAAGCCTCTGATTTTCCACAACAAATCCTGGTGCTATTACCTTGAATTCATTGGAGCAATCCAGTGAGGTATATCCAGGAGTGAAGGACATAGTCTATGTGCTCAGTGTTCCTAAGGCAGTGTTCATTCGAAGTGTAGCAAATCTCCATCAACAAAACTCTTCTTGTTTTGCAAGTTTATTCACCCATTCAAGTTCTTCTTCAATTCGAACTCCACTGCTCAGATGGATCTAAAAATCAATTCTTCCAACTATGTTGAATGGAAGGCCAAGATGGCTCTCTTCATGAGGTCCAAGAGCTTCACCAGGATACTAAATAGAACAATGATAGAACCTCTCAGTGTAGTAGAGAAATCCAAGTACTTGGATAGGCTTGATGAAGCAGTAGGTGTTAACACCCAAAAAGTGCTCACTAGCTCATTTCCTTATTCACATGACCCATTTGTCCACTTTTTCACCATTTGAGCCTCTAAAGCCACCAAAAGGTCACCAAAAGACCTTAATGCACCCCTTTTTCCACTCAAAATGAATATTTTTCCTCAAAAAGCATTAAAAAAACCCTCAAAAAGGGTCCAAAATTCCCAAAAATATTAAAAAGGGAATAAAAATATTCAAAAAAGGAAAAAGGAGGGAAAAAGTACCTAAACCATGTTGGTCAATACCATTAGTTTCCTCAAAACCATAATGGTATTCCCCACCACCAAAAACAATAAAAAGGTGGTAGGGGCTCCTCACTTTCCATCCATCCATCATCCTATCCTCATGCTGCCAAAATCCCTTTTGATCATTGCCCGCCTTTTTGAGCCTTGCACAAACCAAGAAGCATTGGAGAATAAGAGACCTTTGGAGCTTGGAGCTGCTCACCCTTGGAGCTACTCAACAATCTTCACCACTTGGAGGTATTACCATTGCAAGCACTTGCTTGCCCCTATTCTTAATACAAGATCATTTCTTTTACATATTGTCAATTGTTTTGTTTTCTATAATATTTCCATTATTTGCTTATCTACTTCACATAGATCCATGGTTAATTTAGTTTAAATTAGTTTGTTATTTATTTCTATTGAAACTGCTGCCACTAGTTAGCAGGTGCCCATTGCACTAAGCTTGGTTGCAAAACCAAGCCAACTGTAGGCTTACTTCTTCTCTCAATTTCTGAATATCTTCACTTCCATGTCATCGATCTAACATCTCCAAAAGAGGTTTGGGACAAGCTCGAATCCCTCTTTGGACAGAAAGATGATTTGAAAGTTCATAAGTTGGAGAATGAACTCATCTCATTGAGTCATAAAAGCTTTGAATCCATCAATGCTTTCCTAACCAAGTTCAAAAGATTGATTTCACGGTTGAAGAGAAATGAGATAGTGAAAGAAGACAAACAACTCATTCTTTCCATTCTCTCAAAGTTGGGGCCAAACTTCTCAGTTTTTGTCTCCACATTTCAGTCAGCTAAGATGTCCATTCCAAAATGGAATTTTCCCTCACTTGATGACTTCATCCAATCTCTCACACAAGAGGAGGAGAAGTTAATCTCGATGGGAATGATCAAACCAAAGTTGGATTTGGCCCTTACAGATGTTGAGGCCAAAAGAGCGAATGCAAAGGGCAAGCAAAATTTTTATGAAAAGAGAGCGAATGATACAAAGCCAAAAGATATTCCATATCATTCATATGGGGCTTCGAACTCAAGGAAGACCAAGCAATCTCAGAAATAATAATCCAAGTGCACATATTTTCATCGAGGATTCCATCCTGAGAGTACTTGCATGAAGAAGACGATAGATTTGATGACTCATTTACTTGAGAAGAACAATATTCCTGTACCTGCATGTGCAAGGAAGAAAGATACTGATACTGAACCTTCTAGATCCGAAGAGAAAGAAAGATGCCATGCTCTCATAGCAAGTGCATCAACATATTCTTCATTCATCATAGATTCAGGAGCAACAAGACATATGTCTTCCTGCAAAGATCTCTTCTCCAACTTCAAAAGCTAAGTTGGCCGTTCCATCATGTTGGGCAATGATTCAGAAGTCTCCTCTCAGGGGATTGGAAGAATCAATATTGACCATGGTTACTTTTCTGATGTGCTTTATGTTCCTTCTCTTACAGCAAACATACTTTCAATGTACCAAATGACTCATATTGGAGAGCCCAAAAGAGTGATCTTTTCTCCAAATGAAGTTGACGTACAACACATGGTTTCAGGGAAAATCATTGCAAAAGGAGTTGCAAATCATAAGACAAAACTCTATGAGTTTTCACACTTCTTACCTCTCTCAAAGGAGTCTACTCTTCACTCTCATACACATGAAGAGAGTAGGCTATCTCATCTCAACTGCAAGAATTTGCATAACATGCAAGCCTAAAGTGTGTTTGATGGTATTCCAAATGGAAAGTTTGTTCATGGCACCTTCAAAAATTGCTTGAAAGGCAAAGATACACCAAAGGAGATTGAGAGAAAGAGGACTCTTGAAGAAGTGCGAATGCTAGATCCAGATCCATTAGAACCTGAAGATCTAGCACCTATTGGTTCAACTCCTATTTCAAAATGGGCCACCACTACTGCATCCACCTTTGATCTTAATGAAGATCCATCATCATATTGTTCTAGTTCTTTTGATAATGATCTCAACTATGATGGTTCAAATGAGATATCAAAGGACTACATGCACATTCTGAAACAGTTTCATGATATCCACATTTTTGGATTTGTTCCTCCTTTGAGTGATGATGAGCAAGAGAGCACAACTTCTTCACATGAGATTTTAGATTCGGAGTTTGGATGTGATGATGAACCAGTTGTACTTGCTTCTTCACATGAGATTTCAGATTCAGAGTTTGGATGTGATGATGAGCCAGTTGTACTTGCTTCTTCACATGAGATTCCATATTCGATTTTGGATGTAATGATGATTAAGAGAGCGAGGCATCATCACATGAGATTTCAGATTCAAAATCTGAAGATGGAGATGATGATGAGGGAATGCTAGACCCAAATCCACAAGAACCTGAAGGTCTAGCAACTAATGATGAAGATGAGCAGATGGGAGATCCAGTTCCACAAGAACCTGATGATCTTTCACATGATGATTCTCCTCTTCCTCAATGGGCAGCCATTACACTCCGATCTGTCGATGGTTTGGTTGGTGATCCACATGATTAGAGAAGAACCAGATCATATTTTCAGAATGGAAGGTTTCATCTTTCTCACATTGATGATCCATTTCAGATCGATCGATCCTTCTTTGGAAAATAAGGACACTTACCTCCTTCAGGGGTGAGTGATGACATGCTACATTAGCATCCTTTAATCTATTTTGAGGGAGGGATTTCTTCCCACTGGGTTTTCCCTCTTTCCTCATTTATTATTTAGATTGTTGTACAGGGTGACCTTTGGTCTCAGTCACCAGGGCCATATTTTTTAGTTTTCAGTTACTACCTCATAGTATAGCTTGCAAGGGGGTGTTGGAATATTCTCTCCATCATTTTTCAGTTTTGCATGCATCCAGTCATCATGCATGCAACTGCATGTATCCAGTCATCATGCATGCAACTACATGCATCCAGTCATCATTTTGGTGGTCCTCCCAGCACCTAGAGCCTAATTTCAGCTCCCTAGAGCCTATCTTCAGCCCCCAGTAGCCCTCCTACCTACCTGATGCTCCCTATTTGACTCTTTTGCATGACATGTGTGCCTTTGCTCACCTACCACCAGTTATCATTCAGTTAGAGCACCTCATCTCACCTACCAGTTGTCTGACGGACAGTTAGAGCATTGATTGAGCAGTTCTTCCACTAATTACTCATCCTAACTTCCTGTAGCTCCTAGTTATCTAGTTTTGGAGTGCCACTTGACCTTCTGACGGCCTCATGCACCCTCCTTCGAGTCTCCATCCCCTTATTCATGCCTAGATGGTTCTGTTAGACCCAGTTAGACTCATTTGACTAATTGTTGACCATTTATGACTGATACTGCTCACTGGATTATGTCTCCAATGTTATCCAAGCTAGACACTGAGGATGATTCGAATGACCTCCTTGGTTAATTTGAATTCTATTGACATATTATCACAGTTATTGTATTGTATTCAGTTTTCACAGTGCCAGCTCATAGCTGATGTATGATTATATTGTTATTCTCCATTTTCTGTGTTCATGAGTGATTATTGACTACATTCTTCTCTTCTTCTCTGCACTTCTTGAGTGAGTTTGATTGTGAGGTTTGTTTTAGTTGCTAGATCCTACTGCATATTATCACACTTTCATTCGATAAGTATTTGGGATTCTTTATTATGAGCAGTTTATATGCTTGATAGTCCTTCTCATCATGGCCAACTGATCGACATAATTTACAGAACAAGCTTTGTGGGGTACTTACGATTTTATGCAATAAATAACATTCTTCTGGTCGATGCCCCCTAGTTTGACAAATCTTACAGCATATACCAACTCCAAGATTCAAAGGAATAAGAGCTCCCATAGCGATATAGTTTTGGAAGATTGTGCACTAGTCTTTCGAATGATCCTCCTCCTTACACCTTGTACACCAAACATATTCTATTTTTTCCTTTCCTTTCTTGATGTCTTGTATTTGTAACAATTGGTTCACCAGTTGAGACTGGATTTGAGCCATACCCATTCCAGTATCTCCAACGGGTGATGCCTCTAGCTTCATATCCAACTCAAGGGCCTCAGTCTGCAACACAATATTTTTTTGCATCAAGGGAACTCTGATACATAGCAGTAAAGAAGCTATAAACCACTCATGTTGGACATCAGTCATCTAGAAACTTACACGATCCATCAGTGTTTGGTCGAAGTCCCAAACAGATTCATTTTTTGATTGCTTGATCTCTTTGAGTTTAGTAATACACTATGACACATATTTTGGATTCTTAAATTCACTTTTTAAATCATCTCTAATTTCTTCCAGAGTATTCGATGGTTTTCCAATATATACCTTTGAGAACTTCATGAACCAATCCAAAGGGCGACCCTAAAGGTCGTAATTAGTTGCACCAATTTTACATTATCGACTTGCACTTACTTAACAGTCCACAAGGAATCACATAAAAATCAATGTTGTTTTGGGTCCTCTAACCTATTTCCATGGAATATTGGCAGTTTCATATCATCTCCATGCATTCTGTTTCTTGGAGGTATTGGTTGACTTTTTAATATAGGACCAACACTTATAGTGGGATTAGTCATCGAAGTACTATTTTGGATACTACTACTATTACTCGCTTTAATCAACTGTGATGAACTAGTATTTCTTACCTCAGTTTCTGGAGATGTAAGTGGGGTCACAGGTATCGCAGTGTCTAGTCTAATCTTGTTCAGCAAGATCGTCCTTAGAAGTGGGCTTATCTTCTTCTTCTTCAGTTTCTTCTCTATCAAAATATTCCTCTTCGAGCTTTGGTGTTGGTTCATAGTCCTTTCCTTTAGTCACATTGCAACCCTTTCCTTTCTTCGCAATTATCCTCCTCTTACTCGATCGAAATATTATTCCACTCCATATAGACCACACTCTTCATATGTTTCATTGTCTCCTTCCCTTTTCATACCATCTCACTTATCACAACATACTCTCATACCATTCGCCACCGACATCACGAACCACTGTGCAGTAGCGGTTTACTCGTCAGAATCCATTCTCATCACCCCTTTTTCAAAAAGAAGCATTTTAATTGACGTCTTCAAATATTTCAAGTACTTACCTCGGGGTGCTTGGAAGAACTCCCTTTCAATAGTGCTATAGGATTTTATGGTGTCTACAACAAATTCCATAATATACCCTTCCAATATGATATTTAACCAGAAATCAACAACACGAGATATTTTATTATCAACACCTTTGAGAGTTCGAATTAGCTCAGGCTTTCCTCGAATTTTTTTCTTTTGTTCAGTTAACCTTGCTAGCCATTCATGCAATAAAATAGGAAATTATCCAAAGAATACTTTATGAATGTTTGAGAAGACATACTCACCCAACCATGTTTCACCATCCAATCTAGGATGCTTGTGCTAATCTTTACCAAACTCTCTCATCTTCTTATCTATCCAATCTTGGATCTCGGACTTAGCAGGATGCCACGTACCCCTTCGACACATATCCCGGTCCCAGAAATGAAACCATTTGTTGGCCCAAATTTACCTCGACTAGGGTTCACTCGATTAAACACCGACAAAACCCCAAGATACAGGACTGAAACAGGTCTAGCCCTTCCAGCAACACCTGCAAAGCGGATGAGGTCTCACCCGAAGTAAAAACTTTGAAGATTTCGAACACCTCAAATTTATGTTTGAGAAATTAGATCCAGCAGAACCTAGAGTAGTCATCAATGAAGGTCAGAAGGTATTTGGATCCATTCATTGAAGCAATGGGCATCGGTCCTAAAACGTCACTATGAATCAGATCTAGGATGGAGTAATCTCTCTTTTCCTTCCCAACATCATACTTTCTCTCTAGGTGCTTCCCTACCAAGAAACCTTTGAAGATTCCTTGAGATAAATTTATGTTCGGAAAACCTTCAACCATATCTTCTTTGTGCAACTGTTGTACGTATTTGAAGTTTAGGTGTCTGAATCTTTCATGCCAGAGTCTACTTGTCTCATTTTCATGATTCAAGAGAGCACTTTTATGTGAGTATGGCAAGAAGCACGAGAACTCATATGCCTTGGAGGCATGGTTTGCAACTCCTTTGGCTATTAAATTCCCAGATGAGATCTATGCAACCTCAAATGTGTCAGGTCCAAATACAACACTCTTTGGCGAACCTATGTTTGTCATCCGATAAACAGACAACAGATTAGATGCTAGAGAAGGCACATACAACACATTGTTGAACTTTCCATGCTCAAGCTGTATAGTACCCTTCCCTTCAGCAAATATTTGAGAGTCATCTCCCATGTGTATGTTGGGTCCATCGGTGAGATCTAATGAAGAAAATGGCTCTCTAGAGGCAACCATGTGGTTGAAGGCTCCAGAATCAATAAGAAAATATTGGGATTGTGAGAATCTGGCCTTCAATGCATGGCATCTCTCATGATATTCTAACTTGCCATCTGGATCAGTCTTCCTTGTGCCTTCAGGGAGGGAAATTTTATGTTGTTCAAGGAGTTTTTCCATCTGATCTATGGTCTTATTCATACAAGAACTCTCAGGATGATTACCCTTCTTGCAGTATGTACACTTGGATTTCTCAAATTTATTTTGTTTGTCCTTCTTGGAGCTGGAGGCTCCTTCCGATGGACTAGAATTGGAATTCTGCTTGGGTTCAATTTGCCTCTTCTCTTTTCCCTTTTTCTTCCCTTTTACATTCGCACTCTTTGATTCTCCAGCCACAAGCACTTGATTTTTGGAGGCCTTCAAGGCACCCATATGGATCAATTTGTCTTGTTCTTGGATGAGAGATTTAGTGAAAACATCTCAGGATGGACTTTTCCAACCAGGGATTGACAATCTCCCTGAATGGAAGGTAGAGACAAAGATGGCGAACTTAGGACCTAGCTTCCTCAGAATGGATAGCACCAATTGCTCATCCTTCTTCTCAATGCCACACTGCTTGCATTGCATGACCAAGGATTTGAATTTGGAAAGGAATTGATGGATGGTATCGAAACTACTGGGTTGAAAAGCAATCACTCATTCTCCAGAATATGGCCCCTTAGCTCATATTTTTTACCAAAGAGGGTCTCCAACTTCAACCAAACCTCTTTTGGAGTCTTTAATCCATCGAGGTGGAAGAGTAGATCTCTAGAAATATGAATACACATGAAACCAAATGCTTCATCCAATCTAGTCAAATACTTGGCCTTCTCAACAGCTGCTTGAGGTTCGACCTCCTTTCCCATTTTTACCCTGTATAGTGACTTGTTGCGCAAGACCATCTGAATATCATCCCTTGAATCAAGGTAATTGAAGGGTGTCAAGATCCTGGGAGAGAGAGGAGCATTTGAATTCTCCATTAGAATTGTTTGAGCGAATACAAGGTGGTATTGTTGCCACTACTGCACTAAAAAACTTTCAATAACCTACAAAAAACTCTCAATTTTGGAGATAGACTACTACTAAGCACTGCTTTAGGAAAATAGGCACATTTTTCTGGATCCTTCACACCTGGATAGACCTCAAAGGATTTATCCAATGAATTCAATGCAATGGCATCAGGATTTGTTGCGAAAATACAGAGGCTTTTGGTGCACTACTGAAAGCAGCTTCTCAATCTATGCTCACTGAGCTCTGATACCATGTGAAATTCTAAGTCACAATAGATCATGGAGCTAAGTATACCTCACAGAGAAAGAATGAGCAGAAAAGATGAATTACAATGAAATTGCAGTAAAAGAGAGCAGACAATTAATCATGCATGAGAACTCAAATAGGAATAGAATAATGTCACATGATCCAATATTCAATATAGTCAACAATGATGTTACAATGGAGAGAATTCGGATCACTTGGTAGAATTAGAGTCTCAGTGTGTCTAGCATAGGGATTGTCACCACTGGAGTGCTCTGGAAGACCCAAACTCAACTCAACTAAACCTAAACTTAGTTAATTGAAGACACAATCAGTTAACTGACTAAGGAGGGAAAATTAGTGATTTTTTCATGCAAATCACTCAGAAAAGGGCGCATGAGGCCACAATCAATGAAAATCGGAGCATAAACCCCCCACAAGGGTTAGCTAACTCAGCTGGACTGAACTGGAACACTGAGTAGGTTCCTAAAATATAGGGAAATGACTTAAGTGGTCCTAAAATGACGCATGAAGGGCACATTAGGTGGTAGATGGATCCTAGATGACATCTCCACACCACTAAGGGGCAAATGACATCATCAACTACAAAGAAAAAATAATAATTCTAGGTAGGACAAAGATGTAGTATTAATGATCCTAACAGGGCTCTTTGCTGAGGGGAAGTTAGAGGAAAGAAGTACCCCCAACTAGAATTATTATTGGTCTAGTATTCAGAGAGGACAATCCTAGAACAAGCTGTGGAGAATCTCAGCAAAAAATTGTATTAGAATATCAAAGAAGATTATTACATATAAAGGAAATCAAAACCATTATCTATAGTTAGATAATGAGAATATTAAAAAAAAATTACTAACTAATAACTGCAATGTTAATTGCAATGAAATCCCGAAGGATTATTCAACATTCCCCCCTTAATCTAAAGGGACATTTGACATGCCAAGTTGCATTCTGAATTTTTCAAAATTTTCACGACCCAATGCTTTAGTAAAGTATCTGCGAGTTGGTATGGAGTAGAACAATGTGCCAGAGGAACGATTTTGGCCTCAATATGATGTTGAATCAAGTGATATTTGTTGTTGATATGTTTGGTATAATCATGGAATTTGGGATTCTTGGCCAATTGAATTGCAGAAGAGTTGTCAACAAAGAGAGGCGTTGAATTCATTTGTTTCTCCTGCAAGTCTTCAAGTATTTTCCGAAGCCAAATGATTTATTTTGTGGCTTAGCTACTAGAACATATTCGGCTTCAGTTGTAGAATCGAAAAGAACAAATTGCTTTCGTGATCTCCATGTCATAGTTGTTGATCCAAGTTTCATCAAATAACCTGAAGTAGATACCCCGTGCTCTTTATCTCCATCAAAATAAAAATATGAATAACCAGTGAGATGGAAGTATGAAACTTTATAATATTTGATGCCATAAGATTGAGTGCCTTTTAAATATTTGAGCACTCATTTTGCTGCATTCCAATGACCTTCACAGGGCTGCTGCATAAACCTGGAAAGTATTCCTACAGCAAAAGTTATGTCAGGATGAGTAGTAGTAAGATAAATTAAACTTCCAACAAGCTACCTGTACTATGTTGGATCTTCAAATGCAATGCCTTCATTTGAAGTAAGCTTTAGATTTTTCTCCATTTTGAGGTAGAAACAGAATTACAATCCTGCATCCCAAATTTGCTCAATAACTCTCCAATATATTTTTTCTGAGAAATGAAAATGTGATTTGGTTTTTTATCTACTTCAATTCCTAAATAATAATGTAGTAATCTCAAATCTGTCGTATCAAAAACCTTTTTCAACTCCCTTTTAATAGAGTCTATATAATCATCATTATTTCCTATGATAATCAAATCATCTACATAGACAACTAGAAATACAACTGATCTTCCAACTTTCTTGACAAATAAAGTTGCATCATCTAGATTAAAATGCTTATAATTCAACTTGAGAAGACTTTCAAATAACTTTTCATACCATGCTCAGGGTGCTTGCTTCAAACCATATAAAGAATTTACCAATTTACATACCTTATGCTCTTGACCTTGAATAGAAAAACCTTATGGTTGAGTCATATAGACATCTTCTTTCAAGTCTCCATTCAAGAAGGAAGTCTTGACATCCATATGATGTATTTTCCATCCTTTTTGTGCTGCCAAAGAAAATAAAGTTCGAATATTGCCCCACTTTGTTGTAGGAGAAAAATTTTATGTGTAGTCAACACCTTCTTTCTGAGCATATCATTTTTCCACAAGTCTTGCTTTATGTTTGTCAAGTGTGCCATCATCTTTATACGTGTTCTTATATATCCACTTGCAGCGAATAGGTTTGATTCCAATTTGAGGGTCCACCAATCTCCAAGTTCCATTTATACTCTCATTGGATTGCACTTCTCCATGCATGACTAGTTGTTGCTTATTGAAAGGAAGAAGGTTCATCAACCACAAAAAAGTTCAATTCACAATTTTATGTGACAAAATTATCATACTTTCTTGGAAATGACTTGGTTTGTGTCGATCTACGTACTGGTTTCTGCGGTGTTTTCTCTATTTCTTCTTCAAGAGCAGGTTCTACATTATATCTAAGACTTAACTTATCCATTCCATCAACAATATCATCAATTTTTTGACTCTTTGTTTCTGTAGGAACTTCTTCTGTTTCTACAGGGACTTGTGCATTAGAAGAACTTGTTGTTATGGAAGGAAATTCCAAAGATTGACTTAGAACAGGAATCCCCCCTTCAATATTTGGAGGTTCATTGTCCCTTTCATGATAGAATTTTTTAGAATGAAACCTATCCAGCTAAGCAAGTTGTTTATCAATAGTGAGTGCATCTTTGTCAAATTCAAGAAATACAACATCTCTAGAAACAATAAACTTTCTGGTATCTTCATCATACAATCTATAAGCTTTGGAAGTATTAGAATATCCCAAAAAATGCACTTTCGACTGCTTGCTTCCAATTTATTTCTTTGCTACTCAGGAATCAAAGCATAACATGTGGAACCAAAAATTCTAAAATGTTTGACAACTGGAAGATGGCAATGCCACATTTCATAAGGAGATTTATTTTGAAGTGCAATAGAAGGAATTATATTCTTAATGTAGACAACAAAAAGAATTGCTTCTCCCCAAAACATTAACTTAACATTCTTAAAAAACATCATGGATCTTACCATATTCAGCAATGTTCTATTCATACGCTCTGCCACACCATTTTGTTGTGGATTATAAGGAACAGTGGTTTGATGTTTAATGTCATTCTCCTGCAAATATTTTTCAAACTCTTGTGATGTGTACTCACCACCATTATCAATTCTAATGGTTCCAATATTAAGCTGAGTTTCATTTTTAATCCACAAATGAAAATTTCTAAATGTATCAAAAGCTTGATATTTTTCCTTTAATAAATAAACCCAACAAATCCTTGTATAGTCATCAATAAAAGTCATTAAATATTTATTACCATTTGCTGATGAAACAGGCATGGGCCCACACAAATCTGAGTAAATAAGGCCTAGATTTCTAGAAGCTCGAGACATAGAGTCATGAAATGGTTGTTTGTTGTGCTTGCCTAAAATACAAGCATCACATTGGGAAAGTTGTCTTGGCGAGGCACAAAGTTTCTTCATTTGGATTAGACTGCTTCTTCCCAAATGCTTTCTCTCTCTTTGCAATTTTCTCAACAAGTTTTTCAAAGGTCATAGGTTTCATCTAGCCACTAGCTTGAAGAGATTCTAGATAGTGAGTATAGGAGGGGTACAAAGCCTCAATAAAGGCAGTCAATTGAATATCAATTTTTACACCAGTCACTTCAATATCATGAAAAATGGCTCTAATTTCATAAGAAAGTTTCATAGGATCATTATCTTTCAACTCTAAATTAAATCACTTCATCAACAACTGTATGATTTCAAGCTCGGAATGTAAATCATACAAATCTTTTAGTTTATTTAATGCTTCCCAAACAGTCTTGCTAGAAACTAAATGTCTACTTACTTATTCATTTACAAAGGCAATGATCAAGCATAAGCTTTCTTCTCCTTGCTTTTCCAAAGAGCAAGTTCTTTTGTAGAAATAGGTGGTACTGGTGCATTTGTGTCCACTTCATATGGCGTACCCTTGCTATCTTTCTTGTCTTCATAATTCTCATTTTCACAAATTCCATCCTACATATCATTAAAAATAAGAGTATTTTTAACTTTACAAAACCATTCATGATAATTTTCTTTACCAGAAAGAATTACTCCAACAATTGAAATTAAAGAATTCATTGAAATTTACTGTGCACAAATTATTGTCTGATATGTTCTTGATATGTTCTTCCTCTCTGCAAATGTTCTTTAAAGTCTTTTTATCTTCTATAAGCACTCTCCCCTCTCCTTTCTTGGTGATAGCTCCTTCACTGGCTCCTTCCCTCCTTTCTTGGTGATAGCTCCTTCACGGGCTCCTTTTCTCTCACCAAGGCTTTCTCATCAAAGCTTCATTGCCTCACTCTGATACCAACCAAGTGTGGAGAATCTTAGCAAAAAATTGTATTAGAATATCAAAGAAGAGTATTACATATAAAGGAAATCAAAACCGTTATCTACAGTTAGATAACGAAAATATTAACTAAAATTTACTAACTAATAACTGCAATGTTAATTACAATGAAATCCCGAAAAATTATTCAACAAATCTTATTGATTTTTTTTATAAGGCTTGTGAGAATCGAAAAGAATTAATTTTTGGCATTGGGGTCTTCCCGAAGCTAAATGGTACTCATCTAATAGAGTTGAAGATGGGAGGGGGATTGGAAACCAATACCAGGTCTGAACTCCTGGCACTTTGAGCTCTCTTAAAATTTGCAGACTACAAGAATTTAGTTAAGTTACACGTGGCAGGCTCTCTTAAAATTTGCAGCCTACAAGAATTTAGTTAAGTTACAAGTGGCATGTGACTATATGGTCATCATCTCCTACCAACACATATACAAAGAGTTTAATAGGGAAGCGGATGGTTTGTCTAAGGAGATCCCTTGGGCTCGAAGAAGGGATATTGGTATATGAAGAACTTTTGGAAAATTCTCAAATTCTCATGGGATCCCTATAGGCTTACGAAGGCTACATCAGATTGATCAGAGGTTACATTCACATCACAGGGTGGATCTCTGGAAAAGAAAAAATTCTTGCAGTCTCATATTATGATCTATATGCTAGGTTTGATGATACTTTCAGGCAAGGGATTTTTGTCATGCAGGTCCTCAGTTGGACACTCATGGATTGGCTGTGCAAATTCATTTAGGATAGATCTCATCTTTTTAATACTATGGAAGGCTTTAGGCATGCTTCATTCCTCTCTGGTGCACAGTTTTGTGTTATGTACAAAGTTGTTGTTATTTATAGGGTCGTTATCATTTCCAGGGCCATTGTTTTTCCCCTTTGTCGACAATTACTATGTTTTCTTCTGATTGCTAATATGAATTCTGAGGTGCGAGGGATATTTCCTTTGTTATCTTGTTGCAGAGATCCTTGGGTTGGCAATTGTATGTAGCGAGTTTAACTCATGTTTCTTTTCTCATATGGGTCAGTCGTGCCTCAGTTTTCTTCTTTTTGTACTTGGATTCACTCATCGTAGAAGGGAGGAAATTATTTTCTGGTTGAGATATGTGGATAGTCTAATTCTCTGTAACAACTATAAGGTAATTGAGGATGGTATAAATGGTCTGAACTATCAGTTTAGAGAACGGTTTATGTACATTTATATCTTAATTCAATATAAATCCAATATAAATCCAAGCTTACAACTAACTAATTCAATTATATTGTAACTAACTAATTTGAAAAGTTTTCTATATAAATGGAAAATGCAAATTGTTCAAATCTTCTAAAAAATTCTTAAAAGGTAAAAAGAATATTGGTTCCAATTTGTTCATGGTCACTAATTGTCCCAAGTTAAGCTTTAAAGATATCATATTACAATAAGAATCTCAAATATTCATTAATAAAATGAATGGGAAAAATCATAACCAACTAGGAATATGTTTAAGAAAGATATCATATTTGAATGAGAATCTCAAATATTCATTAATAGAATGAATGGGAAAAATCACAACCAACTAGGAATATGTTTTAAGAGAAACTATTGGATCAAGAAAGTGATAGGTTGTTTTGATGAATACTCCTTCCAACATGTCATAAGATTTGCTAATATAATATGGTGGTAGATTGGTTAAACAATCTAGCCATTGCACATGAGATATTTAAGAGAAGATTTTTTATTCCTCACCGTCAAGGAGGAAGATGAAAGAAGGGTTAGGAGCTTACAAAGGCTATAAAGGATACAAGAATAACAAAGTAAGATGACAAGCAATGATACCAAGAATAATAGAAGCCACCAAAATTAAGGCCAAAATCATTATATTCAAGGGATATTAAAAGCTTGATAAATCTATTGAATGAGTAGCACAAACCTCTCATCTTGAGAGATGGACAACAACATTTAATAGTAAAAAAAAGATTCAACACTAACATTTAAAGTTGTCAAATTCACACATGTACATAGGGAAACCAATCAAATGGAAGATTGGATAGAAAAAGAGGCCATCACACTTTAGGGTGATACGGTTTTGAAAGTTATAGGACCACCAATGGAGGAAACGAAAGGATGCAAGTTGGGTTTATCAAAGCTCCTCATTGGTATCATAGGGCTTAGTTGCAATCATGATATTGAGCGAGGTGTTTCATCATCCCCTATTGATGTCACATGACTCCCATAAATGGCATGGATAAGATCAGATACTTACATCATGAGAGTTCCCACTACAAGATTAACCCATAGGGAGAAGTTATACACTTCATACTTCCTTAATGAGGGAAGGGGGTAGGGAGGATCTACCACTCTACTCCTCCTCTATGTTTACATACATCCATCCATGCAACAAAAGGGTCATTCTCAAAGAGCCTAAGCTTATAATAAAATAGGTGTGCCCTTTTGGCATAAGGAGATTTGAAAACCTCCCTCTCAATTAGTGATGTTTGCATTCCTGATCATCTCGCACAGTTAAAGAACAATATTTATGGTTGACATATGAAAGAAACCCAAGGGTCACTTTGAAAGAGAGGAAACCATTGCATTTGACCTATGACAATAGGGAATGGGTAGTTAACTTCATAACTCAACATGGGTTACATGAATCCTTCCAATAACCATTAAGATCGAGGAAAACCAAAGAATATGGATGTTGTCCAAGTACACCAACTTTCAGTAGATTTTATGGAATTATAAAAGGACCATGAGGAGAATACTAGAGTTGGAGTGGAGATGAATTTGAGGACAAGGTCATTAGCATGCTAAAGGGTATCAAAGTGAAGTTAGGGTGTAGTGCAAAAAAGCTATGAGTTGTTCATCCAAGTAGGATTCCTTCTCTCCATTCCTTCTCTATTATACTTTCTTCTTGTAGATTATGAGGTTTGAAGTTTATGTAATGGGGTTTTTGTTAAGGGATGTGTTATCATTCAGTAAATTTGAACCTCTGTTGTTTTGGTCCAATTTTTTTTAGGGTTAGTTAACCTTTTGGTTCCTTTTTGTATAGACCCAACATGATTGTTAAACTGGAGTTTTAACCAGTGTATCTTGGATTATAATTTGGTAGTATGTATGAAGTGATATATATACAACCATATGTGTGCTTAGGTAACTAGAGATCTTAATTGAGGTTCCAAGAGGTTAGTATTGAGTATAACAATCAATCTTAAAGCCTTCAAGGTCTACTAAGATCTCTCCCACCAAGTGTGTGTGTGTGTGTGTAGAGAGAGAGAGAGAGAGATGTGCGTATATATAAGTGATTTTATCTATATGTCAATAATATTCCCTATAATTTAAGTCCAATACATGAAGTCTATTTCCATGTCCACAATCTCTTTTCCTATAAATGTACATATACTTAAAATTATCCTTAATATTAATTATAACCCTTTTAGACTCTTTATCCTTCTATATCATTTGTTTTCTTTTTAGCTCCCTCTAAAAATCTCTCAAAAATGAATTTATTTTTGGTATTTATGCATTTTAGGGATCAAGGACAAGGATTCCAAAGTTACTAGTAGACTTCTCTAATAGCTCACAAAATTTTAGATTTATCCCATATCAAGGAAATAATAGTGTTCCCTAAACACCTTCATTTGGATATGCAATATGCAGCAATGTTGAAATAGTTACCCCAACATAGCTAAGAAGAGTTGTACAGTTGTACCCATTGCCCACCTCACATGGAAGCAACTCCGTAAGTGCTAAAACCGTGTTATTTTGATAATTTGCAAGGATATACAAGGAGGCATTTCTCTTGATTGTATTTTTTTTCTTTTTTTTGGGTGAATTATCCTAGGGTGAACCCCTCATCACTTCCCCTGATTTTGAGGATATACCTACGGTAAACCCTCGATTCTTCATGCAAAAAAATAGGGAATGAACCCATTACAACAATATACTCATTATGAGCTCAACATATCACTTAGGATAATAGAACCTCGATGGAAAGGATAACACTTCATCCCGCAACCACTCGGGCTAGATCCAATTAACAAATCTTGACTAAAAATGTAATAGAGAAGAAGACAGGATCTTACCCTAAAAATTTGAAATTAATAATTCCATTTATATACTTATACAATTTTATGATTTTATGTATTTTTCTATAACCATAAGTTAATAAGTAGCATCCCAAGGGGTTAGATCAACTAGTTGTCGCCAATGTTGTTGGGCATTTGGCTAGTTCCATGCAAACAAGTGCCTAGTTCAAATACCCTTGCATTAGGTACACTAATATACACAAATGGTCTTACTAAGATGTCATCTATGAATGTGGTGAATCATCCCTTAAGTATCCCCACGACATTTTCCTTGAGGGGGATTAGTAGTGAGAGACTTAAACTTAAAAAGGACTCATATAATAATTATAATTAGTACAAATTTCCTTAACTAATTAGTAAAAGGATGACAAGGGATTTAATAACTATGAAGAGTTTTACCACTAGGTAATTAGAAAATAAAAGCATGATATGGTCAGTTCTCAAAATAAGGTATTTTTAAAGTCCGTGAAGATACAGGTTTTGAATATTTTCTATTAAATGACCTATGGAAGAAGTCTAGAATTCAATTTTAACAGTGGTATGGCTTCCATGCTAAATAATGTGAATAAGTGTAAAACACAACAATTGTAAAGAATTTTCAACCTTAGATTATACATGAAGAAATGAGATAAACCTATTTTATATCGTTGAAACTTTATTCCTCGTCTTATTCATTATACAATATCAATTTATTTACAGAAATCGGAATTTAGTTATACTTGTTAAAATTTCATTAAGAGTACATACCAAAAATATAACCACATAATAACCACAACCACCATGATTTTATTGCACTCAACCCAAAAAGAATTATTGTAAATGCATATGGAAGAAAACCTCACATGCCCTACAATCACAAATAGCATTGGAAACTCTCCATTATTGTCAGTATTACATGCATGTTTATGCTAGATTAGCTGCAGTTGTTTCTCTCATCATTTTTCTCATGAAAATGTATTATCACCCTCAACGCTCCTCACTATTTCCTATAACTCAAGTCATAGATCTCTCTAAACTTGGAAAACCTTTCCTTACTCACCAATGGGATTTTAGTTTTAGTATAATGCTCTCACCCAATAGTAATACTCCCGTTCTACATATGGTGAATTCAATAATCTCTCAAATTGATTATTAAGAAGGGATAGTGTTATCCCCCTACCATGACTCAAATCCCTAAAGTGGCAATTTTTTCCACTTCATGGGCCAAATTTATTGTGGAAGCATACCATTATTGCTTCACCCCTCACAAATTATGCCACCCATGTAAGTGGGTCATCCCATGTAATTTAGGCTAGGTGAAATTCTTGAGTGACTTTGTAGAATAGATAGCACCCACATGTGTCTTCTTAGCCAAAGGATTCTTTTGAGTGTCGTCATGTTGAATTCATTCATTAGAATCCTCAAATTATGAAAGGGTGTGCTTGTCAGATTGTGAAAAGAGTAAGCATGTAAAAAAATACTATTTCCTATTTAGCACTTGTTCACACAGTGTGCATTACACATGGATGTATATGCCCTTCCCACTGAGGTGTACCTCTCTGTGATTTATCTTGGCATTAAATAGAACATGCTTAAAATCCTAATTAAATTTGTAATAATTGCAAAGTAGGATATCCACCAAACCTACAATAGTCTCAAACTACTAACTAGATAGACCTATGTTGATAGTTACAAACATGTTAACACTAGTTTTGTTTTCCCATCTTGTTCTCTTAGGAAAATACATGTTGACCATCAAGGTACAAAATTACTCGGTTCCATATGTGTTAATTTTTCAATGGTCCCCATTGTTGACTCATAGACCTATATATTTATTTGATATGTTGTACGTAATTTAGTCAAATGTGTTTATTTGCATGTGCAAACATACACTTATGGCATGCCCCAAACCTTGTGTGGGCTCTAGTGCACTAGAAAAACAATGTACCAAAACCTCATAGATTGTTGTGTTTCCCTCCTATATAGCCACTCATATTCTTTATCGTGCCCAACCCTATACATATGGCCATTGCTTGATCTCCAACGCATTGTTCTTATAAATTAGTGCTCAATTAGATTAGTTCCGTATCAATAGAAAGATCAACAGGTAATTTGATATGCCACTTAAATGATATCTCAACATTTCATGTCAAACTTAGAGCATTGGCATAGTAATGTGTGTCTTGCTATCATTATTTTTCATGATAGGCCCTTCTCAACTTCTAGTGTGACCAAGAGAGTACTCACAATAGGATTTGTGGAATTTATCTAAGAATAAAACCTTGTTCACTGTCACACTCAACATATCATCAATGGAACCTATCCTTCAACATAGCATTGATCATTACTCAACATATCATCCATTTTACACATTTGATAGATTATCATGCATATCATCATGCTAACTCAATAACATATTCCTTGGCCTTGTAAATGGGACCTCACTATGGAATCAGTGATTGAACCCTCTATATCTAATGTTCAAATTTGAATAGGCTCACATTAGTGCCACTAATAGTTGATGGGTTTCTAGAAATCCCAAGAGTTTAGTACTCTTCATGGTGGATTCCATTTGTTTACTTGTAGAAATATGTAAACATCTCATTCTAAATATGGATGTAATGCCATAGTTTGAACCACTAGTAGAATTTATCTATATCACAATCTTCCTCATAATTAAGATCCGTGTCTATTCTTTACATTTATTTTCCTTTACGATTCTTCCATAGCTCATTATTTTGTATCAAAATAGATGTACATTTGAGCCAACATCTAGTGTTGGCCTTTGTTATATTCTAGTGGCTCCATTGTCTCTATAATTCATTAATTGATTGGGTTTATGTTATACAACACAATTATATTGTCATTTGGTTCTTTCTTGGGTGGATGGGACGAATGATTGTTATACTATTCTCACGGGTGACATGTTGACAAAACTATGAGCTTCTACAAAATTCATTTTACCCTATGTACCATCCTCAAAATGAGAGTAAGTGTTCGAGGGTTTCCCAAAACATATATTCCAAAAATATTTGTCAATTGGGTCTAGCCCAGATGGTTGTGAGGAGTGTTAACCTCCCCACCCATATTCAATTCATGTAAGTGGCATGTTGAGCTCTTAATGAGTATATTGTTGAAACGGCCTTGAACCATATGTTGATAAAGCCTTGAGATTTTGCATAATCCGGTTTAACATAGGAACCATCCTCAAATTGAGGGGAAGTGCCTAACAAGTTTTCCCATGATATGTATTCTATGAAAAGAAAAAGGGAAAAAAAAAAACACATTCATATCACTTAAACAACATAACTCAATATTTTAGTTATAATGTATTGCACCATTAAATGCATGTCCTAGGTTGAGTTCTTGTTTACATTAACTCATTATTTATCGTGCATGACTAATAATTATGACTATCTTGGTGTAGTGTTTAGCATGAAATAGATATAGGTTTGATCAATATCTACATGGATTTAATTGACTACACACTTGGGGTCATTGATCCAATCTTGAGTTTGGATCATTGGAATTAGAATAGTTCTCTACATAATCTAGTAATTAGCATTTTAGTACAATAGCTCTCTTAGATTTAAAATGTTTATACTCTAACCCTTGACATCATTTGGATCGAATCCAAACTATGACATCTTGACCATTCACCGCCACTAAGGAGTCCAACAATACAGGCTAATAGAATCATTGGTGATTGGTGTTCTAATAAATTCAATATGTTTCTTTCTAGGTAGCGCTTTGTAGGGTTTGTAGATCGTGAGTAGAAATGGATTCATATTTGGACACACCAAAAGCACCAATGAAATGGGGTTGATCCTACCTCACCAAAATGTCCTTTTATATGTTGAGTTTTCAGGCTAGTGCAGTTCATTAGCATTTATTTAAATTTCATCATTACATAAGCATAATTTGAACCATAACTGAACCATAAACCATCTACATGTATGCAAGAGTAAATGAATAAAATCACAAGAATATAGACAAGCACAATAGACACAACATTTATCCTGGGAAACACTGCCACTCGAAGGGGAAAAACCCAACAACCTTTCACTATGAGAATAGATTCAGTAAGTACAAGATTAACCATGAACAAAATCCCTTCTCACAAGGGTATAATAATGAGCAAAACACTTATCTTCTTCTTGTGTCCTTCATGAGCAAACCCAACTCATGAGGAAATCCTCTTCACAAGAGGACAGGTGGTCTTATCCACGCATAGCATGCTGCTCCATAGCATACCTCTAGTTGGAGCAAACCTCTCACATACACAACGAGATGATCCAATGTATACAAACCTCTCACATATGCCTATTCAAATTTTGCAAGGATAGAGGGCAGACTTCCACATAGTATGTCTAAATTCTTCACATGTTATGCCAAGTTGTTACAAGAGAGAGGACAGACTTCTTCCTTACATCCCACGAGCTGAAAAATAGGCAAGAGAGACTTCTCAAGATGGACCGAACTGTTGGGAGAGCAAACTTATTTCAAGGTGTCGAACTGAAGTAGGAAGGGAAGATCACTTTACAAGGGTGTTGAGTTGTTAGAGGAGGGATAACAGACTTCTCCTTCTTGTAGCGAGCTGATTCAAGGGAGAGAATAGTCCTCTCATACCAAGCTAGTAAGGAGGCAGACTTCTCTTCCAAAGGCCGAGTTGTTACCAAGCAAGAGGACCAAATATTTCAGAGCAAGAGAACCCCATGTCATGAATATATATGAAGTGTGGAAGACTCATATAAATACTATTCAAGTGACCCATAATAAAATTTCTTGGGCCAACTTGACAAAATCCACAATATAAATTATATTTATTTTTTCTTAGCCCGACTTGACACTTGTTTATTATATTGTAATATTTCCTTTCTTCTGGGGTAATCTTCCATGTTTTAATGGTTTCCCTTGGCTATTTGTCCATGATGTCTACCTGCTGCTACCCTAACACCAACACTCCCTCTAAGTGAGTGTAGACATGTCATGAAGACATCCTAAAGCATCAACACTCCCTCTTAGCTAGGGAGGTATTCTTCTTTCTTGTTCTTCATTGGTTAAATGGTCTTCTTCTTGTCTTGGAATCTCTTCCCTTCTTCATAGGAAAGGTATTCCTTGAGCTACCTACTCAAGCGCATCACGTCCATATGGGATACAACCCTTGTGGACCTTCATCAAGTCTCTATGGGATACAACCCAAAGAGCTGACATGGGCTACACTGCTCAAGTGAGTCATCATCACGCCATGAGCTACAACCTCATGTGAGATTTTATCACATCCACATGGGCTACAACCTCAAGGGACAAATACATTTCCTCACGTGTACGTTATCCAATCATATCGAGCTATGGTATGTGTGCACCCATACAAACTTGGACATGGCTTGCATGGAAAGGGGTAGATATGCCCTCAGGAAATCACTTTGAGTCCCTGCTCAGTTCATGGTCCGACCTCAAACAATGTGAGAGTGTCTTGGGACATCGCAAGGCCACTCCACTTCATCCTAGCTCAAGGAGGAGTGGATCCCACCTAATCCTAATCGATGATAGGTGGATCATATCACATAGGCTATAAACATATGGACAAGTCCTTAAGGGATACAACCACAAGGGACGATGGGTTACAACCTAATAGTCTCCCAACCACATGGGCTACACCCCAAGGTCGACTGGGCACTAACCCAGTGACAAGTTATCCCAACCACATGGGATACACCCCAAGGGATTTTGGGAACCAACCCAATGATGAGTCATTCCCAACCACAAGGTTTGTTGGGTACCAACCCAAAGACTCATGCCAACACAGCTCATTCCATCAAGAAGTGTCCATGTACAACATATCAATCCATCGATATGTCCAGCACAGATCATTCCATCGATCTATGTTCTCCCATTCCAGGGAGAATGTCTCATCAATGCTGCAAACATCAACACATGGGCTCAGTGAGGAAGACATTCTTCCCTACTCCAATCCTGTCTTGGAAGTACAGAAACTTTGGCATAGATAGAGGATTGGTGAGAATGTCAGCATTTGCTCATATTTTGGAATTCTGAAGCCATGTTGCCTTGCGAACTATAACACACACTGCAATGTACTCATCCTCTTCTGTACTTAGTGCCACAGAAGTATGCTTCCTGCTACACTGGGAAATCACAGCAGAAATAATAACCTGAAGTGCTCTCACGACACAACCTACTCAATCAAGGTCTCAATCTCTCAGCAACCTCATCTGCTCACCTACGGCATATCTCAACCCATATCTGACTATGCCACACAAGTATCTCAACATATGATATGCTGCAACTTCTCCCTCTATGCTAGAACCTCCTGCTCCCTCTACACCAGAGCATACCTCTACAAGCTGCACTATTGGACATTGTTGATCATCCATCGATGTCATATGTTATCAAGTGAGACTACTGAGATGAGCCTCTCACTCTCTCCAGGTCACTAGATGTCACTCCAAACTCCCTCTGGAACTGTGTTGCAAACACCCTTTGCAACTTTGCATCATACTGGATAGTCCATCAACCTATACGAGGTGTCATCTTGGGTGCCAATCTAAACTACATCCTAAACACTCAGCACTCCTAGCATCAGAGTGCCCTGTAGTGAAGCAACCTTCTACCATCAGCACATGTTGAATCATGAGCCACTGCTCTAACTAATCAGATGTATATTGCATCTCCTCAAAAGTCAACTGAGTAGCTCTCATCCTCCAGGACTAAAACAGATAGCATAATTACTCTCCACTCTGGCACAGGTAACACTCTATACACCTATAGAGTCAGTCATGACTCTAACTGGAGGATAAATACTCCCTATCTCTCCTCACATCCAAACAGATGTAGACCACACATTTCATTAACCATATTCAGGGAACTGAGGAACACTGGAGAAATACTCTCTCTCCAGTTATCTGGCATATTATGTCACTATCTCCTTATGATATCCTCTGGACCTCTTTTTATCTACCTCCTCATCACGGTTAACATACAAATTGATTTCCATTTGTCACTGTCAGGTTCCCAACCTGTGTCTTGAACTCTAGGAATCAATTGAAGACCTCAACCTTGGTCCTCATGAAGTAGATTCCCCTCATACATACTATCATTGCTCAAAGAAGGATCCCTTGATGTTCATGCCAAGTGCAAAACCTCTGCAAATACCATTGGTCTCTATACTCTGGGAGACATGTAACCATCTGCTTCAATTATGGTAGAGCTCTGTAATGAAGGTGAGCAAACATCCAATGCCATAAATCTCATAACCGATATTTTCATGTACAAATTCTTGGGCTAGTCACCCAATCAATTTGCATTGTCCTTCCTCTAGAGCACTAATCACTCCAGTTTTATCTTTGCATGGGCCCTTAGGCCATACAAAAAAACATGTCCATTAACAAGGGAAACTTTGCATCCTTTATCCTCCAAGGTTGAGATGGGTAGAAGACTCTTCTTCCACCCAAGTACAAACATCACATTACTCATGTGTGGAGAATCTATGGATTCTAGCTAGAAAGGAGTGGCCTTATCTCCTTTCACAACAGCATATTCTTTGAGTGCCACCTGTAACAAGGAATCACTGGTCTCCATCATGTCAAATCAACTTCTAAATTCTTCTAGGATATGGATGCTACACAAACATCAAAACGCTTCTCTAGCTCCCTGCTCCACTGGCCTACAACTAATTTGTACTACTCTTGTACGGTTCTTCCAAGAACCCTAAAGAACTAGACATCTATCTCAAACTGTCATGCCACAAGAGAGAACTTCTTATGATCGTGTGAAGTCGTTATGTCACTGGTGGGTGCCCATCCACCAGCAAGCATGACCCTTCATATTACAATAGTCTCTTGCAATCTCTAAAGATTATGTAATCTAGGTCTCACTGTTGCAAATTCTGAAGAATCCTCTAGGCCCTAACTTGGTGCCTCCAAATCAAACTCCACTATAACTGTATAAAAGTCTTATTTCAAGTAGTGTATAAGTGTATGTATCCTTCTCTCATCACAAGAGACTACTCATCTATCCTTCCAGGATCTTTCCTTGGCCTCCCCTGCATCACACATGAACACAAGAGATGTATTAGAACCAAAGCCTGCTCTTATACAATGTTGAGTTTTTAGGTGAGTACATTTCATTAGAATTTATTTAAATTTAATCATTACATAAGCATAATTTGAACCATAAACCATATACATGTATGCAACAGTAAATGAACATAATCACAAGAAGATAAACAAGCACAATAGACACAAGATTTATCCTGGGAAACCCTGCCACTTGAGGGGGGAAAACCTAGCAACCTTTCACTATGAGAATAGATTCATTAAGTACAAGATTAACCATAAACAAAATCCCTTATCATAAGGGTATAATAATGAGCAAAACACTTATATTCTTCTTGCGTCCTTCATGAGCAAACCCAACTCATGAGGACACCCTCTTCACAAGAGGACATCTAGTCTTCTCCAAGTATAGCAAGATGCTCCATAGCATACATCTAGCTGTAGCAAACATCTCACATACACAACGAGGTGATCCAATGTATACAAACCTCTCACATATTCCTACCGAACTATTGCAAGGATAGAGGGTAGACTTCCTCATAGTATGCTTGAATTCTTCAGATGTTATTCCAAGTTGTTACAAGAGAGATGACAGACTTCTTCCTTGCATCCCACGAGCTGAAACAGAGGCAAGAGAGCCTTCTCAAGATGGACCGAACTGTTGGGAGAGCAGACTTCTTGCACTAAGGTAGGAAGGGAAGAACACTATACAAGGGTGTCAAGTTGTTATGGGAGGGATAACATACTTATCCTTCTTGTAGAGAGTTGAGTCAAGGGAGAGAACGGTCCTCTCATGTCGAGCTAGTAAGGAGGCATACTTCTCTTCCAAAGGTCCAAGTTGTTACCAAACAAGAGGACCGAAAACATTCAGAGCAAGAGAACCCCATGTCATGAATCTAGCTGAAGTGTGGGAGACTCATATAAATATTAGCCAAGTGACCCATAATAAAACTTCCTAGGTCGACTTGACGAAATCCACAATATAAATTATATTTATTTTTTCTTGGGCCGACTTGACACTTGTTTATTATATTGTAATATTTCCTTTATTCCAGGGTAATATTCCATGTTTAATGGTTTCCCTTGTATATTTGTCCATGATGTCTACCCATTGCTTCCCTAACATCAACATTATACACTTACCCCCATAAATGGCAAGTGATATTTCTATTGGCCCTATTACACATCATGATATCATTTTGCAAAAAATGATCAAAGAAGCTCTCTAAAAACAACAAGAGATCTTCAAATAGTTTAAGAGGATGGTTCCCTAGACCACACCTAGTTCATCTAATTATGGATCAAATTCATTTGAAAAATGCAAGCCATTCAAGGTCAAAATTTACCACAACATTCCATTTTTTAAGGTAAAATCAATGCCAAAGAACTAGATAATGGTCCAATGCCTTTTAGATATATTTTGACACATAAGACCTCAATGATGTAGAAAATACTAAGCACATAACCATGAAAATGTAACTTACTACCAAATCTTAGTGGGTGGCTAATAGTGAATAGTGTGAGAAGTGTGTTGAGACCATCAATACATGGACAACTTCACTAATGAGATGTATGAAAAATAGTATCCGTTGAGGCATCCAAAAGACCTCTACATGAAGAAGAAACAACTTTGTCATCTCAGTGGATGAATGCATGGATGATTTCAATGCCCTCATAGGTCATATGTCCATCAGGGAGGAGAAGACAAATCTTGTACCCAAGTATTGAAGTGGACAACACGAGTGCATCAACCAATAGTTGAAGTTCCTAACCATTTAGACACTCGGAAATGCACATAGATTTTTCTAGAGGATTGAGAAGAAGCATAAATCCAAGCAATAACCTAACTCCTATAGTGATATGAATGACCAAAAGTGTAATTCCACCAAACATGATGAAAATTCCAAGTATACTCCTCTTCATCTAGATGTGCAATGTCACTTACCCTAACAACCCTTGTGCACAAACTAAAGAAATCCAATTGAGTAAGCACCAATAAAAGAAAAAGAAAGATACACATTCATAAGACCTCAAATCATGATAATTAGCATTGTCTATTGTACAACTCTCTTTTGGCACAATTTGTAGATTCCCTTGCATCAAACTATTAGAGGATAATCAAAATGCCTACTCTACATCAAAATCCTCCAACATCGTTGTCCTCACAATGTACATAGGCTTAGCATCAAGCACAAGTGAACTAGAGGAATAAAGAATGTTTGTTCCATAACGATATGTGGTTATGTCAATAACCTCCCCACTTCATTGTCGATAACAAGAGTTAGAAGAATATGGTTTCCATGGCCACTATATAATAACTCAATCCAACCCTACCCCTAGTGTTACATTGTTGAATGGATTTCATCCAAGAAAGAGATCTATGTTAACACTCGACAATGGAAATTTTAATATACCATTTAACCCTTGGAAATATGAGATAACATGCAAGGTTGCACCTCTGGAGATATATGGCATTTTGTTGGGTTATCATTACCTATGGCAATGGCATCGAGTTTATGAGTTAAGATCTTGGAGCATTATTATCAAGATCAAAGGAATACTATTCTACATTCTACAAGTAAATCTAAAATTAATATCTCTTTGATTTCATCTAAATAATGCCACAAACTAATCAATCACAAACATAAATCCATTTTGTTGCTTGCCCAACCAAGTGTTGTGCACCAAGATGTCATGACTAGGCTAATATCCACCATTCACCACAAATCTTGTCACTTTTGGTGATTAACACTAACATTTTTCAAGAATGCGTTGAGGCCCTCAATAAACCCCAAACCCCCAAAAAATAATTAAGCCTCATTGATTACATCTTATTATCCTAGTGGCTTAAGCTTTTGATACAATCAATGGTCTCAACTTATTTCAAGTTCATTAATTAGTTTTTCTAACTAACCCTATTACTCAAAATGTGCATGAATAATAAGTTATACAACTTGACGAGAACTTTATACTCAAAACGAGAACTCTAGCCATAAAAACTCACATTTTTGTGTCAAAACCACCAAAAAATAACCCCAAATCAAAAAGTGGTGCTACCGGTAGCACCACTTTTTTTTCGGAGCTAAAATTACAACTTTTTGGTAACCCCGGATGGTGTCACTGTAATCAAAACCCTAAAATAGACACCAAATCGAAAATGGTAGCACGCATTTTTCACTCATTTTTCTTTTTGAGGCTAAAATTACAACTTGTTTGACATTGCCGCGTTAACAATCGACGCCTTTGCAATGTGAATGCCAAAATCTACTTACAAATCAAAAAGAGGTGCTACCAATGGCACCTCTTTTCTTTGTTGGGTTACATTTGAAAGCGTGTCTAAACCATTCCCTGCAAATATTTAAATTTTAAAAAAAATAAAAAATCTATAAAAGTGAAAAAGTTCATGACAATTTCAAGAAGAAAAAAAACAAATTTTAAACTAATTAACAAAAAAACGAAAGAAAATTAAACACGTTTACATATGTTTAAAAAATAAAAGAAAATAAAAACCTAACTAAAAGAGAAAAATATTTAAAAAATCAAAATATCAAAAAACAATAAAAATGAGACTTAATAACAAAATTTAAAAAAAAAAACTAACTAAAAAAAGTGAAATAATAAAAACATGTAAAATTTTAAAAATTTATGAAATATTTAAAAAGTAATAAAAAATGAAAAAAAAATACTTTTAACTTTTAAAAGGAAAGGGGGGTTTAATAAATGGGAAGGGTACGTAAAGGGGGAGGGGTGGGTCGAAAGGGGGAGGGGTGGGCGGTGTGACCTCCCCTCATCACCACTCCAACACCACACTTTATATGCTTTTAGGATAGTGACCGGGGGCGAGAGGGCGGTGCAACCCCCCACCAATAATCCACCATTCTTCTTCTTCTTATTATTCTTATTTTTATTTTTATTTTTATTTTTGTTTGTTTTGTGTTCTTTTGGTTGTTTTTTTTTGTTTTTTTTTGTTTTAAATTTGTTTAAAATTTATTTTTATTTTTGGTTGTTTTGTGTTCTTTTGGTTGTTTTTTTTGTTTTAAATTTGTTTAAAATGTGTTTTTTCTTAATTGTTTTGGATTTTATAAGTGTTTTTTTTGTTAAAGTTTGTTAAAATTTTGGTTTTCTTTTTTTTATGTTTTTTTTTAATAAAGGTTTTTTTTAGTTTAAATATTTTCAAGCCATGGTTTAAAAATGTTTGGAAATGTAACACAACAAAGGAAAGATGTGTTACCGGTAGAACCTCTTTTTAAGTCACTGGGTTATTTTAGCATTTGCGTTGCAAAGTCGTTGGTTGTTAAGACAACGACGTCAAACAAGTTGTAATTTTAGCTCTGGAAAGAAAAATGTGTTCTACCATTTTTTATTTGGTTGTCGATTTTACAGTTTTTATTACAACGACACCATGTCGCACTACTCGAGGTTACCAAAAGGTTGTAATTTTAGCCCCCAAAAAAAAAGTGGTGCAACCGGTAGCACCATTTTTGAATTTGGAGTTGTTTTTTGGTGATTTTGACACCTATAAAAAAACGAGAACAATGTCGAGTTCTCATCAAGTTGTATAACTTGTTGAATGCCATGGGAGCATTGTAGAATGATTAACTTATTGTATTATTATGATCTTGGTGTCTTCTCCTAAGTGGATCTAACTTGCCATATGTTTGTGTAAATGATGAATGAATTATCTAAGTATATTGATCTACATTGATGGTTCATTGTGGGTGTTTCCTTCTCTTTGGGGTCTTACTACTTCATTGAGATATTTTGATTGACAATTGGGATGGTCTTTGTTTGTTGCTTCACATCACCCAACTTTCTATATGTAAGATTGGTTGAGGAGTTGGATAATGTTTGCCTTCCAAGGATGTAACAGTTATCTTGTTTTGTTAAGCATGACTTTGGGTTTCTCTATTGTTTCTTTGGTGATTGAACAAGTTGCATGAAGTTTTAATTGCATTGACATTCTTTAGTTTATCTTCTAATTTTGGATGCATGTTTCTTGAAGTGATTGGTTTTACTATAAGATTAGATAGGCTGACGCTTTTTTGCTTATTCAATATTGTCTATATCATTAAAATTTCCTTTGATGAATGAATGATCAATAATTGTTTCACTCATAACATTTGGTCATTGATTATTGGTGATTGAATGATCATAAGACAAGGAAGATTATTGCAAGTACTCAAATGCCTCTACTTAGTACTATTTTGTGTGCATGAATGTTTTCTATATATACTCACTCTCACTGCATACAAAGGTAAATAGAGACCATGCGTCTCACCTTAGTGGCACCCTTAATAAAACTTACCCAATCATTAAATGCATATGTTTATATCATCAACGTCTTGAAATATGTTTGAATGATTATGACTGAATGAATACTTGATCTCTGTAATGAATTTAGTTGATTGACTAGCTTTGTTTGGTAATCTTTGATTTTCCTTACATTGCTTTATACCTTAATGGTATAACAATTGAGAAATCAACATACACACAAGGAATATCTCACCAAAGCACCCTTAGTTTGTTGTGAGAATTGATAGCTGGCTCCTTTTAATGACATGTCGATTGTATACATGAAGTAGTAAAAGTATTAATGCTTAAGAATCAAATGCATAGTAATCAAAGCATATGCATGTTGAAAAGTTACCTAGGAGATGTTGTTCACCTTGTGGTGCCTTGTGGTGGACATAAAAACATTGAATGAGGTCCCTAGTACTTTATAAAGTGAGATGTACTTTATTTTTATAAAGTCACTTTATAAAGTGAGTTTGAGTTTATAATTTTAATTTGACTTTATGAGACTTAAGTGAACATTAAATTAAAAAGGGTCACTTACGTAAGTGAATGGAAAAAGTGTTTTCATTTATTTATTAAGACATTAATGAGCAATTAATGTAGGCCCTAGATCTCATCAAATCAAGATTAAATCCTAGCCATGGATTTGCTGGGTGTTGGTTACCTCATTATAAACTAGGGAAAATGCACAAAACCTAATTCATTGTTACCCAAGAGATTTGGAGAGCAAGAGGAGAAGAAGAAGAGCAAGAGAGAGGAGGTCGAACTCTTGAGAGAAGAGAGAAAATCCTTAACACAAATCCCAAGATCATAAAACTAAAGTAAGGGAACGAATTTCTAGACTAAGATTGGCACATATTTCAAGGAAAATTACAGTAGCATTTATTTGCACGGAAATCGAGGAAATTTGTACGGTAGCACAAATTTCGAGGAAGATTGAAGCACAGTTTTTTAGGTCTATATAGAAATAAATACATATCGTACAGGCACATTTTTCGAGGTAGCAAGTATAGGTTTTATTGATGGTTGTACAGGCACATTTTTCGAGGTAGCAAGTATAGGTTTTATTGATGGTCGTACATGCACAGAAAATGAAGCAAAACTGTTGTACAGAAATCAAGAAAAATAGGGCGTACAACCACACGTGCGAGTCCGTATAGGTCTGATTTTTGGCATTGTTTTCAAGGAAACTGTACAACACTGTCAGTGAGATGCTGGCATGAAATTAGAGGCAGAACAGGGAGATAAGTACTGTTGTTGTAAATTTTGGAATTTGTCTCTAAAAATAATAAAATCTCTCTCTTATCAGGTTTTCCCTTAGGAGTTTTTCCTGAGCCAAATTGGCTAAAAATTTATGTGTCTAAATATTTTCATGTGGCTGATTTAAATTTTTGTAAATGAAAATGTTGTAAAAAATCTCATGTGTTTCAAGCAAATTGTTAATTTTTTGTTTATGAGAAGCTAATGGGGTTTGGGCATTAAACTCTATGTGAACAAAACTTGAAACCGGGTTGGGGTTGAAAAATTTCCATGGTTTAAGAGCCCATTTAAAGGCATAAATTAAAATCAGAAATTGAAATTTCAGATTTGGCAAAGAAGGGAGAACAGATTTTGAGAAGAACGGGTTCTTGAACAGGTTGTAGTCATGGTCACTAGACTTAGACTAGAGGATAGATTGGATGGGGCTGCAAATTTTAGCCCATGGAAGGCTAGAATAATTTTGATACTGGAGGAGAATGAACTATGGGAAATAGTGTACAGTACCACAGCAAATCTAGTCACAGTTCCTACCGATGCTACAGATAGGGATGCTTTTATGAAAAATGATGTAAAAGCAAGAAGGATCATACTTGATGTCGTGAAGGATCATGTGATCCCATATATTTCAGTGAAATCTCATGCTTTTCATATGTGGAAACACTAGTGGATTTGGACCCAAAATCTGACGACAAAATCCGACGACCTCCGACGAAGAAGGACTATGTCATCGGATGTCACCTTAAAAATTTCAAAATTTGATGATTTTTTTAAAATTGATAGAAGGAGACGTCGGATATCTGACGGATATGCTGATATCCAACGGCTCTGTGGATATCCGACATCATATTAAGCATTGGGATGTTGGATATCCGACGCCAAGATATACAACCCGAGGATGTCGAAAATCCGATCAATTCTCCAATGGTAACTAGGTTCAAGGCATTGAATATCCGACGGAAGGATGACTTTTAAAACTTATAAATATTGAAACATTTCAACATGTTTGCTATACAAGCGAAGGTTTGCGGAAGTTTTTTTATTCGACGGACTGTTTTTCATTATTTCCATTGTTTTTTAGATTCAAGCAAGCGAAGTGTGGAGCTTCATTTTCTAAGATCGATAATCTTCATTCAAGCTCTTTACGAGAAAATGTCAACTAGCAATATTCCTGATCCAGGCGAACAAAATCGACAATTGCTTGCTAGATTGTGGGAAGGAGTTGAAAGAAGGGGTGATAGGAAATGCTATTGTCCATGTAGTCAATGCAGGGGCTTTAAGAGGAGAAGAATTTTGATCACAACATCCAGAAAACATTGTAGGGAGCATGGGCACGCTGAGGGGGGACATGAATACCATCCATTTGTAAGTTTTGCATTATATATGTTTTTATTTTGATTGCTTTTGTAAATTTATGTATTGATCGTGGTTTAAATAGATGGGGACTAACATGGACAATAAATATTATTTTAATATTAAATATTTATTATACTATTTCTTTTTCTTTTGTGCATGTTGAATATAGGGAATAGTAGAATAACTCATTTATTTGTTCGTTAGTGAGACTAACCCACTCACTGGGGAAAGCACTTAACTCTCTAGATTTGTGACACTTTCCATCATGGTAATAGAAATAACGACTATATTGGCATGTTGTAATTTCTCTTATATTTTCTCTATAGAAATTAGCATAGCATCATTTATCTTACCTTAGTGGAGTACAGTATGAGAAATTTTGGGTTATATTTGAGTAGCTTTGCTCAGTAATTGGGTTAATTATTATGTCTCTTGGATAGTTTGGATGCACATATTTGACCAATAGTACAATTGGTTGTTGTTCTTTTCATCCCAACAGTACAAAATTTGTTACATTTTAAATGCATCACATATATGTTTACATTTTGCGTTTGAATTTCTTATATTAACTTTTATCTATTGATGGTTTCATGTAATTATAAAGGAAAGACATCCTAGGGCACTTTGTCCGGAGGAATTGCTTCCTGAACAAGTACCGGAATCTATGAATATTAATGGAGAACAAGTGAATGATCACATTAATGAAGAAGATGATCATACTAAAAACATAGTTGAAGATGATGTTACAAATAATTTGATCCATGATTCATTTAATGTTGGAATGGATGTTGATGATGATGATGATGATCATGAAAATTATGAACATTTTATGATATTCATGATATACCTCTTCTTGATAAGGCATGCGAACCCCTTTATGAGGGCTCCAAGACAAATCTTCTCTTTGTTATATTATTGATAATGAACTTGAAGGTTATGAATGGTCTTTCAAACATATCAGTCACACGGACGTTAAGGTATGTAATATATTCCATCACAAAATATATATGATTGTGCATTTTGTTGTTCATTCATATATAAGTCAAATTATTACGGATGAAATTTGTTCCACTAATATTATTTCTATATTATATTCACTAGATTTTTATTTTTATTTGTTGTAGCGTGATAGGTGAATATTTGTTACCACCGTCAAATATTTTACCTCGCACATATCGAGATTTATCTTCCATCATGAAAGAAATTGGAATGCAGTATGAAGCAATTCATGCATGCCCCGATGACCATGTTCTATATTACAATCAGCATGAATTTGCAACAGAATGTCTTGAATGTCATATCAGTAGATATCGCACGGATCAAGTAACTAAAAAGGTGCCTCACAAGGTTCTACGTTATATTCCCATTATTCCACGCCTGCAACGACTATTTAGGTACAAAAACATAGCGCAGTTTATGGATTACCATGCACGGAACAGAAGTCAAGATGACATTATTCGAATGCCTGCAGATGGGTCTGCATTTAGAGATATGGAGGAAAAATGGCCTCACTTTAAAGAAGAACCTCGTAATATTAGGATTTCTTTGGCAGCAGATGGTGTCAATCCATTTGCAGGGATGAGATCCATTTACTCGGTGTGGCCTATTTTTGTTATCAACAACAACATTCCTCCATGGTTGACAATAAAGAGGGAGCACATAATGTTGTCGATGATTGTTCCAGGTACGAACCCTGTAGTTTTTTTTTAATGTAGTGGTATCTCATTTGTCATATTTTTGTCGCATAATGTCATATATATATTTAATGTTTTTCTATTGTGCAATATGGTTTAATATATATAATCTAAATGGTACATCTCATATTTATATTTTTGATATGTTCAAATCAATCAGGTAAGTACCAAGTGAAAGATATGAATATATATATCGAACCCCTTATTGATGAGCTACTGAAGTTATGGAATAGCATCACTATGTATAACGTATCTAGACCAATACGACAAAGGCAATTTCAATTCCATGCAATGCTTGTATGGACAATTCATGATGCCCCAGGGTTAACCCATTTTTGTGGTATGTAATTATAAATTCCACTTTATTTGCAAAAAGTTATACGAACTACTAGTTAATATACTACGCACACATGTTTTTCTAAATAATCCAGTCATTTTGTATATAATTATAATTGACATAGATATTCCATCTCTTTATGTAGGTCTTTAGACAAAGGGGAAATTTGCATGTCCAGTTTGTGGTCCTAAGATCAAATCTCATCGTTCAAAAAGCTTAGGAAATGAGGTGTTTGATGAGTATAGGCACTTCCTCTATAAGAATCACAGGTATCGAACTACCGAAAAACATTTGTTCAATGGAAAGCAAGAGACTGCATTAAAACCGCAGATAATGACACCTCACCTATGGAAATTGCAATATAATAGAAATCGTCAAGGTACGTATAATGAATCATCGTATATGATATGTTATATTGTATTTTTTTATATTGTGTGTTTTTTACTGTAATTGACATTAATTTATGTAATTTCATGATTGCCGTTCATGTGATCATGAAGGCATTAATGGGCTTCCACGAGGAATGAAAAGTTATCCTAGACAATTCAGTAGGTTGCCCTACCATGAGCACCTACAAATTGCTCATCTATTTGATACAATGAATATCGAAAAGAATGTGACCGAAACATTATGGCGAATATTGGATGGAAGGAGTGACAAAGAAAAAATTGTCAAAATTTGCAAAGACATTCAAGATAGCAACCATGGAATGAAAGACGCCATTCAATTTCATAGCAACGGAGAGAAAATTAATATAAAATCACTTCCATGGATGTTAACGGACCAGCGAAGTAATGTTGTAAAAGAAGTCATTCAAAAAATCAAATTTCCCACCGGATTTTGTGCGAACATGAAGAATATCATAACAAAGACAGGTGATTTCGCAGGGGTGAAAACTCACGATTGGCATGTCTTCATGAAGGTAATTATTATGGTATAGATTTAATTATTTTTTTTAATTCCTATTCCAATGAATATGGTTGGTATATTTTTTATTTGTCTACTCTTTGTTGATAAAATGAAACGATTTGTATATTATTGTTACAGTATGTTCTACCTCTCTCTATCCCGGACAACTTCGACAACAATGTGAAGCAAATAATATATAGTCTCCGGAAATACATGAGGTAAGTGGTGATTTTTTCCATGCACTTAGTGTTTGTTTAATTCAACATAGAATTTATATTTGATTTTCGTTCTGTAATTCATGATGTTACGTAATATTTTTTTTTCCTTTAATCTCTTGATTTGGTTGTCATGTGATCACTTGTAGATGGTTGTCATCTAAATAATTCCATAAAGAAGACATAAAGTATTGGAGGAGAGAAATTCCTCGTCTCATGTGTGAAAAGCAGAAGCATCTACCTTCGGCATTTTTCAATGCACAAGAACACTACCTCATACACCAAGTTGAGGAGATTGAACTATGTGGACCTGCGCACTCAAGGTCCATGTGGATGGTTGAGAGGCACTCAAAATTTATGAAGGGTTTGGTCAGACAACGAGCATATGCTGAGGGTTCTATGATGGAGGGATATATGATATACCAAAACATGTTGTATATTAGTGAATATCTTCCTAAATTAGCAGAAAAGCTCAATTTACGTCGCATTTGTGATCCGGAATCCAATAAGAGTTTCGAAGGGGAGTACCCGAAGGGGAAAGGTAGATCGAGGAAGGTGAAAGGTAATATAACACAGTTGACTGGTGATTTTTATGTATATATAATATCATACATATTCTATTTTTATATTCAGTATTTTGCATAAATTTAGAGTGTAATATACTTTGTTAAGTTACTATTACATTTGTATTGAATTTTAATTTTATTGTCATGAAACAGTTGGTCGAGAGTGGGATGCAATTCATTTATACATCGCAAACAATCTTGACTGGATGAAGGTATGGATCGAACGATGTGAACAATCTGGTCATGGAATATCATGGGAAGGTGTGGCTTCATTGGTTAAAGCTACACATCGCAATGGAGACACCAATCTAACACAAAGGGAAATCAATTTGGCAAGAGGTTTAAAAGATAAGAAGGTAAGCATATTTATCATCCACACTATTTTTTTTTGTAAAAAATAATGTCGTTGTACATCACGCTATTTTTTTGCATTGTATGGCATTATAAACATGCACTAGTTAATCATAAATATTGGATCATTCTATAATCTTTTCCTGTATGGCTTGTTGTAGGTAAAACACCATAAGGCTATGTGGTGCAATGGATGTAGATATCGAATCAAAAAGTTGGATGAAACAAAGAAAACATCTGATTGTGGGATATCTGCAGTCTTTGAGGTGACCAATGTTTCTTCTAGAAGTGACAGACATCCAGAAATCTCTGAAAATCGATACTATGGGTATCTGGAAGACATTCTTCAATGTGACTTTAACTCCTTCAAGGTATTTTTGTTCGTTGTCAAATGGTACAGGTGTCGATTGAATCAACGTGATCCCGATAAAACAATAATTGAACATGATAATGGATTTACCATGGTAAATACAAGGTTGTTTGAGCTAGGAAAGGAGCCCTATGTTCTTCCAACCCAATGTGAACAGGTATTTTACTCTGAGGTTCCAGGTAGAGCGGGATGGTCATTTGCTGTGAGACACAATCCAAGGGGAAGGCCGGTAAAGTATAACGTAGATGAAGGTAATGAAGACATTCTCAAAGAAGAAGACGTCGTAGAAGATGATCATGATCAACATGAGTTAGATGATCATGGTCCAGAAGAAGATGTTGAAGAACTTATTGAATCAGATGATGTATGAAACAATGTCCATGAAGATGATATCGACGATGACATGATGATCGTAACTGACATCGATGACGAGGATGATATGGCCAATCCTTACAATGTTGAATCTGGATCATCGGATGATAGTACAGACGATGACCCAAATGAAGAAGATGATGAAGACCATTGAAGTTTACGAGGTATGCAGTAATAATAAATTAATTGTTTCTTAGTGAGTTTCCATTTTCCTGTATGATATAATTAGAAACATTGCTTGTTTTAGAGTATGTCAAAAAACACATTTAAAGTTTTTGTACATAGATATTTTTGTCGGGTTATGGGGAATTGAGAGTGATGTGAAGGGGGGGAGGGGCCATAAGAGCTTCCACCTTCACGTGGTTGGCCCAATTTAGTAGAGAATATTAAATTATTCTCGAAACAAAGAGAAGCTTAGTAAGGAAATGCACAATTATCAAGAATCAAACATCATCATCATAATCATCATCATCATCATAATCATCATCATCATCATAATCATCTTAATCATGATAATCATCATCATCATCATAATCATCGTAATCACAATTATCATCATCATCATCTTAATCATCACCAACATTATCAATATCATCATCGTCGTCATCATCATCATCATCGCCATTGTCATCATCGTCATCGTCATCATCATCCTCATCATCTTCATCATGATCATCATCTTCATCATCATCATCATCATCATCATCATCGTCTTCTTCATCATCTTCATCATCATCATCATAATCATCATCATCATCTTCATCATCCTCATCATCGCCATCATCATCATCATCACCCTGATCATGATCATCATCTCAATCATCATCATCATCATCATCATCATCTTCATCATCCACATCATCGCCATCATAATCATCATCACCCTGATCATGATCATCATCTCAATCATCATCATCATCATCATCATCATCATCATCATCATCAACATCGTCAATATCATCGTCATCATCACCGTCATCGTCATCATCATCATCATCATCAACATCGTCATCTTTATCTTCATCATGATCATCATCTTCATCATCACCATCACTCGTCATCATCTTCTTCATCATCTTCATCATCATCATCATCTTCATCATCCTCATCATCGCCATCATCATCATCATCATCATCACCATCATCATCATCATCATCATCATCAACATTGTCAATATCATCATCATCGTCATCGTCGTCATCGTCATCATCATCATCATCCTCATCATCTTCATCATGATCATCATCTTCATCATCACCATCATCGTCGTCGTCTTCTTCATCATCTTCATCATCATCTTCTTCTTCATCATCCTCACCATCGCCATCATCATCATCATCACCATGATCATAATCATCATCTTAGTCATCATCATCATCATCATCATCATCATCATCATCAACATCGTCAATATCATCATCATCATCAACAACAACATCATCAATATCATCATCATCGTCATCGTCATCATCATCGTCATCATCATCAACATCGTCATCTTTATCATCATCATCCTCATCATCTTCATCATCTTCATCATCACCACCATCATGATCATCATCATCGATATTTTTCCATATGCCAAACATGAGATGCACCAAGTAGTCAACTGGGATAGTTTAGAGATTAATATCTCTCAATCACTGGTCGCTGGTGTGAATTATTTATAGTGCACAAAGGGCCTATATAACATAGATTGTGGGGAATCTGATGAAATTAAATTTGAGTAATGGAGTTGCAAGAACGAGGCTTCAACTTCCATTAAAAAATGCTTTTGTGCATAATTTTTTTGCCATGTGAAAGTGAAAATTTTATCAATAAGCCTCGCTATATTTGGTGATCTCGTCATTACGAATCTCACAAAATGCACATAATTAAAATACAATTCTCGGAAGTGCCAAAATTCCACTGATGATTTTCCGAACAAGCCAACTGTCAATCCACGTCATTTCAAAGGTTAGGCCTCTTCATGAAAACTCTTATCACACGGATGTTGTCTAAGTGTTCAATAATTTCTAAATATCCACTATCTATTAGAATATTCCCTTCACTAAAGAAGCAAGTTGTGCAACAATTTTTTAATCATCAATGAAAGAGAATGCAAGTTGATTAAATGGAATTTAATGTGAAGATGACATAATCTGAGTCTCTATAGATTTTTTTCATCCTAAACGTCAATCCATTGATCTATCCTCGCACTAGTTAGAAAGTTAAAATTTTGGATCCTTAAGGTTACAAAATTCTTAAAATATATTTATTTAAAGGGAAATAAAATTTTAAAAAACAACACAATAATAAAAACAAATAAAATATTATTCAAACTTCCCCTTTTTTGTGTTTAAAATGACTAGACAACTTTTGGGATCTTTTCGAATTAGGCACAACTTACCCATGCTTTAAAATAATAAATTAAGTTTTCCACATATTCAATAAATGTATATATTCATTGGAAAGGATGCTTGGAAAGATGGTCATTTTGAAGAAGTCATTGCATGTTTTCCTAGAAGAGTAAATGCGCAAGTGAAGCTCATGCAAAATCCAAATATCACTTGCAAAGAAACTAATTTTCCACCTATGATGGGTGATAACTCTAAATTCATCGGTTTCCGATAATGCTTAACGCTCCAAAGTGCGACGAAGACGACGTAGTGAAATGTCATTTCTATCATTTAGCCATAATTATTGACTTGGGGCTCTATTTCAATCAGTTTTATACCATTGGAAAGGTATCGATGAGAGCTACAACCTATCGGTTATAATTTTCATAGATTATATACCAAATAGTATAGAAATTTCAATACAAAATAAGACCATAGCATAACAACCAGGGGGATTGATTTGACTAAGGATCTTATATGGTGCAAATTATTATGAAATAAGTATGGTTTAGGATTATATGGTAATGTGGGGAAACAATTCACATGCACATACAAATTAAGGGATCATCTTACCATTACGTATTAAATGTGAAATTTGTGTTTAATATACTTCATGAAAAGTCTAAAAGGGGCATTTGAAACAACTGAGAAAGACAAAAAGTGGAACACAAGTGTCATATTATTTTTCTATTTTAAGGATTCTAAAGTTCACCAAATGGGTACATGAAATGTATTTCTTATCATTTATTAAGTAATACAATATCAAAATCCACTAGGGAATATATAAGAAGGTCAAGGATAATCCCATTTGAGTCTATAAATTGTAAATAATTCCATGAGTTAGGGGATTTTGGCACTCAACATTTTCATGTACTATTTCTGCATGTTAAGGGTTGTAATCGTGGGTTTTTCGGGCGCTCCTTGAGATCGTTGAAGCATAATATGAGGTTTAACACCGAGATAATTCACTATGCATAACTTGGGATCAATCTAGGAATTTACTCTCAGTGGAGGTATCGCTCAAAGGTAGGCGAGGATGAGGTAACACAAAAAGTGTTGTCGTATGGAAACATTGGCCAGACCAGAGCAGAAATCGATACAAGGACCAGACCGACACCAGCATATCCAATATTTCATTCTGTGAGAAAGATATAGACCGCGTTAATGTGACCAGCTACAGGACCAATACAGCCAAGACTGAGATTGAGTAGCAATTTTTTAATTTGGGCGCGAGTAGAGAGCGAGTAGGCCGGAATTTCTTGTTTATTCCAACAGTGAGACCGCGTTAATGTGAGCAACTACAAGACCAATACCAAGACTGAGATTGAGTATCGCATTTTTTATTTGGGCGCGAGTAGAGAGCGAGTAGGGAATTTTTCATTCAGCTGCGAGCAGGGGAGGATCACAATGACCAAGGTTAGTTGCTTCTAAACTAGCAAACCCTTGTTATTCATTCATCTGCGTTTGAAGTTTTAATAAATGCAATTAGCTATGGATTGAGTAGCACATTTTTCATTTGGGCGTGAAACAATGTCTTGCGGAGCACAAACATGCCCTGCAAGGCCAAACCCCTTTCCTTTTATCCAATGTGTGGGCATGTTGGAACAATTGTAGGGATGCACACTACCCATGACCTACGGAGCTCTCACCAAGTAGGGAATTTCTCATTTAGGTGATAGCAGGGTTGTACGATTTACGGCCTTATAACCCAATTTTGGGAAAGCAAGTTTGAATGGCGATGCTCAGTCTATTATTACCAAAGTTTACAGAGAATTACAGCGTATCATGGCCCTCTAGGTTTTTTGCAATCTAATCTACAGGAAATTTTTAGGTTTTTTACAGCATATCCAAGTTGGGTGTGTGACCAAGATGTTAACAATCCCTTCGTGAACCCACTATCCACCTAGCAGGAGACAGAAGGTTGCTCCACCCATTGAACCCTTCTTTCTTCGCTACTCGTGTCCCTCATGGGGATGCAAAGGAACTACTGATGGTACCCCTTTCTCCTCACGGGGATGCAATGGAACTATTGATCCTAGTCCTTCCCCTCATGGGGATGCTTTCAATGTTTATTACCTTGGAATGATAGACCCCAAACAACAGCAATGTGTCATTCTCCTTAGCAAATGAAGGTGGTTTTGATAATGAAGAGAGAGAGGTACCCCTTCTTGTCTCTTTGGACCACCATAGAAAATTTCCATTACAATGGATCATTTTGAATCACTTCTATTCAGTAATAGAAATTTGGACATGTGTTGCCAACTTCCCTTCTGGAGTTATTTCGATGATTCCAGAATTTGAAGGGTAGAAATGGTAAACAAACCCAAACAATAGTGGAAGATAGGATGGTTCATCCTTGGATTGAAACCAATGGCCCAATATTTCATGAATAATCCTGCCCTGTTCATGAAGTTTAAACCATGGACCTTTGTCAAAACCTCTCTCCTACTCTGCATTCTAAAGCAAAAATCACCAAAAAGTAACCTCTTCATAGAAGGGATCAATCAAATCCTCCTTAAGGTTTCCACTTTTCTGTGATTCAGTTTTTTTGAGTTTTTTCTTCAAAAAAACTCCCAAGTCTTATAGAATGTAGTGTTTTAGATGTACTAATCTTATAACTCATTAAGTACATATAACACTGGGGATTGATGAGGACTCTTGATAACATTCACAAGAACACATCAACTGAGTCATGAAAATGGGAAAAGGGCAAAGAATGAGGAAATGCCCATGGAAAAACACACTAACATTACTATATGAAAAGCTAATATGAGATAATTTTATTAATGTCCAATGAATGCCCACAATAAGTAGGTCATAGGGACTAAAGGGTGCATCCAGTGTAAGTACAAATTGGGAGTGCAAATTCAACTCCTATACCATATTACCAACGTTATCGAAAGGTGATAAAGATTAGGATCTATGAAGAAATGGAAATATTATACATAGGCACTGGAAATATTTTTTCTTCTTTAAAAAGCTGCATTTATTAAATATTCAGAATCAAGTTATGGTAAAAGAGTGGTTAGACAAGAGCTCTCTGCCTATATAAGCAAGGAGGAATTTCTAATAATTTTGCCACATAGTGTGTATGTATTTTGCAAGGGTCAACTAAATAACTATCTCTAATAAATTCTCTAGCAAGAGTTAACTCCCATGGAATAGTATAGATAAATTAACATTTCACTATATGAATCAGGAACAGTAATAAACATATTTGCTTTAGACCCTAGGTTGCAACATTGCAATAGATAAATAATAAATAAATGTTCATGCCCTGAACAGTTCCTCTCAATAGTTGAAGCACTGGGCTCCAATGCGTCTAATAGGTGAGAAAAATGCTTCTGCATCTGGTAGTGTGATATCAATTGGACTAAAGGAGAATTTGTCCCTTCTTCACGACAAGGTATGAGGCATTGGATGAATCTCTAGTAGCCTAAACTGTAGTGTTGAAAAGGGTGTCCAATTGAAAAGGAGGTTGAAACTGTGGTATAACATACCATGGATGAATCATTAGTGTTGTTACCTCCCAAACCTGCACTTCAAATGTTACAAAGTCCTTTAACAAAGTGCAAACCGAGGGGCACTTAGGAAGGTTACTTATTGTCACCTCAACAACTCTTCCACTCACCTAGGCCGGTTCTTTTTTGGCACAAGGGGGGAAACCCTAGAAAGATGGTTTTTGATGTTTTCTTAAGGATTAAAATGGATGGTAGAATTTGCCAAGACCAATGCCTGTCCAATTAGGCTATGGAGGTAGGAAAGATTTAGAACAAGAGGGTTAAAATATGATGGAGAAGACATAAGTAAGCCATTATAGATGTGCCATAATTAGTTCAAAACAAGTTTTCAGATTATGCAAGAATAAAGTGAGAGCAATTAAACAAAACACACCATCACAACCATGAAATTACAACCAACAATAATGTGCAAGAAATAAATAAAGAAGGCAGCAACAACCTCTTCGAGCAATGGAGTTGTCATCAGCAAGATCCTTCAATAATTCAATATTACATCAAGGATTAGCAAGGGTTTAACAATCTCTGCCTTAATCTCTTCTTTTGGGACAAAATTTCCCTTCTACAAAGATAATCCAGTAGCAAATTAATGCAATTCTGACAAAATCCCTAATAATCCATGAAAAGAATAAAGAGATGAAGAAACCTTAACTTGAACCAATGCCCTTTTTCCAATCCTCCCAAAGATGTCCAATGAAGTACTTGGTGGGGAAATCCCTATCTTCTAGCCATGCCTTTAGCAAATGGCAATTCTCCTTTAGTTACAGGATTCCATCCTTTGTAAACCCTAAACTAGGGTTTAGTATTTTTAGGGTTCAAAGAGTAGAAAAAATATTTTAAATGCATGAAATCATCCACTTACCTAGGGTATACCGCCCTAGGCACCTTTCCAAGATTTTAGGGCTCTTTTGACTCTTGTGCACCTCCTCATTGATGTTTAGGGTCTCCAACTCCAACACTCCTCTCCTCCATGAAATTATGTCTTGTTTCATCCCTTATATCTTTTTATGTTGCGACCCTTTTCCCTTTTGAAAGGTATCATACATCTGTCTCAGGGACAGAAAAGGCCTGCAATATTGATTGATATAAGTGGTCTAATTTCTCCTTCCACATTGTCTTACAGCTACACAGATTGGATGCGCCTAGTCCAATTTACAAAAAGTATGCGTAGCTATGGATTGTCAACAAACTATTTACTGTTGAAAGACAGAAATCAAAATAAAGGAGCAACGTTGTACATGGACGGAAGGCCAAAGGCCACAAGGAATATTGCGGGGTTTATAAACAGTACACAACCAGGGTATACAATTAAGCAACCAAACTGCGAATTTGAGGGGCATGAAGGAAACCGTGTTTTTGTAGTTGCCATTAAGTCAATATCTGTAGGGGAAGAGTTGCTTATTAATTACAATTTGAACCGAGTAGATACAAAAAAGGTTACTATGGGAGTGGTACATATAACAATTTACCCAACCTTTTATTAATGAATTTAACATATTAAGGATTGTTTCGTTAGTTTATTTCGTTTAAATTTTCCATATTTACTTCGCAGGCTAGTGATCGGGATAAAAACCCGCCAGCAGATGGTCGGAGGAGTACATCTTCCTCGAGGGATCAGGTATACATCTTTGTAATAGTGCAAATATAATAAGAAAAAATAGTTTTTTTTCCTTTTTTTTTTCATTATTAGTATATTGGTTTCGTTCCTATAATGTTATCTAATTATTTCGTTTACGTAATAACTTTCTCTATGTTTTTTATGCAGTCCGGTTTTGCAAGGGTCACAGTACCCTCGACGCAAAAGGTATACATATTCTTTGTAATAGTAAAAATATAATACTTAATAATAGTTTTTAATCAATGTGTTTTCTCATGATTAGTTTTGGATTTGTTTAGGTGATCACTTTCACTATGTTTTTTATTTAGGTATCTATAAGGGGTGGCTCCCATATATTAGAAGATCGGGACAAGTCACCTATGAGCATCGATCCAAGGAGTGGATCATGATCCTTTACGTTGCAGGTATAATCCATTGGAATTGTACCAATATAATACGTAGCATAATGTTTATTTTGTTATGTATTTTTCGTGTGTATATTGGTTTTCGTTGTGATAATGTTTTCTAATTCTTTTTTGCAGGGGCCCGATGATTGGGGCAAGTCGACAGCTGTGGATCAGACGACACCATCGTCCAGGCACCAAGTAAACCTAGTTGTAATTTTAGGAATCTATCATGATCATAGATATGTTTTGTTAATATAATAATTTTAGGAATCTATCATGATATAACTCAATAGTGTTTTATATATTTTTGTTGTAGCCCAGTGAATCGTTGTATGAAACAGCATCAGAAGAATGTTTAGTAGATCCTGAAGTGGCTGAGATCGTTAAAGATTCCCACGTAATTTGTGAAGCCACAAACACGATTAAGATGATAGACAAATTGTTGGAAAAATATATTGCGGAACTCGTTTCTCTGCTAATCAAGATTCCGCGGACAAACCAGAACCTGGCAAGGATTGAATTGTTGGAACAGAAATATGAATCCTTGGAAGTAAGTTGAGGAATCTTGATTCATAAAATAATTCATTTATGACTTTATAATTTTCTCTTTTATATGATAATACTGAACATGTAAGACGTGTTTTGTATTTACAGAATTATCGGAAAACACACAATAGTGGTGGAGGCGATGTTGGCCCCAGCGAGGCGCGTGGAGAGACGTGGCATCATGAGCAAACAACTCCACGTGCATTGACTACTCCTTTGCCATTGTTGTCGAATGAACAGTCGGAAACACGTTCTGACACACCACAGACCCCAACTGTGAGCGCACCTAGTGACCGATGTACACTGGATCCTCCAGAAGGAGGGGTCGACATCGATCAAAATCCTGGTAATATTGATATCGACCTAGCTACATTTCCAGGATCTTCTCGTGTCACTAGCAAGGGAACAATGGAGGTAACATTTTTTGTCGACGTAGATCTCGTCCCAATAAAGATTGATAAGGTCCCAGGTAATTAATATACGTTGATCAAGTTAGTGTTTATAACTTCATTGTAATATACCGATAAAACGTTTTCTTTCAACTAATTATGATCATGGCATGATCGTTTCGCAGGAAATTATGTTTTCTATAAACAAATTAATGACGCGTGCTTGGAGATCTTCGGGCCCACCATCTGAGAAAGGTGGGATAAACAACCAAAATGTTTAAAAGATGAACTCACTAATCGATTGGTTGGCCTGTTTGGCGACAAGACCTTCAATAAAGTCGAGGTCATGAAAAAGGCTGGACTACATGTGAAGGTTGTCTGAGACCAATATAGGACCCACCTGGAAAAAAACCCTAGGTATGAGCGCCCTCCAATGATTGCAACAATGGAGTGGATATCTCTAGTGGAGGATGGAAGGGAGAGGGCTCAAAGAAGAGAAGGAAAGATAACACCAGGCACAGGGAGGTATGCAATACTTTCCGCAATGTAATTCAAAACCTTATTATTATCGAATATTTCTATATCAAACTTGGAACATCTAACGTATTTCAACACTTACATAGGATGCTAGACACATCAAAGGCCACAAAGGAAAGACTTGATAAAATAGGTCAGCACAAGCTTGGGCCTGGTGGTTATTCCAATTTCGCGGCACGATTTGTAAGTTTCGAAAAACCAATAATGCATACAAATAATAAATTGCAAATTATTTTTCGTTTTATTGCTCTGGAAAATGTTAATTAACGATGTTATGCAAATATGCAGGCCGAATGATTCAATGAACAGGCCACTGAGGAAGACATGAAGCTTGGCTTCAAGGAAGGCTTTGGAGCTGTTGTTGAACGCCGAAAAAGCTTGTCTGGCCAAACACAGTCTGCTGGTACCAATCCATCCGGTGCACAGGTAAATAGAATCTATATACTTTATTGAAGATTAACCGCTTGTGCAATCTATTCGTTATAAATACTTGACAAAAAAATTTGACTATGTTTTGAGCAAGAAAGCAGTGATCCCCCTAATGTCGAGGAGGGAGAACAACAAATCGTAGATCATGCTTCGAATCCTGGTAATGAATTTATTCATATGCTACAATTTTATGTATAACATTGTAAATAGTGAACATTAATTGTAGTTCACCATATTTCAACTGCAGAGCATGTAGAGGGTGAAACTGTACAAGTTGAGCATGGACAAGAACATGAACTACGTGATGTGGCTACACCAAGTAAAAAAACACCTTTGTAATGTTTTTTTTAAATGAAATACTTGTCATTACAATATCAAAATACAACGATGTAACATTTTCACATTGTTATAACAAATCTGAACCCCTTGCCCCAAAATACATGTCTAGATCAACACTCTAGGATGCAGACAACACCACAAGCGCCTGATGAAGAACCAAGAACTGGAAGAGAAATTCCATATGTAGATGCTCCTCTTAGAGATTATTTACCAATTATAAAGAGAAGAAAAACAAGTAAAAAGAAGTGACTGGAAAAATGTCGTCTAATTATTTTTTATAACAATATATCATCCATGATTTTTGGCCTAATGAATGAATGAATGGTTTAATGGTTTAATGATTCAGTGTAGTAAACTGTTACCTTTATTGAATGTCAGTTTTTATTGAATGAATGTGTTGACTAAATGAATGAATGGTTTATTGAATTTTATCTTTTATTGTATGTATGTGTTAACTGAATGAAACAATGGTTTAATGAATGTTAGCCTTTATTGAATGAATGGTAGATGAAAGTTCATGATGAAATATGAATGAATTTGCACGTATTTGTTTTTTCCAAGTACATGCATTGGGTATGGGGAATTGAGAGTGATGTGAGGGGGGGAGAGACCATAAGAGCTTCCACCTTCATGTGGTTGGCCCTATTCAGTAGAGAATATTAAATTATTCTCGAAACAGAGAGGAGCTCAATGAATGGCTATGATGTTGGATTTCTACAACCCACTCGCATGTCATCTAAATTTTGACAATTTCTTGGAGCTTGTTGTGATGTTTGGTTGCTCATCATAACCAATTTCAAGTTTCCACAACTTCAAAGGCTGAGTAAATGATGCACTAAAATCAATATCCTTAACCTTCTCTTTAATTTCCTTGGAATCAATATCCTTAACCTCACATTAAACCCTTCCAAAATGGTCTATTTACTATTGAAGTCTGGCTTCTGCAGCATGATATTTTCAACTAATCTAGCATACACCAACAACAATTAGAAACATACTTCCTGTTGTCAATGTTCATCAATTTTTAGGGCTGCAACTTAACTGAGGAGATTCGAACCTGCGACCCATGTCTAGTCCCAAGGCTAACACCTTCAAGCTTGAAGTGCAACTGAAAATGGGAGACCACCTCCAAGCAGATTGATTCATTCTGCATGCATTTCATAGTGGGAGACGACGGGATACCACCTTGCTTGATTCATTATGCATGCATTTCACTATGCAACAGTCTCAAATTCCCTCTGCGCTTTCCCTCAATTAGTTTCTCGATTCAGCATGACCCATGCCCACCGTCCAAGGAGTGTTTCCAATGGTCTAGAGTTTCATCCTGGAAACGGTGACGATTCATGGTATTATGTTTCCCTTCGGCTGCAATATGACAAACTCAAAGCTCTCATACGAAGGTTTTTTTGACAAATGTGATGGTTTCGGTTTCTCGATTCAGCATGACCCAAACAGTCACATTTGTCAAACAAACCTTCACAGTGGACTATGCGTTTTCCATATTGCAGCTAAAGTGAAACATAATACCATGAATCGTCACTGTTTCCAGGATGAAACTCAAGACCGTTGGCAACACTCCTTGGACGACGGGCATGGGTCATATTGAATTGCGACACTAATTCAGGAAAAACGCAGTGAATCTGAGACCGTTGCATAGTGAAATGCATGCAGAATGAATGAAGAGTACTGGGTGTCAAGAGAAATGGTTGTGGGAATTTGTATGAGAGAAAATGGTGATGGGAATTGATTGATAAGGTCAGGCTTGAAGGTGGTAGCCTTGGGACTAGACATAGGTCGCAGGTTCGAATCTCCTCAGTTTAGTTCGTACCCGGTTATTCTTTCGATGCAAATTATAGATTTTATTTATTTTCCTTTGTCAACTTTACGTATCACTTTATGTGTTTTCTTTATTTCTTTTTTTAACATTATGTATCCCCTTGTGATAATCGGAATTGTTAATATCGAGTCACTCGAGAATGAACGTAAAGAGGATTTCCACGGAAATATGTTCCATCCAAACCTATCAAGTGTACTTTTATGTCAAAAATATTCTTGTAACAAAGCGATGAAAGATCTTAGAAGCAAATGTCACAAAGCCCTGAAAGAAGTTCGCGTAACATAGTGGTTTGTGTTTGTAGGAATCCTTCAATTTACAGGGTGGAAATCATGGCCATAGATCTGCCACAGTTCGGAGACGTCAAAATTGCTAACCTAAAAGTGCACTTAATAGGTTTGGAATATGGAATATATTATAGTTGAAATCCTCTTTATGTTCATTCTAGAGTTTTGAGAAAACCAGAGATATATGAAACGATGCATTATGACAGTCCGACTTCACAGTCGCCTATTGAAATCAAGGTAAGACTAGTTGGATACGGCGGGACAAGTTCATATGATAGGGGGAGTAATTAGAGAAAATGAAGTAAAAGTTCATTTGCTTCGACTACTCCGACTATTGACTGATCTTGATATTGTGTCTTGTAAATTATCCTTGTACCTTGCCATCTTCATCAACATTTTGCTGTTGGTTTTTTCATGCTAAAATGCTCCCCCTTATGCTACTTCAAACTTCAACAAGGTTCTGTCAAGTAAATTCATAAAAGGTAAGCATGCATCATCATTCCATACTCCCTCAAATCTCTCGCTCTCTCTCAGTTTTTTTTAATCGTGCTTACTGCCTCTCCATCCTCCCTCTTCTACAACATTACAATTTTCAAGCAACAAACTCCACAAATGCTTGGACTTCTCAATCATCTCCTCATTTTGATTTTTTTTAACGCAAGAACTCCTCTACTGCAATCATATTCAACACAATGTTGCTCTACTTCATCTCCACTCTTTTCCATAAACTCTTATGATACAACTGCTATATTTTTACTTTGGTTTTATCCACTCTGTTTTCTTTTGTTGCACTTTCAAATTCATCTGCAATGATATCAACACACTACACATTATGGGAATACGACATTCACATTTGCATCTTCCACTACTACATCTAATTAAATATCATCTCCTTGCAACTCCACCATTGTAACACCACTCTCTTCTATAGTGTCATCTTCTGCAACAACACCACTCACTACTGCAACATATATCCATTACAACTTTTCCATTATTTCTTGAGTTTTTTGTACGAGCTCGACCTTTACCCCCAATCTTTTCCTTATTGTATTTTGCTACAATTAATTCTTCTACACCTTTATTTGGAATTATATCAACATACACTTCCAAACAATAATGTTTTTTTTATTTTCCCAATGGTGTCGGATAATCGACGGCCACAACAAAGACAACCGACGACTTTGCCATAGATCCGACGAAAAATGACGTCGGTGCTCAGCCATTTTCAAGTGGGATAGGCATCGGTTTTCCGACCTCCACAGTGCACAAAATCGACTACTTTTCCATAGATCCGACGGCAAAAGGTGTCGGTGCTCAGCCATTTTCAAGTGGGATGGGCGTCGGTTTTTCGACCTCCATAGTGCACAAAACCGACGACTTTGCCATAGATCCGACGCCAAAAGACGTTGGTGCTCAACCATTTTCAGTTTTGAGTGGCGTCGGTTATCCGACGGCTGTAGTGAAAAATACCGATGAGTATGCCATAGATCCGACAGCAAAAAGACATCGGATCCAAGACATTTTCAGTTGTGACTGGCGTTGGTTATCCGACCTCATATGGTGTCGAAGAACCGACAACGTCCGAGACGTCGATTTTAATTTGAATTTGGACCGACGTTAAAAAAATACTGAGATTGTCAGATAGTCGACCACAAGCTGTAGAAAATCCGACTTCGTGGCCGTCGGATTTTGGCTCCAAAAAACCTAGTGAAAGCTTTAACAAATCTTCACCAAAGTTCAAATGAAAACAGGAAGATGGTGTTGAGGGAAAAGTTGAAGAGTGTTCACATGAGTAAGGGTGAAGGAATGGCTTCCTACCATACTAAGATCACATAGGTTAGAGATGAACTTGCAGATGTTCGGGAGGTTGTACAGGGAAGTGAGTTGGTGTGGACATCCTTGAATGGCGTGACACCACCATGGGGTATCTTCATGCAGACTGTGGTTTCTCGTGAGCATATGCCTTCTTGGGATCGTCTCTGGGACAACTTCATACAGGAGGAGACTCGAAGAGGATATGTACAAGGTAGTTCATCACATAACGGGGAGGATGAAGACAATGTAGCGTTGGCAACAAAGGGAAAGAAGAAGTTCATGAAGGGCCCTAAGGGTGGGGCCAAATAGCACAGTGGCGAGAAAAAAAGAGATATGAGCATTGTCAAGTGCTTTGCTTGCCATAAGTTTGGACACTATGTTGGACAGTGTCCGAACAAGAAGAAGGGACAGTAGACGAAAATAGCAGCAAATATTGATGATTTTGCTACACGATTTGAGGGAGATTTTTCTCTCTATGTTGGTTGTACAAAGAGGGCATCTATCACCAGCGATGATGTGGAGGATCAGATACAGTATTCTCTATTGGGTGGTCATTCGTTGAGTGCTTCCACCACTCCTTCCACTTGGTACATTGATAGTGGGTTTTCAAGCCATATGACAGGTGTTCGAGATATGTTCATCGAGATGACTAAGACCGGCTTGAGTCTAGAGGTAATGTTGGGTGATGACACTATTGTGAGAGAAGTTGGGGGAGGGATTGTCACCTTTCATAGGGATTCCATGCAAGCCATGATATTGAGGGATGTCTTGTACGTCCCCGGGATGAAGAAGAATCTTGTTTCAGTTTCCACTATTGAGGACAGGGGATTTGGAGTGTATGTCCTAGATGGTAAAGTGTATGTTTTTCCCGGAGCAGTGGGACCATCTACTTTGTATGCCATTGGAGTTAGATGTGGGAAACTGCACAAGCTTCTCTTCTAGCCTCATCATGCATTGGCCCACACTAGCAGTAGCAACGAGATGTGTGAGTTGTGGCACAGGAAGATGGCCCACCTTCATCATTCAACTTTGAGATTGTTGAGGGAGATGTCTACCGGTTTACCGCATTTCAGCACAGAGCAGAGTGGTGTGTGTAGAGGGTGTGCTTTGGGAAAGTACACCAAGACTGTTTTTCCGAGCAGTGATAGCAGATCAGGAGGAGTACTGGATTTGATACATTCTGATTTATGTGGACCTATGTATTTTTCCTCATTAACAGGTTTTGAGTATTATATCAGTTTCATTGATGACAACTCCAGGAAGACCTGGATCTACTTCCTGAGAAACAAGAAGTCTAAGGAAGTCTTGAAGAGGTTCCAAGAGTTCAAAGCTCTTGTGGAGAACCAAATAGGGAGGAATATTCGAGCACTCAGGTCAGACAATGGGGGTGAGTATACCTCCAAGGAGTTTGATGAGTTTTGTAGACAGGAGGGCATCAGGAGGTGGTTGATCGTTCCATATATTCCACAGCAGAATGGAGTTGTCAAAGGAAGAAAAAAGCTTTAGTGAGAGCAGCTAGAGCCATGCTGCATGATTAGAGTCTTCCTTTCTTTCTATGGGAAGAGGTCTGTAGTACTATTGTTTATGTGCAAAACAGGAGTCCACGCCATGCTTTGGGGTGTAAAACTCCTGAGGAGATGTTCACTAGGAAGAGGCCTGAGATAGGCCACTTCCACATATTTGGATGCCTTACATATTCTCATGTCCCTTATGATAAGAGGACAAAGTTAGAGCTCACTGCAGAGAAAGGCATCTTTGTTGGTTATGATGAGACTTCAAAGGCCTTCCACTTATACCTTTCTGCACATAGGAAAGTTGTGGTGAGGAGGGAGGTGAGATTTGAGGAGGAGCATGCCTTCAGGAAGTCTTGTGATTCAGAGATGGTGAAGCAGCAGGTTATTACTCCATGGGTGACAGCATCTCAGAGTTCAGCTAGTCAGAGTGCAGGGTCACAGGTTTCAGGGGTGACTGGTCCACAGATTTCAGGATCTACAGGCTAAGGGACTCAATCTACAGAGACTTCTGGTATAGGGACAGGTTCTCGGGTCACAGGTTCACAGGTTTCACCGTCACGTGATTCGAGTTCACATGGTTTTGGTTCACTAGGAACAGGATCTCAAGCCACATGTACTTCTTCATATATACAGTTGCCAGATGAGGATGTTCATGAGGAGGGCCTACCACAGGAAGCTACTTCCAGGAAAAGAAATCCAAGTTGGCTTAAGGAGCTTGTGAAGGAAGCTAAGGAGTCTGTGGGGCCACCCAGGAGGGAGGTCAGAGAGAGTAAAGCACCAAAGAGGTTTTCCAGCTATATGGCGATGGTGACTAGCTTGTGTGAGTCAAATCCTACTACATTTGAGGAGGCTACCACACATCAGGTTTGGAGAGATGCCATGATGGAAGAGTACAATTCCATCATGAAGAATGATGTGTGGGAGATTGTTCCGATACTAGAGAGGAAGCAGTTGTGAATTCCAAGTGGCTCTTCAAAATCAAGCATGCCGATGATGGTAGTGTTGAGAAATACAAGGCTATATTTGTGGTGCATGGTTTATTTTAGTTAGAGGGAGTTGATTACGATGAGACTTTTGCCCCAGTGGCAATATACTCTTCCATTCGATCAGTGATTGATATTGTTGCAAAGATAGGTTGGAGCATTCATCAAATGGATGTGAAGACAGAATTTCTGAATGGTGTCTTGGAGGAGGAGGTTTATTCGGAGCAGCCTCAAGGATTTGAGGTGCATGGGAGAGAGTCTCATGTATGCAGGTTGAAGAAGGCCCTTTATGGGCTGAAGCAAGCTCCGAGAGCTTGGTATTCCAGGATTGATGCATATTTGCAGGAGTTGGGATTCCAGAAAAGTGAAGCATATCCAAACCTCTACTTCATTGTAGTTGGTGAGGTTCCACTTATTCTGGTATTGTATGTAGATGACTTTATCATTACAGGTATAGAGAGACTCATTGCAGAGTGCAAGAAAGATCTTGCATCGGAGTTTGAGATGAAAGACATTGGACTGATGCATTACTACTTGGGTTTGGAGGTTTGGCAGGAGCCTGGGCATATCTTTCTGGGACAAGGAAAGTATGCCATGGACATTCTGAAGAGATTTCATATGGATGAATGCAGGCCCATGATTACCAACCGGAGGAATCTTCATGCTTCTGAGGGAGATTTGGTAGATCCGACATTGTATCGTCAGTTCATTGGTTCCATGATGTATTTGGCCAATACTAGGCCAAATATTTATTTTGCAGTGAACCCTTTGAGCCAGTTCATGATGGAGCCTCGGAGAGTTCATTGGATAGCTGCAAAACATGTGTTGAGATATTTGTGTGGTACAGTTGATTTTGGTCTGGACTATAGGAGAGGAGATGGAGTGAGTTTGGTTGGCTATACTGATTCTGATTGGGCAAGTAGTGTGCCTAACTGGAGGAGTACATCTGGTTGTTGTTTCAGTCTAGGCTCAACAGGAGTGTCTTGGTTCATTCGGAAACAGAAGTCGATTGCTTTGAGTTCTGCAGAGGCAGAGTATATGGCAGCCAATCAAGCTAGTTGTGAGGCCATTTGGCTTCGCAAGTTATTGGTTTGTTTATTTGGTCAACAGGTGAGACCAACTATGACACACTGTGATAATCAAAGCTGCATCAAGCTTTCGGAGAATCCAATGTTTCATGACGGGTCAAAACACATTGAGATCAGATATCACTTCATTCGTGATTATGTTTACAGAGGTGCAATGGAGTTGCAATACATTCCTACTGAAGAGCAGGTGGAAGACATTCTAACGAAGTCTTTGGGTATAGGGAAGCATGTTTACTTCAGAGACAAGTTGGGAGTGGTGAAGAACGCCTTCCTCGGTAAGAGGGAGTGTTGAAAAGTTACCTAGGAGATGTTGTTCACCTTGGGGTGCCTTGGGGTGGACATAAAAACATTAAATGAGGTCCCTATTACTTTATAAGTAAGATGTACTTTATTTTTATAAAGTGAGTTTGAGTTTATAATTTTAATTTGACTTTATGAGACTTAAGTGAACATTAAATTAAAAGGGTCACTTACGTAAGTGAATGGAAAAATTGTTTCCATTTATTTATTAATGTGGGCCCTAGATCTCATCAAGTCAAGATTAATGTGGGCCCTAGATCTCATCAAGTCAAGATTAAATCCTAGACATGGATTTGGTGGGTGTTGGTTACCTCATATAAAACTAGGGAAAAGGCACAAAACCTAATTCATTGTTACCCAAGAGATTTGGAGAGCAAGAGGAGAAGAAGAAGAGCAAGAGAGAGGAGGTCAAACTCTTGAGAGATGAGAGAAAACCCTTGACACAAATTCCAAGATCATACAGCTAGAGGAATGGCACGAATTTCTAGATTGATATTGGCACAGATTTCGAGGCAAATCACAATAGCATTTATTTGCACAAAAATCGAGGAAATCTGTACAGCAGCATGAATTTCAAGGAAGATGGAAACACAGTTTTTTAGGTCCGTATAGCAATAAATACATATCGTACAGGTGCATTTTTCGAGGCAGCAAGTACAGGTTTTATTGTTGGTCGTACGGGCACAGAAAACGAGGCAAAACTATTGTACAGAAATCAAGAAAAATAGGTCGTACAGCTACATGTGTGAGTCCATATAGGTCTGATTTTTGGCATTGTTTTCGAGGCAACCGTACAACACTATCAGTGAGATGCTAGCACAAAATTCGAGGCAAAACAGGGAGATAAGTACTGTTGTTGTAAATTTTGGAATTTGTCTCTAAAAATAATAAAACCTCTCTTATCAGGTTTTCCCTTAAGAGTTTTTCCTGAGCCAAATTGGCTAAAAAAAATTGTGTCTAAATATTTTCATGTGGCTGATTTAAATTTATGTAGATGAAAATGTTGTAAAAAATCTCATGTGTTTCAAGCAAATTGTTAATTTTATATTTATGAGAAATGGGGTTTGGGCCTTAAACTCTATGTGAACAAAACTTGAAACCAGGTTGGGGTTGAAAAATTTACAATGCAAAGGTGTATTTCCTTTACTACATTACATAATTACTTGTCAATCGTACTACTACTTAGTGCATCATTATTGTTGATCAATGCATGCATCATGAGATGAGGATGATTAGAGCTTTTGTAATGGTAACATTTAATGCATAGCTTCATTAATTACATCTAGCATCAAAGTTAATTGACCTTGTTGAATGCTACATAGATTAAGATAGAGTGATTTGCATCTCAGTGATTACCTTGTTCTGGTGATATTGGATGCTTCATGTGAGTTGGTGAAGTGATTTGAATCGAGTGATTACTTGAATGATCATGTCAATGCTTCACCTACGGAAAATGTTTTGCTCATCGTGTAGACAAGATAGTATCTTGCTTTGTAATTGAGACTGCTTAGGGTATATGTGCAAAAATTTATGCATAGGTTGTGAAAGCTATAAACAATCAAAGGCATATAGTCAAAATGTTTCAGCATCAAAAGTTTAATTAATATTATATGATACTAATGTCAACCTCCTGATAATATAAATGCACTGGATAGTCTAATATGTTTATTATTAATTCTCATCACTTAATATTCATGTCTTGCTAGTATGGATGGCCTAAGATAATCAAAATGCATAGTAATATTTTATTGTAGGAAAGCACATATCCATCTAATTTATGATGATGGAATATCACTAAAAAGATAGAAAAAAAAAAGTTAAAAATAAGATCAACCATGCAAGAAATGGTATAACAATTGATTTGTTTAGGTATTCATTGCTTATTTAGTTTATTCCAAGTTTATTTCTGCAAAGTAGTCAAAATTCCAAGTAAAACATTCAACTAAATATTTGGAATAAAGGATTGTTTTTATTTCTATGCATTCAATCAGCAACATGGGATGGAAGTGTGGTTGATGCAGCTATTCATAATCCCCAATTAGATTATTGAAGATGGAGAAAAACTCTTATTTCACTGCGTTAAAATAGAAATTCATTTTCACCTCTCCCTCATTCTTTTCACTTTACCCGTCTCTTTTGCAATTATTGTTAAACATTTGTGGCGCTAAAACAAGGAGAAGGGAGACAGATATTACTTTTCTCCAAGATAAAACAAAGATCATTAGGCTGAAACAATGCTTCCCACCCATTTTCAGCAAATTCTATGATGTTTTATTGCTAGGCACCTTTTCCAATGCACCATTATCTATCATATAACAATGAGATTTCAGTGGTTCAATAGTAGTAAAGTTGTTCAAAATGGTGATTTCTATCATCTAAAAGTTTCAGTAGATTCTGGGAATTTTGGTTTTTATCTTGTTCATAGATCTTCTAGGGGATCTTAGAACTTATGGTGGGGCTCGAAGGATGGTAAAGCCGTGAGATCAGCTGCTATAGCCATGGACTTCATATAAAACTATTTATATCCAAGGAGGCCCCAATAGCTTATTTTTAATCATTCTTAGACTTTGTGAATTATTGCAATGTATCCGACAAGCCTTTGAGTGAAGTGAATGAGTGTGCCACATTTTCTTTTGGTTTCCACCTTCAAAGCACAACTTCCAAAAGAAAATTCCTTCACATCACTTTGAAAGCACCCTCTTGAACTCAGCGATTTGAACACACCAATTTGTTTCATTCTCCCTCTTTCAAGTGATTTGAGCTATTTTTGACCTGTTGAGCTCTTCCCTTGAACTTATATTTTCAGCAAGTTCTCCCAAAGAGAAAATCTCTCACCATCTTGCAATAACCCTCTTGAACTCACTAATTTGTCTCATTCTCCCTCCTTTCAAGTAATTTGACTTACATTTGGCAAGTTGGGATTTTCCCTTGAACTTATGTTTTTAAGTTTACCCAAAGAAGAAAATCACTCACCTTACCCTGCAAATACCCTCTTGAACTCAATGATTTGAACTCACCAGTTTTGTCTTAATCTCCCCGCTTCCCAAGTAATTTGAGCTATTTTTGGCAAGTTGAGCTTTTCCCTTAAACTTCTATTTTCAACAAGTTTATAATAGAGGGTGAAATACATGATGAAAGAGGTCAAGTATCACTTGGATCCAAGATAGCAATAAAAAGACTCATCAGAAGGTCGAAATATGGCTACCCACCCATTTTCAGCGAATTCTAAGGACTTTCATTTTTTGTACAATTCCCAATGCATCCTTTCAGGTTGTATAACATAGAGATCTCGCAGTGGTGCAAGAGAAAATGTTGTTCATGGTGTTGATTTAAATCAACCTGTTAATTTGTGGCAAGTTCTAGGAATTTGAGTCTTGGACTTGGTCAGTGGAGCCCCCAAGAGGATTGGCATTGGATGAAGAGATCTGGTAATAGCAAAGCCACTAAAATGTGTTGCTACATTCATGGAATCCATATTAGACATATTCTTTGTGGAGAAGCTATGGTGGGTGGGTTTCATTGTCATTCACTTCCTTGATGCATTCAATCATTCCTATAGGAGTTGCAAGCAAATAAGAGAAGAATTTCATGACCTAAAGGGTAAATGGATTTCCCAAACCAATCACGGCTTCTAACAAGGCACAACATTGCACACATTCATAGTTGTTTAGATGCCTATTCAGAACTGTGCCTCAAACCCCAACTCTCTGATGTTTGATTCGTTGACTCTGTTGTGAGATTTTGCAGACAAAAGGAAGCCTGTAGAGGCTCATGAATAGTGTTGCAGCAGCAAGGGATCATTCCAATCACTGTGCCATCACCACCATTGATTTCTCCCTTCTAGATATCCATTTGGTGCCCAAGAGCATTCATTACCATTGAAGAGTTTTGGTTGTTCAAGGGATGAATGTCATTGATCGGGGGTTTGAATCAGATTTCAGTTGAATGCTAAACACATTTATGGTTGTAGCTGATGATTTTTATGTTAAATGCACTTGCAAGATAACTTTTTATCTCTAGGCTAGAAATACACCCATAAGGATTGTACAATCCCCGATAGCTATGGGGCAATTTCTTGATGTAAATTTCCACCCAGATTGGTGTAATTGATTGATAGCATCCTCCATGCCATTGAAGCCCTGATTGACACATTCTCATGGCTTCCCATTATCTTTGATCAACTAATAAGATTCAATTTTTCTAATTGACATTGTTTTTAATTAGTGGTGAATTGGAATGAGCAATTCCATGTTTTGATCGAATGTAAATTGATTTCTGAAAGCGGGGAATTGCCTTTGGTTTTGCAATGTGGATTTATTATAGCCTCATTACTGTCATTTCATAAAATCAAAGAGGTTCAATAAAATAGTTTGATTTGCAATTGCTAATTTTGAATTTTTATGACAATTATTTATATGATTTTGATCTTGAAAATCGAGGTACTCTCTAATCACTTTCCCTCCCTTCATTAATGCAATACTTTCAATGTTTATGAATGTTTGGAGGAAGTACTGTTATTGTTTTGATACAGAATTTCTCATTTGCAGGATTGATGGTTGGGTAGTTTGGAAGAGAAGGAGATTGGAGGAGAAAGACAACAAGGCTTCCCACGAGTTTCAAAGCTAATTCAACTCGAGAAAGGCACCATTGATTTGTGGTGCCATTCCCAGTGAAAAGTGAAGTTGGAGTGAGATCAAGAATCCCCAGCATGAGTAAGATAAAAGGTCGACATCAATAATTACATATAGAAGGAAGGAAATATATCTCTCTTTACATACAATATTATGGTACGAGATATTATCAGAAGTTGCTCTTGCATTTCCAATTATATGTAGCTTCCCTGATGCCTCCAAACAACTAGAACCTTTAGAAACAGTGGATAAAAAATGAATATAACCTTTTCATGCATTACTATTACCATTCAGCGCAAAAGAAAAAAGACTGTTGAAATGTTTCCCATGTCTATTGTTTATGATTCAGAAACTGGCCATTAAATGAATAGAACCCTTTCATGTATTTCCTTTACTATTTAATTTTTCCCATGTCTGTATTGTTTATGATTCAGAAACTGGCAATTAAATGAAATTAATTAATAGAAGTAGAACCCTTTCATGTATTTCCTTTACTATTTAGCACAATGAAATAACTAGAATTCCGTTATAATTGTATCAAAGAAAACAAACTGAAAGTCCATTAAAGGTCTATCAAGAAAACAACTACCTAAGAAAATCGGGTCTAACATATGTGCACCTAAACAGATTTCTAAATAAAAGCAATATCAACAATATACAATAGAGTAACATCTCAACACGATTGCAGATTTTTTGACAGAGACTCGCAATTACCAAGTAATTCATAATGGATATGTTATGTTACTTATGTTGGAGGAAGCTAAGAGAAAAAAAATATCACAGAATGGAGTTTTATGTTCAAAGCCACTAGAAACTCAAGGTTTTAAAATTCCAAAAGTATTCCATTCATTCACTGTTGTCTAGTTTCATTTTCAGGGCATGGCATTGAAATTAATCCCCCACAGTTTAAATGTAATTTTCACGATGCTTTTTAAATCAAAAATTTACTATCATCCTAGCTATGCCTCTTCTAGAGTTTTTGTTTTCTGGTACACTGGATGAAGGACGTGACCTTCAATTGGTTCAACATGCACCCATTTACGCCCAGACAATTTCTGACGTTCAAATTTTACATGCCCTTCCTTAAGGGCATAAAGAGTATGGTCTTTCCCCATACCCACATAACTGCCAGGATGAAACTTGGTGCCTCGCTGACGAACAATAATGTTACCAGGTATGACTTTCTGCATCCAAAGACAAGACATTAGCTGCAAATTCCCTAAAATGGTCAAATGACAGAATAAAAGGAAAAGACATGCACAGCCGTAAATTATAATCTCTATGTTTCGGTTTTTCTGCTATGATATTTCACACAACTATGGAAATTATAGACATCTATAATAACTCCTGAAGATAAAAGAGACTCCTCAGCATCCATAAGAGTTCAACCTGTCCTCCAAATTTCTTCACACCAAGAAACTTTGGATGAGAATCACGACCATTTTGAGTAGAGCCTGCTGCCTTTTTTGTAGCCCACCTCCTGAAAACTAGAGTCAATGGTCCAGCATTGCTGCCAGGAACATCTGCATAAACAATAAAAATAGCACCCATAGACCATCAAAATAGCATCCAATTAACATTTAGTTATATAAATATTTTGTTTGCAAGGCAAACAAAATACTTGCAAAGTTATATTAGCAAATCACCTAAATAGATCTCCAAAAACCAACATATAGCACAGCTCCAAAGTGCTAATATGCCTAAGTGCAATGATATTGAGCATTAACAATTCAGAATCCACCATAAAACATTTAAAGAATCAAAAGAAAAGGTTTATTGCCAGTGTCTCATGAGAGCATACAATGACCGTGTTAATGCTTCTTGGAATTCTCACAAAAGGAGATGCATAGTCTACGACTCTACAGTAAGATTAGAAGATAGGAAGAAAGAAAGGCTAATGGTACTCAACCTTCTCATGCTTAGAATTTCCATTTTAGAGAAAATGCCTCCGCACATCTGCACCATAATTCGATTAAACTAACTGCTCTGTCTGTGTTCTTCTACAGCCATTTTGGGAACAATTGTCCAATATTGCAGTCATTCTCTATTGTTAACTTCATTCTGCTAACAGGCAAGGCAATGATTCTTTCCTGCTTACAACCACATCTAAGAGGTAGTCACAGAATTGTTGGCACCAAACAGCAGACTAAGTTTATCCCCTTTTCTTCATGAAGCAAGGTTTTTAACTTTTTATGAATTGGGTAGGATACCTTGTAAAAGGGTCAACTGCTAGGCCTGTGATTGCATCATGAGTTAGAATAAAAGAAAGCTTTTGGTCAGAAGATCTGTTCAACTGTCAACAATTTCACCAACGGAGCTTGACATGTTCATTTCCATGTTTAAAAGATGCCTTGACACCCCAGATATTGTTAGGATTTTTTCAAATCCCTCTGCTACAACCATCAGAAACATTGTTTGCCACAAACCCTCTGAACTGTTTTACACTACACCTAACATGACCTTCTTGATGTAGCTTTTTCAGTATACCACATGACGAAGAAAGAGAGAGTCAATGTCCACGACTCCACAGATGACCAGATACTTTAAATGGAGCACAATGATTCCATCATCAAGCTTCATCATTTGCATTTAACTCAACCATTTTCAAAGCATACTGAATCAGTCTCAGATTAATAGGAAACTTGTCACCAATAACAAGAGCACAAACATATATGTCATCATGTTGCTCAAATGCAAAGAAGAGACACAGAGACACATGTCCTCATGTTCCTACACAAGAAGAGACACAGAGACACATGTCCTCATGTTCCTACACAAGAAGAGACACAGAAAAAATGCAGATATAATTGATGAAGTCCTTAACAAATGCACTTATGACAAAGTGCTCTCACAATATTTGCCAAAAAGGCCTAACGCACTAGACTCTCTCAAATCTCATATCATTAAATTGGCTCTTCGTACTTTAGATTAGTTACCCAGTTGTCTAGCAATTGTACAATAAAATGTGCCTCTTGGCAATTATTTATCTTATGACTGATTTGTCTAAACAACAATATCTCATATCATTAAATTGGCTCTCCGTACTTTAGATTAGTTACCTGTCTAGCAATTGTACAATAAACTGTGCCTCTTGGCAATTATTTATAATTTTATCTTATGACTAATTTGTCTAAACAACAATATGTCATAAACTATGACAAAATGATTCATTTCACAGAAGTGGTCAATGGTCAAATATGACAAGCAATCCATGTAATGAATACCATGGGTTTTAGCGATTGTGATAATACTACTAACCATACTTACCATATAGAATTTGGATTCAGATTCAAATTCAATACAATTCAAAAAAATATCATCCTAAAAAAATCCCATTTGAAAAAAAAGTACACATCTCACTATTATGAAAAAACATGCATTTAAAGGCCTATTACAGCAAATGGACGTGCCAATCTCTCTCCTCCAAAACTAGGGTTTCAGCCCTAGCCACCATCAGCTTTTCCAAAGCTGACCATGCCAAGCTGTTATCCACTAAGTTGCACTTAGGTGGATTCCCAGTGAGCAGTCAAAGACTTGAACAATTAAATTGTTCATCACATGTGTTCAAAAGTTCACCAGGCCATTTTTTAGGCCCTTTTGTAAATTTACATGTCCAGACCCCCTAGGGGGAATTGTAATAAGTTGGTCTAAGCATGGTATTTTTGTAACAGGCTTGGCTTGCCTTAGGTTTATCTATCAAGGGAATACTCTAAAGTGTTTTTTCCATAGGAATTATGCGCTACGTTTCAGTGACGTATAATTCTTGAGTTTTTCACTCACCTCCAAAGCTGGGTATTTACCATGGTGGTCGAACCTTAGGAAGTTATTAAAGCCTATGTGTCTATGTATTTTTTACATGCTAGCCATCAATAATGAGTCGTATGGACATGTACTAGGTCCCCTAGGAGTTTGAGTTAGTTCCTACAAAAAGTATTTTCCGTAAATTTAGGCTTTTTTTTAATAGTTTAATTGGAAAAATTAAAATTATTAAAAAAGTGTGGTTAGGAGGAAGAATTAAACATGGGGGTGCTCGTTTTCTAACTCAGAGCACCCATTTAAACCCTAAACCCACTTTCCTAAGTTTTCGAGTAATTATTTATCTCCCAAATTGAATATTACTCGAAAATAATAATAAAGACCAAAAAAATGGAGAAAATAAAGAAACCGGGAATTTCCAAAACTCCAAAAACATGCCGAAAGTGAAATTTCTGAGTTTGCAAAGCGAAATGGAAATATTCCTAAGGTTTCTAAAACACTTGTGAGTGTTTTTCTCAGCAATTAAAGACAAGAGGATGTTTCTCTACAGAGAGGGCGCATTTCCTCATGGAGAGGCGCGAATCCCAAGAAATGTGTTAGCAAGTGTAAGATAAAGCTAGTAAGAGAGTTGGAAAGTGGAAGGAAGCTGGTTTTCAGCCTTTTCCAACTCAAGACAAGTTGTCTCCAACTCAAGTGCGCCCCCTGCCCCCTCCTCCCTGGCTATCTCATTTTTCTATATAAGCAAGGTCTTGGCTCCTCATTTGCATATGAAGGATAGCATAGAACCTATGCTCTTGTAATGCTTGTTGTTGGCCCATTCTTATGCATGCATTTTGGTTGAGGTATATCTAGTGTAGTTTCTTTATGCTCTTATGTTATAAACTGTGATTTGATCTAGCTTAGAAAGGCCTTTGAGCCGGTAGAGTAAGCATTCATTGGCTTTGACTTGCTTACTTGTATTTGATTATTTAGAGATTTAGAAGCAGCACATGTAGTCAATTATACTAATGCCCTTCTTGTCTCTTTTGATTAATATACTGGATTTAATCACATTTATGTGTAAGTGTTTTTTGAGACTGTGCAGGATAGAGTGCTAAGCAAAGGAAGTGGATCTAGTTTGACTCTTCTTCCAAACTTAGCAGCTGGTCATATCATTTTTGTTGACAATTTTGTTTTGCAGACACCATTGATTCTCCAAATCTTTCAAACTAAAGGCTTGGTTTTGGCTTCTTCTATCTCTTTCAAATAAACAAACTCTTCCTTCCTTTTCCGTTTATTTTAAAGCAAGTAGAATAGATCTAAAGGCTTAAATTTTTTATCTCTTGCTTCTCAATTAGATCTAGATAAGTCTTATTTTCAAAGCTAAATTCATAGATCTAGATCTAGCATTTCTATACTTGAAAACGTTAAATAATTTCCATTTTTATATGTTCTAACCACTAATCTTGTAATTTTAGCTTGTTGGTTTTTAGCAGGTCCAAGAAAAAAGAGAAGGAATCTCTGGCCGATTTTCGCTAGAAAGTACCAAAAACATATTCTGAGGACCCTCTTTCACCAATATTTCATTCTATAAAATTGTAAGCCATTAGATCCTAGTTTAAAAGGACCAAGAGGCACTTCTTCCAGCAGGCATTGTAAAATTTATTAAACGAGACCAAGTGGGCTACACAGCGCCCACATCCCATGCCCCCTAGGGGGATTCGTGTTTTCCTTTTTCATGGCATGATTTTTTCTAACATTTTGTGCAGGGTGTATACTTTGATTAAGTAGTTGATTTCTGTTTTCTTTTCATTTCGCAAGTAATTAAATAGAGCCAATCTCGTTGCCACGAAGTATGCTCTCACCTCCACACAAAGGCATTGCCGATTAGTGGAGGTTGATCAGAAAAGTGACACATAGGTTCAACAAGTTTATCTATTCCTTTTTTTAAGTTATTGTTATTTAATTTCATATACTTCAAGCACTCAAATTTGAACGAATATTCTATTGTTTCTCGAAGTCTGCTCTTTCCCCTTGTGGGCACTAGCCTAGTCCTGGGGAAATCAGAAAAGAGCACAGTGACTCATTAATTCTCAAACACCTAATAATAACTCACATTAATAAAATTAAGAGCCCTCAAGATAGTGAAAATCCGACACTCGAACATTGAGTAACGCGTGGGGAAATTTCTCAAAAGAAGCGGGAACCACTGGAGAGTGACCTCAAGGCACCATTAGACTACATCCTTGTTGGTGTAGTGTTGAACATGCTCTCGAGACTCCGCTCCAGCCCACATGTCTTTGTGAGGAGCCACCTTTGCCCAATTTTCGGACATTACTCCTTGTACCTCACGGTATATCGGGAGTTCCCATTTTCCCTTTAATCAACTAATACTTTAATAATTCTTAAAATTGACCAAGAACACAACTGCAAAACATTTACTTTTACAGCAGCATTCAATTTGACTCCACGGCACTGGTCTTTGATTTTGGTTATTTACTTTTAATTATATCTTGTCGTGATACTTATATTCATATGTACTGTATAGTTATTTTTATCTTGCAATAGTCTTGATCAAATATTTTAATTCCAAAAAACTCCTAAATAACATTTTTCATCCAGAAGAACTAAAGTACCTAAAACCTTAGTAACATTAATAGGGTCTACCCCCCTTGTCTTGGTTAGGAGTTAGGCCTAAACGAAGGAGTCAAGATCAAGTGACAGTACTTGACTCAGACTTGCCCCCAGGGACGCACCTAGCAGCTTGAAGATTTCTGCTGCGTTAACCCCAGGTGCGTAAGAGGCAGCAACGCAAGCCATCCACTGATCCAAACTCCACTCGATCTGGTTTTCCCAACTAGTGTTTGAAGACCTTAATCCTACATTGTTTCGTCTCAACTCCCATTGTGTGCAACCCATAATCCTCTGCAATAGGCAAGATGTCCTTCCATGATGTTGTTTCATCTCTAGGAGCTCATGATATCGTCCAAGCCCCTCTAGGTCGTTTTACTATGGAAAAGACAGCCTCTATTCCCACTGCCCACCATTTTGTGGCTAAGGCAATCAAGTGCATGTCTGACTTCCACTTGAAGCATGGGCTCATCTATCAATTTGTTGGCTTATGGTCTCGTTTGGTGGATTTGCATAGTCGGGTTTCTCATAGGTGGATGTCCCTTCTATTGGATAAGGCTTATAGTTATTCATGTGCACGGGACTTATTTATTGTAGGATTTGATGCAGTTGTTGACAGGGACACCATTTCCAGTCCAAGCCCTAGTTCTGGGGCTCTATTGGCCTTTGGATAAAACCCTGATATCCAACCTTGATCCCTATGTGAATTGTTTATCCTCGACCCTGCTATAGGTAAGGCTCCCCAACCTTCCCTGCAATTTTGGCCTCTAGAGACTCTATTCGACATTGGAAATGACATTGGTAAGTTTCACTACCACAGCCCTGAAATGGTGGAAAGACAACACACGACATTTGCAATGACCTGTGTTGAAATGAATCTCTCCAAAGGCCTCCCTAAAGAGGTATGGTTGGATGCAAGCAAATATGTATGGAAACAGAAACTAGAGTACAAGCATGTTAACTTTCGATGTAGATCTTATTTCGAGATTGGGCACACAATCTCCTCCTACCCTAAAAACAAACCTATACCTGATTCAGGGGAAGCAAAGCATGAAGGATCCTTTCCCAAAAAAGAAACAAAATCTGAGGCCTGCACGATGGAACATTGTTAAGGTGAATCATCAGCAGATAGAAATTGAGAACTCTACAAAGAAAGCCACTATGGATCTAAGCCAAGAGATAGAGACTCTAGAAGCACCACTCGATGTCTCGTCAATTCATACAGGAATCCTCTCCCCCTAGAGAGATTCTTGTAAGTCAAGGGAGGATAGACCCAAGGAGAAGATAAAACCTGCGATATAGGAAGAAAAGAAAACTCCAGTGGGGAACCCAACAACAACTCCAAGAGATGCAGTTAGCCTTGTGGAGGAAGAAGAAAAAGTGACTTGCATTTGTGATCCAGAAACTGTGTCTTGAGACAAGCAAGGAGTTTGGACTCAAGTCTCCAATAAGAAATCCAAAAAACAAGGCAAACTTGTAATTGAATACCGGACTCAATCCCAGACAAGAAAACTAGTACAGAATGTTCTATTGAATAATATTGTTATTATCTCAGTTTTTCAAGCAGTATACCTACAGATTGCAAAGCAAGAATGAAACTGACAAGCCACCATAGTATATAGGTCTATTCTGATCTGTGGATCCTAGGCCATGTCTTCCAAGAATCAATTACTTTTTATAAAACTTTTTTGTACAGTTCGGTTGCAACTTTTTTATTAATTCAAATTCTCTGTTATTGTGAAAAAAATATGAAAAAGCACACCAAGTATTCAAAAATTTTGTTGGTTCAACCCTAAGTCACCTGGTTCGAATTCGGCGACCTTGAAGTTTGACAAAAAATCGGCAATGAAAAATTTGGTAATAAAATTCGACATTAAGTTCAAGGGACTATATATTTCAAAATTTATATATATATATATATAAATTCTAATATGTAAAATGAAAATTGCATGCCAACATTAACATATATAATTATATTTCAAAAGGATAGTATCTTATTAAAAATTTAGGAATTTAGGTTAGGTTTTTGTCTTTTTTTTAACCTTTTAAATTTTTTATTGAATAAATTCAATTAAATTCGCCTTGAAGTTCGATATCAAGTTCGGCTTGAAATTCGACTTTAAATTCGGCTTCAAGTTCGAATTTGGTTGAAGTTCAATGAAATTCAAATTTTAAGGTTGAAAGTCGCCAAATGCGGTGACTAGGGTTCAACGATAGGAATATCAAATCATCATGGGAAAGCACAGAAGTATTTCAGGCAAATGTTAAATTTTCATCAAGTTAGGGTTATGTACAAAAAAAATAACAATTCAACATACTTTAATGCAGAAAATACATTTAATAAACATTTACAAATATTGAATATGAAATAGTGCAGTAGTAAAATCTATCATAACATAATTTTCATATCTTTCAACTTCACACCTTTAACACTAGCAGATAGGTCACTGTGTTAAAGTAATCTTCTCCTTTAACACTACTAGTTAGATCACCGTGTTAAAGTAATCTCCAGTAACATATAATAAACAAATTGATCAAATAACAATAAAAGAGATATAGTTGGAGATACTTACCTAGGTGTGAAACCCTTCCTATAAGAATACTCAGAAGAGTTACCTTCAGTAGAAGACTGTGCCTCAGAGAGACCAGTCAAATTCTAGAAACTAGCTGACCCTACAAAAGGATAGTACAAACCAGAGAGAGAGAGATGACAGGTTGAGATACAGTCAAATTGTCAAAAACAGTCAAGAACACAGTGACAATCTTAATCAAGTCTCAACATAATGGATGTCCAAAAGATATAAATACAAGAGGTCTGAACCCTAACCAAATATGACCTCAATTAAACAGTACAAAGGATTAGCACATAGATCAGGCCCTAAATAGTTCTCAGCAAAAAGATCAGACCAAAAACAAGTCTCAGCAAACTAGATTTGGTCAAGGCAAGTCTCAGCAATAAAGGTCTAGCATAGATCTGGTGTAAAACAGTCAACAAAAGGTGTGGCCACCAAAACTGTAACTCTAACAAGTGGGATCAGATCTGTAGGGGCCATGGCCACCTCAAATCAGCCAATAGTAAGCAAAACGATTTGCATAACAAGTAGATTTGACCCTCAAGCATCATGGCCTTCACCAATCAGACTAAATCTGACTTCTAGACCTCACGGCCTCCACAAAGATGCAATCAGCAGGCAAATCGATCTCATTCAAACCCCAGCAAGCAGATCAGATTTCAATCAGACCTAAATCAAGCAGATTGGAACCCTAACTTGGCTCTAACGGTCCTCACAGGTAGCAGACTTGTTCTCTAAAATTCATGGGTAGAAGAACTTGACATAACAGCCCTCAACAGAACCACGGCACAAGCAACAGCAGTAGAATAGACCTTGACATCAGCAAAAATCAGATATGAGGTATATGTAAAACTTCAGCAGGTGGGAAGCCTCCAAAGCAAGCAGCAGAACTTCTAAACCCTTGATGTCAAGCAGAGATAAATCAGAGCTGAGATAAAAATTGTCTTATCATCTTATTATTAAATGAGGAACAAAAGGTCTCAATATATAGGAGCTTAGATCTTCTAGAAGGGTTAATAATTTAATCCTTTAAATTAGGGCTCCATAAATTTAGGGAAGAATTAAAAGATTAAAAAAAAAAGAATAAAACATAAAAAAATAAAAGATAAAAAATAAAGTATAAAAAAATAAAAAATAAAAGATAAAAATTAAAATTAAAAAATAAAAAATAAAAATAAAAATAAAAAATAAAAGAACCTCGTAAAGTGGACAAACATCCAAAATACCCATAAGATCAAAACAACAAGGGTGGTATAAATGAAAGGTGGGTCAATGACCCTATTTACCACAAATGAAAGACAGGGTACCATAAGATTAATAAGCAACAAGGTGCAAGGACCAAAAGTAAATTATCCAAGGTGGAAAGGTACAACCAGTCATCTCTCTCTCAAATGTACAAATGTTCCATATAACCTGAAAGTTCATCATCATTGTATAAGGAAGGGTTCACACAGATGATGTGATCATGTGGTCCTCTCAACTGCTCCTTAGGTTAAATGTTAGTAGCTTCCACAAGGGGTGGCCAGTCCCTTGAGAAGACCAACCAACTCATCCATCTCGAAGACCTAGGAGAAGAGGACATCACACATCATAATCTTGGTAACTGACCAAGTGCCTCCATTCTCAAGGAATGGCTTCTCAGCCCAAGGTTGAGCCTTAGTCCTAGACTGGGACATGTTGATCAACCATATGGTCCATGACCAGGTTGTCCATTCTCCCAGAGAATGGTCCTCAACCTCAAGCTGAGCATTCAGTCCTAGACTGAATGTTGATCAACCATCTGCAGGACCTAGGATGTCTCTGTCTCAACCTGCAGGATCTGCTTGGTCCTCATGACCAAGAAACTATCTGATTCTAGACCAGAATACCCTAGACACAAATAGGGGCCCTAGCCACATGCTAGGGACTTTGCCATGGCATCAACCTGCTTGGTCCTCGACCAAGAACCCCAGGAGACAGCTGGGGGCCCTAGGGTACCTTATAGGGTCTTACTCATTACTCTTCCTGGTTAACTTGACCAGGAACAATAGTTAACTGACTAGGGTACCATTCTCTCTGAGAATGGGTCTCGCAGCTGCACTAAAAATTAACAGTAAATTGCTAGTGTAGAAGGTTTTTTGGACAAGAAAAACATTTATTTTCAACAAGCTATGTTTTCTTTGTGAATTTACAAATTCCAAAACTCAATTGCACTGAATTCACTAATTCTTATCAGATAAGGGTTTATTGTGATGTGAGCCCTGATTCTCAACAATTTATTCATGGTGACATTTGTGGGCCTATCATCACTTGTTCTAGTGGGGGAGCTACATACTGCTTCACCTCCTTGATGTAGTTTCTACTCACAGGTCCGCAAGTTTTGTCCCACTACTCTTTATAGATGATTCTACAAATGACTCTCAGCATATTTCACTTGACCTTAGTTATTGCATTTTGGCACAAATAACAATTTCAAAATGTTAACTAGTAAAGGCATTTAATTAGAACATACCTCATATTTCTAATAAGGCTTCTGAAAAGACTAGGCCTGAATTACACAAATATTGTCAAAAATTCCCAGTGTTTGGTGACCGAAATTTAAAACAATAGAAAGATGAATAAAGGAGGCCTACTCATGAAGTGCGTTAGTTGGTTTTCTATACCCTCTTGTACTCATTATCGAGTGGAAATGTTAAAAATTAGTTGTGAAGTTTAAATGCGTTATGCTAGTTTGTTTTCTTACTCCTTCCGGTGGGAATAATCCCAAATATTCACCCTTTTCTAGCAACCAGAATTTTATCAAAGCCACAGCAATGTGGCATACTGGATATACACAACTTGAGACCATCATACTGCTGTGTTTTTCTTGCGGTGATAATTGTAATTTAAGGTTGATACCATATTCAAGGCAGATAGATTGCTAAAGCCAGGCAGAAGCCTCCAGGACATATTTTGGCACTCTTAAAAATTAGAGTTGGCAACTGACAAAATTGTAACAATTTGCTCAAATAATCAGTGTTTCTAGTATCTACAAAATATATATTGACCAATTTCTCTATGCATAATGCTAAAGTGAACTTAGACTTGAATACCAACCTCTAATACAAATATTTTACATTTTAGATAAAGAAAAATTTGTCCAATAGACTATTCATAAAAATACAAGACATTTGTTGAACAATACAAAAAATTTGATTGGAAGCTTTAGGCTAGGAGGATGGCCTTACCAGGTAAATGATGTGTAAATGCACGACACACCAATGTCTTGAGATCAATCCGTCTTGTAATACTTTCAAATATGGCCATTCTTGATTTTCTTGCCTGCTCAGCCTAATCAGACGAGAATATCAAACTCAAGAAGCTTTTGCATTACAAAAGTACTATCAAGTTCAATATTCAAAACTATAATAATGTGATCAGAGTTATTTGTTCGACTAGTTATTCATATCTTCAAAATCCGAAGGTAATGCAACAGTTTTTAGTCTCCTAGTCAGAAATAAAACATGGTCGTTTGATAAAAAACATAAGTTATTGTTGGTGTCCACTACATGATAGCATAGCTCAGTATTATCCATATGCTATCAAGTTTCCTGCTCAAGTTTTCTTTTTGGTTTTCAACCAAGGAATCTATTAAGCAAATATTATTTATTATTTATGTTTGAAAGAAATCAAAAGGTGCGAATCACAATGCTCCGTTACCAAAAACATGATAGATCTAACTTGAAACTCAAATTGTCAGCATCAAGGTTTGGTATCCAAAATTCAATTGATCAAAATTGGTAGAACTCAAATTAGCATGAATGAAAGCATGTAAATCTAGTAAAAGTGAAAGCAAGGACAAGAGAATAGAGAGCACACAAAAACCAGAAAATCAAGGAGCTTACAAAAGGATGGATCTACAGAGGAGGGCATGTGTAATCAAGGAGATCATAAAAGGATGGATCTACAGAGTAGGGCATGTGTCCTCCTAGGATTGTCTTTTAGGTGAGCAAACTCAGCGAAGCCTAAGCAATAGCTAGATTCACCACTAGTGACCCTAGAAAAGGTTGTTAGGAACGCACAAAAAGGAAACCAAAGAAGGAAGAAAGTGCCCCGTGAGAAATTATTGAATGGTTGCTTGCCACAGGCAGATGAGACCCCTAAGATCAAAATTAAGCCAGTTGTAGGCAATGTAGTAAGCTATTTTAGTCATCATGCTTGATTTGAGCTCTTAGGAATATAGCCATGAGTAGGTGGCCTTAGATGGTTGATTGGCCAAAATTGGCAAATGAATGGAGAGATGAATATTATCACCTATGCAAAGGGGTATTTTGCGATAGCATTCACTTTTGTGTGATTCATGCACCCAATAGTAAGCAAGGAAGACAATAAAGTACCCTCCAAAGAATTCCTAGTTATTGGATGTGAATTTGGGAAGGAGCTGGTACAATGGCAAACACAAGCATAAATAAGAGTAGACCACCATAGGCATCATATATCCTACCACCAATGTAAAATTGTCTTTCACTGATAAGTTACAATTTACATAAGCAAGTGAGAGTGGAGGCAATTTGAATGTCATTACCCTAAGGACTATGGGACAAAGTTGCGTACAATGAACTAAGGAGCCACTAAGAATCTGTTTGACAAAAGAACAAGGAGGAATTGCAATCTGCCAATAGCCAAGAATAAGATTTTCTGATGTACTATGACCATATTTATACATAACGTATAAGTATCAATTATATCAATTATCGCTAGGGGTTGATGTTTGTGCATCTGTAACAATCGCAACTTTGCATTCCCAATCAGATGTCAGATCCCGTGCTAGTTAGTTATCAAAACCTCTTATCACCAAGTGTTGGGAGGTGACGCTTCCAATGTGCTGACTATGGTCAAGTCACATACCCAGAATTGTCTGTCAAACACAGAATTGAGAAGGCATGGAAATCTTCAGAAAACCGTTGATGAAGACCTGTATCAAAACAAATATTGTAGCAGATATAAACACAACTCATTTTATCATGGCAGCACTTTCTGCCACTCAGTAGGCATGGTGTGGATTCATTTGACAAAAGGAATATGCAACAGAATTTGAGGCCTATTCCAAGACTGTTGCAACAGGAATAAGGGCTAATCTCATCCAACAGGTAAACCCCCAATTAAGGCATTCATCAACCAGGATGAGGATTAAATTAGTTGCATTTTCCAGCTAGACGCTCAAGCCCAGAATGAATTCCAGCAGCAGAGATATGCACTGTAGAGGGCAAAGTACATAGAATATGATGAAAGTTGAGAAATAAGGTTCCATCTGAATCTGTGATTCGATTAGTAAAAGAATGATGAAGGTGTTCGCCTGTCAGTGACCACAAGTGGTCAAACGTTACATGTAATTATAGATTCTAGGCAAGTATAGCAGCCTGGATTTAGCTACCTGCAGATAACTTCCATTGACACCAAAGAAAAGTCACCCCACGTGTAACCAGAGTCTTTGGTTTTATATCCTCTCTCATCCCTTGCTATCAGTTGCTGCCTCCTTCATAAAGAGAATTCGAAGACATTTTATATGTCATTGGAGCTTATCCTTGACAGGTTATATAAATAAGGCCCACGGACTGCAAACTCAAAATATGCAACTTTGTTCCCACAGCGATTTCTGGATGGATTATGATACTGAGTGATTGCGTTGGCCCACAGTCGTGTGATTCCTTTTGCTCAAGAGTATTTGCAGCATCGGCATCCTCAGTTCTTCAATTCGCATTCATGTTTTTTGCCATTCTTGTAAGGGACAAGTCTACACAGGAGGCACTCAAGCCAGAAATATGTGAACGATTCCAGTATGCATCTGAGTTGTGGTGTTTAGTGCTTGTATTGGTGCCTATAGCAGTTATGCTCATCCATCTCTTTGCGCATGGAGACTTCTGGAAAGTATGGGCCAAATCCTTGACTATCGAGAGGACCCTTGACCTTTGTCTTATAAGGGCCCAGTTTAATTATTTTAAAAGATTTATGTGTCATGCCACAATACTAAGGGGTTTTCTAGAGGGATCAGTGGTGCTTTCGGGATGGTGCATCTTGTTGTTTTAAAAAGGGCCATCAACTCTTAAGGGGCTACTGTGAAGGATGGTGCCCTTTTCCTTTAACCTATTCTGTCGTACTTCAAACAATCAAATTTTATGTCTTGGAAGATGATAACTTTATGGAGCAATTTCCCTTAAGGGTCATCTTGTGGGCTTCTTTTCTTTGAGGGGATTGCTACATATGTGGCCATGATGTAAGTGCCTTGTGGGCATATCTTGAAAAAGGTGTCTTTTGTCTTGGCTTGTATTAGTTGATGGGTGGACAAGTGGGCATAACTTGGATAATAAGTTTGTGTGTGGACAGCATTGTGGATTTCAAACCCTCCATATGGTCATTAGTTAATGAACAAGTAATCTTTGAAGAAACCTTTGGAGGCTAGTAGGTGGACATCTTAGTTGCTTGGTGGACTTGAAAGCTTCTTGAAGGGGCCTTTGGAGGCCACATGGCATCATCAGCAACCATGAAATCCTTGCTTATGGAGCATCTCCCTTTTGTTAGGGGTTCTATGTATCTCATCATTGTACAAGTGGCATTGACCACCTTATTTTATTGTATTAATTGCTTGTAGTGGGGATTTTGTATTAATTTACCCCATCCTAGACTAAATCTAAGGAAACAATTGATATTTTATTGTAAAGAAAGTTTTATTGCAGCACAGCAGCATTTATTGCTGTCCGTACAGCACGGTTTTCGAGGTGTTCAGCTGGGCACATTTCCCGAGAGGCACGAGTTTCTAGACAGAAATCTGGACACACATTTCGAGGAGTTACATGCACAGATTTCGAGGTCCATACAGTCTATATGGACTGTACCTTCTGCACAGTTTTTGAGACAGTCCTTGCTGCATGCATTTCGAGGAGTTGGCACAGATTTCGAGGTGCTGTTTTGGCACAGATTTCGAGGCTGGTGTGGCACAGAAATCGAGGCAGTTTGGTTCAGAAATCGAGCAGCAGTTTGGCACAGAAACCGAGGCAGCATTCTGGGTGTTCTGGTTGGTTGAGATAAGTACATTTCTTGACGGTAAAATCATTGTACTGAAATATTGCTGAAGAAATAAAATCTCTCTCTCTCTCTGACTGGTTTTCCCCGTGGGGGTTCCAGGGCTATTGGCCAAAAATTTCTGAGTCTGATTTTTTATGGTGTGCATGGTTAAATTAATTTTCTGCCTGTTAAAAGTGTTTTTACAGCGTGTTTAATTGTCTATAATTTTTATAAGTAATTTCCAGCCAATACAAAAATTGGGTTGGAGATGAAAAACATTGAAAAGTTGACATAAACCAGCAAGCTCAAATCACACAGAAAATTTACATGGTATCAAAGCTTGGGGGCAGAAAACAGTAAAATTTGCAGACACACAGCAATTTCCAGAATTCAATATTTTCTTCTGTTAGTGAACAGCACCTTGTTGGGTTGACCGTAAGATGGCTACAGAATTCTAACGAAATCGCAACACCATCGAGATACTTTATAAAAACATAAACCTTGAGTTTTGGCAAGTTATTTTAGTTGAAAAATAATCGAACCACATCAATTTTCTACTTTTGTATTTAGCAATAGCTTTTGTGTATTGTGGTTAGGGTACTATTTCCAAGCACTTGGGATTGCAATTGAAGCTCGTGCTTGGGATTGCAATTGAAGCTCGGCAGGTCACAAAGGCCAACGATTACCAGCCAGGTACTCTATATTTCGCCTGCTGCTAGAAAATAAAAATGAAGGTTTGGTTTGAAGAATCCAAGCATGGTTAAATAAGTGGAATTTTAACTCGTTACTCTTTAGAGTTGGTTACATGCGATTAATCTCAAGTCCTTCAGTGTATGAAGGGCTCGAGATTCGGAAGTGGGCTGCTCCACATTTTTCAGTATGGTGTTCTGCTCTCGTCGCGGATGTGTTTGACAAAATGCGTGAACCATGGCAATTTTTTTCTTCTTCGTAGTTGCAATTTATTGGATAGTTCAGAAGTAGTAATGCTCTGCCATTTTTCTATGACAAATTTTCAGCAGTAAAATCTACTTGAACATGGACAGCACATTTTACACTTTCTCTACATCTTACAACTCCATATACACTTCCATGGATTGAATTTCTACCAACGATGTGGGTACCTTGTCAAATATCCACTCTAGCATTTGGTTAAGAACGAAATCACAGCTAGCTGGTCTTGAGTTCGACCCCTCTGTAATACCTGTGCATTTCTACAGTCCACATACAGCTCCATGGGTTGAATTTCTATCAATGATGTTGGTACCTTGCTTAATGCCCTGGTCTGGAATTTTACTGGTAACTTGCTTGACGCCCAGATCTGGGCATTTCACCAGTACCTTGCTCAATACCTGGGTCTGGCATTTCACCGGTACCTTGCTCAATGCCCGGGTCTGGCATTTTGGGTAAGAAATCTTATCAATAGGTTGTTGGTCTTGAGTTCTCTCCCTCTCATACACACTTACTGGAGGATCCCCCTCTCTGCCAGCTTCTTAGAGGATTACCACAGTTAAGGCCACGGAAGTTTGAGGCAATAACAGGTCCGTGATGGCCTAAGATGTTCTGGGCCGCACAATGGTGCACTAGAGGTCATGGAAATCCTTTCAAAATTACATCATGATCCAAGAAACAGGATACGTCCTAGACCCCACAGTCTTACATGTCTGGCATGCTTGAAAGTTGAGATACATGTCTTGTGCCAAACCCGTATCCCATGCATGTCAGACATGCAGAGCTCAGATGTCTGACAGGTGGGTCGCCAAAGCAACGCACTAAAAGTTTAAAACAAAATTTTAGGTTTTCAAACGTGATAAATATGCATTTCAGTTAGTAAATCATTTAACCTTTGATCATTTAATGTAGTACTATTTTCTAAATGTTAAAAAACGTTACATCTCTATGTGTATATTCATTCCTATAAATTTTAGAAATTATATTATATTGTTATTATCTATGTATTGTAAGCATTTTGTTTCGGGGTGTCTACATCCCTTGCCCCTTTTTCAGATACATGTATCTCATATACCTTATCTCCCTGTCATGTGACTTTAATCATGATGGAGATAGACCATTCGAATTATTGATCTGCAATGAGGAATACCTAGTAAGCGTGAATTATTAGCAGTTGTTGACTATGTCCTTGCCCTTTCTACACAATGATCAATGTTCCCACCAATTCTGTGATCTGGTAAAGTCTTTGGTCCATGTTGCCTCCGAAAACGTTGTTAGAAGTTGATTGAACCTTATCATTTAGAGGAAGGGGAGATTGTAACAAGGTTATTCTATGTGAACTTTTGGTAGGATCATTGGTAACGACAATACGCAAACCTCAACAAACTATTTTAAGGGGGAAGACACACCCTTTTCCTAGTTCATTAAGATAAGTGATAACCCCATTTGAGATATTGTAAGACCTTTTAGGACCTTATCATTGTGTAAATTTTGGAAAACCGTGGTTAATGCAAATTCAGAAATTTCACCTCAACCTTGAGGTTCCCTGGATTTATTTCCTGTCAACTTTTAGCCTCAGGGCTGAATCTGAAATACAAATTACAGCAGTATATATTTCAGTTATGTCCAATCAAATACATAAGACAGCCCAAGAAAATAAACACCGAACAATTGTACTTGAAGGGAACAATGTTTTGAGCCCTAAGAGCACAATCCCCTACATATAACAAGATTTGAAAATAACTTACAAACAACAATTTTGTGACAGCTACAAATCTGCCCTCTTAGCTCTATTTACTTGTCAAATCACTCAACTAAATCTGCTCACTGTTATGTTAAATCAGCATACATAATCATCACTAGGAACTATTCAATCACCATGAGAACATAAGCTGAAAATCAGATTTGCAATTACAAAGTTTAGACAACAAAATACACTTTATATATACATAAGAATGAAGTTACAAGTGCATACCAACAACTTATCACAAGCTGGTACAAGATAGTCCTTCAAACTTATCACAAGCTAGTACTCTCCAATGCATCCAAACCCTAGTTAGGGCATCTACTATCAATAGAAAACCCTAACTAATAATCGTGGCCTAGCAAGGCATCATACCAAGCCACTCCAAAGGCGGAACGACAAGCTAACATCAACACTAACAAGTCCACACTTGATCTTTTATTAAGTTTGCCTCACACAAGCTCTCCAAGTAAAGCACTCCAAGTCTCCTCTAGGGTTTCTTTGTCACAAATCTTCAGTCCTTGTCACACAAGGACTTCAATTCGAGCACTTCCAAGTCTCCTCTAGGTTTTACTCTCACAAATGCTAGCACCTTCCTCTTTTGCATAAAGTCAAGTACAAAGACTCAAGATAAGTTCATCTTCAAGATACAAAATGATTTAATGAACTTTGACAAGCTTAAATGCTACAACAAAAGACTCTCTCCTTCCTTTATATAGAATACCCAAGGAAGGCCAACAATTGTAAAGTGGACTAAGTCCACAAGCAATCTATTCTAATCCTCAAGACAATGTCTCCCAGTTGAGCATTATCTTTCCAAGGTGTCCACATTTCAAGAGAAATCCTCAAGTGGTGTGCTCTCTGTTACCGTTCAAACTAGCAGGCTAGGCTTGCTAGTGAATGGCAATCGCATAAGAGATTTGAACTGCTGTCACCTTTGTCCAATCTCTTAACTTCAGGATCCAATGCTGTCCCAAGCTAAGTCACCGCATTTGCCGATTTTCCAGCTTGAAAATCGAAATTCGTCGAATTTTATGGGAGGGCGAATTTAAATGGTTAAGTTCGCCGAATTTCATCATTGCCAACCCGCGCGAAACTTCATAGCCGCTTTGCAGCCACCCCTGTAGTGGCTAAATCGCCCGACGCTGTGAGCAAATTAAAAAATCGACTGAGTTTTTGCTTCAGCCGACGCCCTAGACCAGAACTGAAGTAGAGACGATCGTGCTCTTTCTCCAATCTCTGCACTTGAAAGTTGAAGTCGAAGTCGAAATCTCCAACTGTTCAACGGTTTGTGGCAAACTGGTTCGTGGGCAAACTAGTTTGAGGGCCCGTGGCAAGCCGTTTCGACAGACATTATTTAAGTGGGAGTATCGCTGCTTTTGTCAATAAATTTTGTGTCCATTGTTCTGTTATTTTATTTTATTATTGTTAGGTTAATTTATGTTATTATTACTAGGTTGATATACTTTATTCACATTATTATTTACCTATAAACCTCTTTTTGTGAGATTAGTTATAATAATATCAATAATCTTAGTCTTAAAGATATTATTATTAATATTAAAAGATTTAATTAATATTATTATTTATGTTAATTTTATTACTAAGATTATATATGTTATTATTAATTAATATTAAAACTAAGATTATTAAAACCACAATTAATACTAACATTAAGATTATTAAAATTAATAATTTAATCCTAATATTAGCACAACAAGAACTCGTACTAATATTAATACTAAGATTACTAGAAAATACTAAATACTAATACTAAAAAATTTCATGTATATATATATTTTTAATTTTATAGTCTCTCGAATTTAATGCCGAATTTTATCACCAAAATTTTCATTGCCGAATTTTTGACGAATTTCAAAGTCGCCGAACTCGAACACGAATTCGAATCAAGTGACTTAGGTCCCAAGGGGAGAGCCCTTTGACGTACCTGTCTATAATTCACCCAAATACCTTCCAAACCCTATAGCATAGAGCAGTGCCTTCAATGGAGTTCAATAGAGAATGAATAAAACATACTAAGGTCTGTCAGGGAGTTGGCAATAATATACAAGTATAGGCAGCCAATGCATGTAGAATCACCGTAGGGTATTTAGTGACAGGTGTTAAGCATACGAACTTATCAATTATATGCTGCAGAACATACACACTTTATGACGTAAAACAACATCAGCCAATTAGTTAACTCAGCATACACTTATAACTTCATATTCCATAGGTTTACCATCCAACAGTAGCTTTCCAATCAACCACAAGATAAATGTACAGTCACTATATATAAATCAGATCTGCCAACTGTTAGGCAGGTGTTGTCATTTAACAAGTGTTATCAATGAAAAGTATCAACCATAAGAATCAGCATTTGTTACCATTGGCAAGTATCCATTAGCATATCATCATCCTGTGACTACTCAGTATATCAGACTAAGTAAATAATGAAGTTGCAGCAGTACCAGCTAGTCTTATAGGATATTTTCAAGAGGGTAACCAAGTTTGCTTCAGCCTAAAAATGATCCTTGAGGGAGGGTGAACTCAGTACTAACAGTGGTATTTACCCAGACCTTAAGTTTATGTCTGTTTTGATGACTTTTCAGGTCTGCTTTGGAGATTTTATGGAGAGAAACAATGGCAGTAGTCAATAAGGAGGAGGACATCCCAAAAGTGACTTGGAAGGCACTTAAATGAGGTCACTTGAGGAGAAAAAGGGCCCTTTGCCAAGGCCGAACAAGCACAACCATGAAAACAAGCTAACCACCAACCCAAACTCTGATTTAGACTGAATTTTACAGGTCGTTCTGCAGGCAGAAAAAAGGTGACCCCCTAGAGGATCTAGGGCTGAAATCGCAGGGCGAATTTGGCTGTGGAGGCTGAATTTCAAATTTCCAAATATTTTTCAATTTTCCCAATTTTTATTTGTTTTTAGGGTTTTCTGATTTTATGATTGTTTAGAGCTTTTTTATGGAAAAAAATGCAGTTTTGAGCTAACTAATCCAATCTAACCATGCAAATGCGTATGATACACATGAATTAATGAAATTTTGATAAAAAATGACAAAACTCAGGGTTTTTGAGAATAGTACTTCAAACCCTAGGGCAAGAGGGACGGTGACTAGCCTCCCTCTTGGATAATTTATCTTCTCTTCCAAACTAGGGCATCCAACAACAACCTCTAGGGTTTGTTGGTGGAGCCTAATTTAGGCAAAAATCAAAGATGCAAGGCCCAAACAAGAGAAAATTCCCTCATGGGGACGTTTTCTACCATGCAAAAGTTGACTAAAGGCTGGTAAGAAGCCCTAGATTAGAAAAAATGCAGCATTACAACCACCATTCAATCATCAAATAAGCATAAACTCACCAACTTTACCAATAAAATCAATCCTTGAGCTTGTGTTAGTCCAACAATGCTAGCATCAACCTTGCATGTGCATAGGAACCCTAGAAGATACTCCAATTTCCACTTCAAGCAAAAGAGAAAGTCATCCAAGAGGTGCGCATCACTTTAGAGAGCCCAAGAAGGGTAAAAAAGTAATGAAGTTTGATCCCAAGTCTTGTGCTTTACAAATGACAAATGAATGGATATTTATATCCATTTTAGCACAAGATTAATTTTTTTATCAAGCCTACATGTCAATTTGAAATTAAAACAATATAATATTAAAATATTCCAAAATAAGACAAAATTAGGGCATGCCACCCACACATTGGGGACTACGCCCTAAAACCAACATGAAATAATAAAAAATACTAAAATAAGCAAGCCAAGGCTTCACTGTGACTGCAAGAGTGAGCCTAAGGAGGACGTTATGCCCCTACTAACCCCAGAATGATGAATAAAGTCCGTCAACGTCCTCCTTGCCTTAGCTTGAGGCTTGATCATTTGTGAAGACATCAAGGGGTCGATTTGGTCAGAGGGGGTAAAATTAGCTGCAGAGAAGGTCCAAGTGGGGTGTGAGAGGGGTGGTGAACTTAGGGATAAACTCCCTAGATGAAGCATAGTCCCCCTCAAATGTAACGTCCCCATCCCTCAATCCAGCCAACAAGAGGGAACATTAACTAAATCAGGGCCTCAAAATTTCGCCCCATATCCATAATTACGAATGATTAACAGCTAAAATGCATGTGCAGACATGAAAATAAAAACACAGCGGAAATAAAATTGATCCACACACACATAACATGCAATTTACAGGCATAATTATCACATGAATATAATAAAAATCATTGCACAACAAATACATAACAATACTTATCTTTAAGCAAAGAAGATCCAAGCAACTGGCTATGTAAAAGCAATTTTCCACCCAGCCATAGGCACTCTTTCCAGCATTTACTCTTTCTGCTGAGAGGCCACCCCCAAGATGGGCTATGAGGCCACTAGGGCGAAGGAACACCTACAGGCTTCTATCTCTCAACCCACAACCCATTCTTCTCATCAGTGTTATAAAAACCGGCCTAGAACCGGCAAAACCAACCGGTCCAACCGGTTTCGAGGGTTTTCCGGTCCGACCGTTTGATTCAACCCATTTTTGACCGGTTATGTACAGAACCGACCGGTTTCCACCAGGAACCGCCCGATTTTGTACGGAACTGGCCAGTTTTCTCAAACCGGTTGAGTTCCGTAAGGAACCGACCGGCTCCATACTGAGTCTTTCTAGGGAAAAAAACCCACGTTTTGATTTTTTTTAATTAAAAAACCAAAAATTTGTGCACATCGACCACATCCGCTAACCTAATTACCATACAATCACTATATATTGACGCGGGGACCCTCAATTGCAATCACGATTCACAATCATCTTTGGATTTTTCTAGGCTGAGCATATGAATTACGGAGTCAGAGCAGCAGGGCGTTTGGGAGTCTGGAATCGAATCTCAATCGTGGGCCATGGGACAACCGAATTTTGGTTTTATACACTCTTACTTGCTATATACATGAGAAACTCTGCAGATTTGTGTACAATGGTTTGAATTCACATGGATGCACATGAATATATATTTATTTTTTGAAAATATGAATATTTTATGTATTTTTGCTCAACCGGTTTTTTGATCCGGTTTTTTTCCCGGTTTTTGTCCGATTCCAGTCCGGGTCCGGGTCCTGGGGCCAGCCGGTTTGACCACCAGTCCGGTTCTGATAACATTGCTTCTCATTATGCTTATCCAAAAAGCTCAACAAAAGCTCTGCAGGGGTCTCGGTAAGCCATCATAGCCTTGGAACTCCTTCAAACTGCCTCGGAGTATTTTGTATTTATTTACTCCATCCTAGGGTAGATCTAGGGATTTATTGTTATTTTATTGTTGAAGGAAGAGGAGTTGAAAGCTATATAAGGCTATATAAGGAATTGATCACCATATTTTGAGATAACATTCCACTTTGGAGGTGCCTTGATGATGTTTGATCCCTGTTTTGAGCTAGCGTCCTACTCTAGAAGACTTATGGCACACTTTTTGATGGCTTGATGGAGATCATTTGGCATTTGAGGAGCTCTAGGAGGTCAAACCCTAGATCTAGGGTCATTCATTGCTTCGTGGGCTATCTTATTGGAGCGCTAACTTTTGGACAGCCTTTAGAGGCAAGATCTTTTGTCTCTACTTGGTATTTGATCCATATTTGATGGAGACATCCTACTTCTTGGGCCTCTCTCTTGATTGAGACTTGTACATGTGGCTTTGATCACCATATTTCATGGATATTATTCTGGAAGTTGGAGTATTTTGTATTCGTTTACTCCATCCTAGGTTAGATCTAGGGACTTATTGTTATTTTATTGTTGAAGGAAGAGGAGTTGAAATGAGGCCTTTCTATCTCCTTCATTCTCATGGTTGTTTTTTGGAGTTTTCTCTCCGTGGAGCTCAGTGGATATATCTTTCTTAGTGCATATTGAAGTGTAAGGGTTTCTTCTCCTATCAATGTGAGGCTTATGTTTCTACTTCTTAATGTTGTGGGTGATGTGTAGAATTGCTAGAACTTTTTCTTTGGGGCCTTATGAGAAAGGTATATCTACCTCATTGGAAGGGTTTTATGTGAGAAGTATTTCCTCTATTTCCCTTTGATGTCTTATGCATGATTTTATTGACTTACTCCTATCATCTTTCTAGAGTTGTTGCTTGTAACATTTCATTGCATAAGTCACACCCTAATTAACAATGTTTTGATGTGGTACATCTTGGACCCTCCTAGTATAATTTCTACATTCATTTTTCATCATGTTAGGGTTTCATTGTGGCATGCTTTAGTGGATGTTGTTACATTAATCATTCATGAACTTGCCCTCTTGGATTCTGTTAGATTTTTCATACAATTATAGAATAATAATTCAAATGCATAAATAGGATCACTAGAAGAAAGACAAAGCACAAAACAATAAAACAAGAGTTTATCCTGGAAAACCCAAACGGGAGAAAACCCAACAACCTTCGTATAGAGATGATAATTCTGAGATCAAAGTACAATAATGAAAGAGAAAAGATGGAAATACTTTCCAAAGATAGAAACCCCAAAATAGTCTTCTCTTTCAGCAAGTGCGAACTTCTCTCTCCAAGTGATGCAAATTTGTGTGAAGTGAGTGAGTGAATAATGAGGTGAACTTTACCTCTATTTATACAAGTGCCAAACTGGCTTTTACCCTAGCTCGTTCGACTTGTCTAGTTGACTGGGCCGACTTCTCTTGGGGGGAAATTAATAAGTTAATTTTAATCTATTCTTTTGTTTTCTTTTCACCCCAAGGTTTACATTGATTCTTTCAAGGGTTTACATAATTAATTACATCAAGATCAACTCCCTTAGGAGGTACAATCAAATACAATAATAATATCTTCCGAAGTTGCACAAATTCCAACACTCCCTCTCAACGAGGAAGGTATTCTTCGGTCTTCATCAGCATCATGATCATCTGGGTTTCATCTGTACATCTATACTATCTCCATCATCTCTATACATTCTGAAGGTTGTCAACACAGTCTCAGTCCTTCGAGAAGTGTCTTCATGCATTAACTCCACTAGTCCTTCGACGAGTCCAAGAGAGTTTCTCCATCCTACCTGGATGTCCGAGAGATAGGCTTTACCAACTGCTATATCATCTGCTACCTGTCCGTCTCATATGCCGATGGGATTTCCCCATACCTAGCTGAGAACCTAGACGAGCAGATGTGCACGACCATCTACTACATGTTCATCTCATCTGCCGATGGGGTACTCCCATGCCTAGCTGAGAACCTGAACGAGTAGAGGTACCTATGCAATCACACAACCATCTACTACTTGTCCATCTCATCTGCCGATGGGATTTCTCCCATACCTGGCTGAGAACCTGGACGAGCAGAGGCACCTGTGTGAACCCGACCATCTACTGCCTATCCGGCTCATCTGCCGATGGGATTTCTCCCATACCTGGCTGAGCACCTGAACGAGTAGAGGCACCTAGGTGAACCCGACCATCTACTGCCTGTCCGACTCATCTGTCAATGGGATTTCCCCCATACCTGGCTGAGCACCTGGACGAGTAGAGGCACCTGGGTGAATGCAAGGTAAGACATCTCTATATCATCTCTCCCTCTCAAGGAGGGACACGTTCTCTTCTACTCCAAGTCTTTCATGAAAGTATTCGAACTTCATCCCAGAAAGAGGCTTGGTGAGAACATTTGCAGTCTGGTCATTTGTCGAAATATACTGTAATTCGACCGCACCTTTCTGCACCATATCACAAATGAAGTGATATCGAATCTCTATATGCTTTGACCTGTCGTGAAATAAAGGATTCACTGACATCTACACACAGCTCTGGTTATCACAGTGAATCACGGTTGGCTCTGGAATCTGGCCAAACAATCCTGCAAGGAGCGTACGAAGCCATACTGCTTCTCGAGCTGCTGTACTAGCAGCCATATACTCGGCCTCTACAGTACTGAATGCTACCGAGTTCTGCTTCCTGCTGCACCAGAAAATTACCACAAAACCCAAACTGAAGCAACATCCGGAAGTACTATTCCTATTTGCAACACATCCGTCCCAATATGAGTCTGTAAACCCCTGCCATCTCAGGTCACAATCTAAAGCATATCTCAGGCCATATCCCACAGTGCCACGCAAGTATTTGAGCACATATTTTGCAGCAATCCAGTGAATCTACCTCGGCTCACACATAAACAGGCTGAGAGCATTCATAGCAAAACATACATCTGGTTTGGTGTTCGTCAGATACATCAAGAACCCAATCAGCTGGCGATACATTGTGGGATCAATCAAATTTGAATCTGAAGTAGAATTTCTCAGCTTCTTCAAATTTGCATCCATCTGAGTGGCCATGGACTTGCAGTCCAACATTTCGAATCTCTTCAGAATATCTATGGTGTATTTTCCTTGACCTAGGAAAATCTCCTTCTGCCTCTGCCATACTTCTAATCCCAAGAAGTAATGCATGTAAATTTCCTTAAAATCCACTCTAGGGCTAGAGTAGTTGGATTGATCAATGCACCCAAATTATTACTGTTAGCCACACATGGATTTCTTCACCAAAATAAAATGCAGCGGAAATAAAACACTGAGAGAAATATCAATCACACAATAGACACAAATCTTTTTGGGTATAAACCGCCGCACAAAACCCAAGATGGGAAAACCGGTGCAGCAGTTTGAGAAGATATTTTATTAAGAAAATATGAAGCTTTTACAATTTCAGAAAATCGATTTTTGCCTAGCCTAGAAAAATCGAACCAACACAAACTCACTGAGTAAGCCTGCTGAACAGTACGACCTCCTGCTATGCTGTACGGCTTGTTGTACAGAATCCGTACGGCCTATTGTACGGAATCCGTACCGCCTGCTGCTGTACGACCTAAAATGTTAATATTATCCAAAGGGAGTAGTGACCTCTGGATAATATTAACATTTTAGTAACTAAATTCAATAAATTGTGACGTGTATTTTCCTTTTCGATGATTCCTCTATACAAGAGAGATAGCAATATCAAGTTTAGGTTGGTTAACTTAGTTCTTTTTTAGGAACTCAATTTTATTTTTTGGGAGTTTCAATAGATTTGTTTTTGGGTAGAAATTTGGTGCCATCTAGCTTAACAAGAAATGATAAAGCTCCAACTTTACAAGCCATAATGCCTCTCTATACTTATTATGTGCATTACACCTATGCCTATAGTGTGATATTAGTTGTCTTAGTGGAATCGAAAAAGAGAATGATCTATGATGTATAAATCAAACAAACAAGTGCATTGGCATTAGTGCCAATGATTGCATTATGGCGAGAGGAAGGGACATTTGGGATATGTGGTAGCCAACAAATAGAAGGGATCTAGGAAAGACCTTTGGGCAACATGGAGGTCTAAATGAAAAGCTGGTTGCTAATGAAATTTGACATTAAGATATTGTATTAGCCAAACCAATAGCTATCACTCTAAGATGTAAAATTATGGATTAAGTAATATTGTTAGTTAAAAGATAATTAGAAAATAAAGTTGCAACAATGTAACAGTAGAAGAACTACCTCATAGATGATATAAAAAGGAATCAACCCCATTGTATCAAATGACTTCATTGTAACAAACGATATATCTTTTACATGAGTCCATTTAGTCCATTTCTTATCATGTTCGCATGTTGACTTGATTGTCTAGAAAAATAACTTGGTATCTAAGCTAAAAGGTCTTGAATCTTGTGTAGCAATAGACAAAAAAATTGTAAGCCGTTGCTATCAAAGGATATCGAACTAATGTCAAATCGTAAGGGCAGTTGCGCTAGTACAAAGAGAGAAACCCAACACCCATCACCGAAGTTTGATGCGACCACCTAGTCACCACTACTAAGAGTCGCATGTTGCTTGTAATTTGTTAAGACCTATTTAATTTCCAACAGAAGAAAACTCATGTAGCCATCAAACAAAAATTAATTTATGTGTGAGAAAGGATCAGGCTTGCCATGCTCATTTTCAATAGATCTTATGTTAAAATCAAAGTGGCACAATAGAAGTGCTATTATAATTTATTATATTTGAAATCAAAATAGAGATTTTTTTAAATTGTTATTTCCAATATTTATTTTCAACAAATGTAAGATTAGCATGGTTAAACCCCATATTCAAAATATTTTCCTAGAGAACTAGCAAAGAAACCTTTACCCCTATGCATGATTTGAACAAAGGACAATAAAAATAAATGATTCTTTTATCCTTTGAGAGGCCCACACTTTGCAGACAAAGAGGGATGCAGTGGATGATAGATAGTCTATGTAGCATGGGTACGCGTACCGGGTACTTGGGTACACGTAAGGTACATCTCCTATCGTACCCCATACCGGCTCCACGTATCGGAGACGTCGTTATAAAAAAAGGGGTACTTATAGGGTAAATGTTACGACGTACCCGTGTTTGGGTACTCCAGGGGTACGCCCGACATGGAGTCTGGTTCAAGACTTATGTCAAGCACTTTGCAACACTGTTCAAATTCCACCGAGTATTGTCCAAATCTGGTAGACTGATTTTGCATCGATTTACAAGGAATGCTTTTATGGTTTTGCGTTCAGCACTCATGGAACATAATTTGACAACCAAATGTGCACATAAAAAATATACATATGTATTTAATACTAAGAAATACACTCACATTAACCCTGTATTACATTTGCAACTTTTTATCGCCTATAACAGCAGTACAAATAGGTGTTTAAAATCAGATTTCAAGTGTACCTTCAAATTACAGTTTGACTATTTGTCACAACTACCTGGTACAATGATTTATCAAATTTTATGTAACTTCTAGTCTTCCACTTGATATCTAATATGAGTCTATGATTTTTCAAATTTTCAATGTGAATGTTCATTGTTCAATGAATCATTGAATTTAGAATTATGAATCATGATTCATAATTTATGAAGAAATCTGAAATATGCATGTATAATGTGACTATGACATATACAGTACCCTAGACGTACCCAAGTACCCTGTTTCAAAAAGTGGCGTCCCCGTCCCCGTCCCTATACCCAAGTTTCCTGGCAACTTAGTAGATAGTTGTTCAATAGTCCAAGATGCTTGTAGACCTAGAAGTTTGGCATCATACCTTTACAAGGGTTATGAGACATTGCAAGTGCAAATGGTGTCTAATGATGATGAGAAACTCGGATCATAGCTAGGAGGCTATACTTTTTGAAGGAATAGGGAGCAACTTGAAGGAGTCTTATTGGTCCAAGAACTGTTTGTCAAAGAGAAGCATTTGAAGAGTATTTTCGTTGATGTTTTTAATTGTGTTGTAAGCCATAAAAGGAGGTCTTAGAGTATAAGGCTTAATTAATGTTGTTAATTAAATGATAATTAGATAATAAAGTTGTAACGGTAGAAGAACTAAGTCGCCAATGACATAAAAGGGGATCAACCCCATTGTATCAAATGACTTCATTGTAATAAACGATATATAGTTTACATGAGTCCATTAAGCCCATTGCTTATCAGATTAGCAAGTTGTCTTGATTGTCTAGAAAACTAACTGAAGAGAATGACAGCAAAATGGCAAGTAGAAAACAAAGCAAGAGGGAAGGAAATAAGGAAATCAAAAGAAAAATAGATGACCTGTTGCAACTAAGACCATTTGAGGTACCAATTGACAGAGTGTCTGTCTGTCCATAGAGGAGAAGAACACAGTGGAGAAAACGTGGCTGTCCCAAGCTAGCATGTTGCTGGAGCAGAGAAGAATCCATCAGGCTTGCAGCCCAATTATTGGGGCATGGACAAAAGATTGACACGTTTGGAAAGCCACCTGTTTTCCCCTGCCTTCCTCCTCACTGCACTTCAATGAAAACATGAATTTGGTTGGTAGTAAGCCCGGAAGTTCTGATAATGTCCTGGATTTTTGGCTTTTGTTCAACGGGCCTTTGTAGACGGTTTTATTTTTATGAATGACCCACTTGAGAGAGCTAGACAGTAATCATGTAGAGGTTCTCCCTTTTTTGTATAACTTGGTTAGTCTTCATTGGGACAAAGATGTATGTGTATGCCAGAGGCTGTTTGTTTATAGACTCCTTCAGTTGACAAAGAAGGCTGTGTACATCTGTTTTTTGCTCTTTGCACTGAGGTCAAGTATGTACTCTGAACACGCTCAAGGTTCGGATCTGTTCTGCTAATTGGGGCTTGGCTAGAAACAATAACATTATCTATGGCCCCTTCATTTTATAAAGCTGTATTTTTTGTATCATAATGGAAAGCAAATAATTCATACAGATAAATATCATCAAAAAAATTGCAAGGAGGAACTCAAAACTTCAAAGCCATTCACAATTGAAACAGCCAATACAATGTTGCAGAGTTCTACAGATATTCCATTTGCGTGCTTTTTCCCTCAAAAATATTGGAGAATGGTTAATGGCTATTGCTAACTGCAACAGAAGTGTGGTATATCCAGATTATAATTAAATAATACCTATTTGAGAATATACCCAAAGTAAGTGCAACAACGTATAAAGCAGCTTCAGCCAGACTGATCAGAGAAAATAAGAGAAGATCATTTTATTGATGTCCAACAAATGACCAAGAAATAGATTAACGGGACTAGAGAGTAAAACTAGTTGTCAATAGAATATGGGGGTGTCTATAACACTCCTAGATGTAAAAAACTAGCCAAAGATGAAAGGCACGACAATAAATTGACTAGCCAAAGATGAAAGGCACGACAATAAATAGAGAGTAAGACGGATTGATTCGTGCAAAGCCACTTTACACCTCTTTCTTTTCCCCCGCCAAATATGAACAAATTGTAAACAGATGTGCCACGATCATTGAAAATTCATATGCAGTCCTTGTGGAACTCCCATACCCACAGTGCATGGAATTGCATTTCAGCCCTGAGCTGTGGCATCTCAAAATCTAAATCTAGACAAAGATTTTCATTTCAACTCCATGCTAAAGAAAATGGTGAAAATCACATCCGGGCCTTGAAACAAAGCAAAGGTGCAGGCAATGGATAAAAAATGCGAGAGAATCAAGGCTAATATTCAGTTCTGCCTTGGAACTAACCGCAGGGTGACTCTTGGGTTCTAATTAGCCCATGGGCGAAATAACTTGACTGTCCGGAATCGACTCATAACCGTCAATCATAACCCTCTATATACAATAGAAACGAAATATTCTGCCATAACGAGTCCATGCATTGTATGTCTAGGATAACAAACAAAGTCTTCAGTTATCGCAGCCAATATTTACAATGAATTGACCCTGAAAATCATACAAAGGGGCAAATTTTGAATGGACTCACCTGTACTGCTTTGAACGCCCTTAAATGTCCCAGTCAGGATCATTAAACAAATCTGTCTCCTCGATGAACTCTGACCTGAAGAAATTTATCACTATCCTGCCATGAAGCCTGCAAATTCTTCAAACCCTAGCCCGCTAAGGCCGAGGATTGCAATTTTTTTACCTTCCTCTTCCTTTCGGAAAACAAATCTCTACCCGGATCGAATTGAATGCATGCGGAATGGCTAGCCGCTTTTGCTACTTGTTACTTGATTGTTACTTGATGGTGTGTATTCTGATTGTGTGGGTCCGACTTGGCGTGTGGCAGGGGTTTTCCAGTCAATTGCTGGCGGGGTGTTTTCCGGTAGACGGGAACTAACCGGGCCAGAGCCAATGGCATGGGCGGCAACGACGGTGGGGGCAACGGGGCAGGATGCAACGGTGTTGAAACGCAACGGGGGGTTGGGGCGTTTGGCCGCGGGACGGGGGATTTGAGTGCCCTATATCCCCGTCTAAGATTATCTTAGCCCTAAATCCATGATAGAAAATCTTTGAAGATATATTGTATTTGTATTTTTAAACATTTCCACTCACATGCTCCTTTTACTCTTTAGATTTCATTCAAATTTATTGTTTTTTTTTTCTTTTAATTTTGGTTTACTTTGGGATCATGATTTCTATTTGAACTTATTGTTGATGGTATAAATGTAATACCTTCCTTAACTTATTAGGGATCAATTTTCATTAGATTGGTCCAAATTCAAATTTTGGTTCAAAGGACATGTTTGGTGATTGGAGGTGTCATGTTTGGTCCTAGATGCTTAATGCAATACCTTCTCTAACTTATTAGGGATCAATTTTCATATGATTGGTCCAAATTCAAATTTTCATTCAAATGTCATGTTTGGTGGTTGGAGGTGTCATGTTTGGTCGTAGATTCCTAAAATCTATATTTAGAGATTAAGGTATTGGTTTCCTCTCTTGACCATAATAAGGATTTTATACACCTTCTTCATGCACAAATCTTATTGAGTCCATGAACATCTCACATTAGAGGACATGTACTATACATTGGGAGCTCACATGTAGAGTTCCAAGGTATCATTCATGGCCATGGGTGCCTCAAATATTCCTTTAGGGAATAAGGCATGGGATTCCTCTCTCTATAATATCCAATGCCCTAAAACCCATACCTACTACTTAAAACCACTTGATGTCTCCAAAACCCACTCACAAGACAAGGATACTCTCAATAGGCCCCATGTGTGGTTGTTAGATATACACTTCTTAAGCTTAGATGTCTAAACACTTTCTCTAGGTCCTAAGATCTCTATTTCTTACCCTAACCATGTCTAAAACCTGGGGCCTATCCCTAGTGCTAAAACAAGTAATGATGGCACTTATATCCCCATATAGAAGCAAATGACTCCCTTAATAGTTCATGTTTTGTGGTTTGAAGAATCATTCTTGTTCATGTTTTGTGGTTTGAAGAATCATTCTTGAGCTAAGATGGGTAGAGTTTTCCTTTATGGAGTAAGAAATGGGTTGCATCCCTTTATAACCATATTGAGGGCCGAGAGATCCATCATTAGTGTTATATATATATATATATATATATATATATATATATATATATATATATATATATATATATAACATATATATAGTATAACATAACAATTTGCAGCCAAATGAGCTCTCGTGGTAACATAACAAATGACCTCCTGTGAGAGCGAACCAGTCGAACTAGCGCTTCCATTGCGACATTGCCAAGGCCGATACCTGCACGTGTTGCAGAGGAGGGGAGATACATTCGTTGCCCATTGTACAGGAATTTCACGGGAAAAAACAACCCAATGAATTCGGTAAGGCCATTAACCCTACCAGTGTAGGAATTTCACGGGCAAAAACGGCCCCTGCAACCATTAACCCTACTTTTTTCTTGAAATTGTGATTGTATGGGGATGTAAATTATTTATAACCCGAGTTAAAATTTGTGATATCGATGAGACTCCTCATCCATCTTGTTCAATTCTAGGCAACTTTGTCGATGAAAGCAGCCTTCAAGTTTCCTTTCTGCACCTTATAACAATAGTTGCATGAATTCTGAGAAAATAAAAAACATGAAGCAGACCTATCTACAATTATTTGGAAAACTGAGTGAAATTTGGGCATAAAAAACAATCCTGGAGTGACATTCTGAGTGTCTAAGAGCACATCAACAAAAATAAAAATCATTCAAGGCTTCCTGAGCATGTGACAACGAACTCAATTTCTGATTCTGAGTATTTTTTGGTAGTTCATATCCTAAAATAGCAATATACATCAATAGTCAGCCTAAAGATCCAAATTCATTGTGTAATCAAGGTTCCTTTGTATAGGATAACAACCCTAGAGGAGGGTAATCCACCTATAGGTGTTTGCCTGCATTCTAGGAGTTTTGGTGCAATATGAGGCTTGCTTGGACATAGTTGGTTTACATCTCATGAACAACACCCAGCCGTAAATGATACACAGTCACACCCTTTATAGCCCTATTTCAAGCATTTTAGAGAGGCCACTAGACTTTGTAAAGGGTTCTTCTCTCCTTTGCTATTCCTTAGGTTTTCATTTAGAGGATATTAGATGTAACATTTATTTTGATATCACTATCTACAGTCCAAAAATTGTTAAGATCTTAATAAGTTAAATATGGGAAAGTTCTTGTATATTCAAATAATTTAGAAGTAGCTATGATATTGTTAATTTTGACAAGTGTTATTTGAAGAGAAAGGGATCTTAGCCTCAATTGATAAAATGTTTGAAGAAGAAAAATGTACTATGCTATTATGTCCTTTGTCCGAGAAAGAACCATTTTTAGCCTCTGCAAGGCAACACTCCTCAAAATAGGTGAAGACTAAATCCACAAGTGCAAAATGCTTCCTCGTATTATAATGCAAGATGCTTGCACATGCATGCAACAAGGAAGGCACATGCTTCAACGTGGGGAAAAAGATAATGAATTAAAGAAAAACCCTCCAATTGAAACTCATCCTTCTCATTCAATGGTGTGGCCTCCATAAAGAAATGTAGTAATCATGCAAGCAAGGATTCAAAGTATTATATCCATATGTCAATCAACCCCTTCACTAAACAATGTCCAGAATGAAATTAAAACAGTTGAGTGTGTTCATTCAACCTTCCACTTATAGATATTATATGAATTTGTAGAGTTCATATCAAAGTTTTACTTTGATGTAAAGATGTAAAGTCATAGTGTCATAGTATTATGATTTTGGCCACTTTTCCCATTAATTTTTGGGACCATTTTTGCCCCTTCAGAATTGTTGGAAATGCAAATGTTCATATGGCACAATTACAAGGGTATTTGAAGGTGTTGAATCCATTTTTGCAACAAAAAAAGGAATTTGAATAATGTTACATTAAACATGTAGATGGAAGAGGGTAGTCAACAAATGCATGAGATTTAAATGTCAAGCTTGTTAATTGCAAACTATAATTATTCCTTGTACTATTTGGTTATATGTATCATTGTGGAAACAAGAATTTTGCAGTATAAATGAAACTTAATTCAAGAATAAGTTATAGTACTTGGAATGCTCTTGAAAGAGCTTGACTGTTTCCACTATTCATGTAACGCCTGAGGATGCTTTCAATTATACAAGATTTCAAGTAATGGGCTGCAATCCCAAGGTTTGTGAGCTTGAAGCATTGGTGGAGAGGATATTAAGATGTTTCAAGCTATGGTATTCTCCATTTTAGTTCATGTTATTGTTGATAATGGGCATTCTTCATGGACCAAAAGTTTGGCCACGGCGATATATATGTGATATGAAAAGCCATCAAGAGCTCATGAGAAAGAGTAGTGTTGTATATACCTTTCCATAATGGACACAAAAGCTTAAATCTTTGAAAATTTGTATGTCTGGGCTAGTAGGATATTTGAAACTAACATGTCGAAACTCAATGTCTCCTTTGACATTCTCTAAGGTAGTCCTAGATACATAACTTGCATCGATTTTTTATTTACGATCAATAATTTTAAACATTGAACTGATTGAAGCTTTAAGTTTTCCAATATCTAGGGCCTTGTCCATTGATTGACAAACCCCCAAGGCAATCATTGTGAGGGGAAACACACCTTCCACAAACACTTTGAGATTATATTTATGTAATACGAGACTCAAATGTTGTAAATATTTAAGGCCAAAGTGGCAAAAATGTTTCTTCGAGAATGCAAGCACTTCAATTGGGGTTCATAAAGTCAAACAAATGAATATTCTACAGTTTTTTAGATCTAGTAATCTAGCTGTTCCAGAATTACCTACTAAATAATTCATTCTCATAATCAATTTTTTTCAAGCACATTTTTATTAAGTATCCCTTACCCTAAAAACTTCAGAAAAAGCTGTTTCTCCATCTTTAGCCATCTGAGCCCCTACCCAAAAGTTGATTGCATATACTGAAAACAATAAGAAATTGGAGAAGCCAAAATCAATTCCACTTATAATTCCTTGTTGAATTCTACTTTTCAAGGGTGTGGAACATTTTTCAATGCAGAGGATAATCACTTAATTCAACTCTATGGAAAAGGAGGCAATCATTCAAATGCTTCCAAATTCATCCTTTGTAGTCTCACTGCCTTGCTCATACCTTACTTAGAATATATCCCTTTCCAATTAGTATTGGTAGTTCAAATGGTTAAAACTCTTAAGACACAAGTAACAAGATTGTTAGCTACTGCAAGAATTTAACATTTTGGATAACCAAGCCCTTTGGAGATGGGGGTCCATAGCTATATAATGTACTAAATCCTAAAGGGGGTCAATTGGGTTGCAGAGTGATAAGTAACTTTGTGCCAATATTAAGCAAAATGCAGCCATCATATCCATTTAGTTTGTTTGCCTCGTTTACATTAAAAAATCCCCCTCAAGGCACTTATTACTTAAATTTGATTGTCCATTTGACGGTAGTAGTCAGTGCTCATATTTAAAGTGATTATTGTTACTTAGAAAAACTCTTGCTAGAAGTGACTTACAAAATTGGTATCCCTATTGCTAATGATGTGGTTTTGGAGTCCATGAAGCTTAAAATTCATGCTTGAGGAATACATCAACAATTTTAGATGTCGTAAGCTTGGTAGTCGTAGGGTTGAAATGGGCATACTTAAATGATCAACCACCACATAATAACATCCTTACCTTATGAATTTAGAAAACCTGTGATGAAGTGCATAGATACTTCTTCTCACATCTAATTTGGGTTGAAAATAGGTTGGACAAGAGCAAGATAAGGGATCGCTTCCACCTTGTTCAGTTGACAATTTTCACATTTTTCTACAAACTTCTTAGTTTTGGAGTTCATTATGTGCCAATAAAATTCGAAAGAGGTATTCTTATCTTTTTTGGGGGAATTCCACATGCCATGTAGAGGGTGATGCATGCCCATGCTCAAATGCATTCTAAATTAGAGCAGATCCATGTCATAGATATATAAGGTTTTTGAAGAGGATGATACCATTTTTTACCATCCAAAGCCATCCCTTATTTCCATCTATAACATATTCAATAGATACCAAGTCAACAAAGATTTCAATAGATACCCTAAATATTCAAATGTGTTTTTTATTTAAAATTTGACATTTAGTGCTGTGAATATTTAATTAATATTATTATTTATAACTTAATAGATTATTAGGTTATTAGTGAAAGGTCGTAACCCTTCGTTATGACTGCTTAAGCCTTATAAAGGCTATCTTATTGTAAATTTATAATGATCATCTAATATATTATTCTATTTATCATTCAATATGAGAGTCGGATTCAACTAATAACAGTCCAACAGGATATGGTTTCTGCATTTAGTTTCAGAACTCGGATTCGGCTCCTTCGACCCGAGCTCGGATTCGACTCCTACTATTGAGCTCGGTTTCGACTCACCTATCATCATTCTCTCTACCCATCTTCCACATATTCTCTCCACTCTACATCTCCGATGCCCTTCCCTCACCCCGCGCTTCCACGTTGTTCTCATCCTTCTTCACACCAGCATCCACACGCCCTGCTCCAACGCTCCACCACCATCCGCCACCACTCAACCAACGCTCCACGCTCCCTTGTCCACAGGCCCAGCTCCTTCCCTCCCCATTTTCTAGCGGCCTCCTCCTCTGTGCATTTCTTCCCCTCAACATATCCCCCGTGCCCTATCTCCCTACAGCCTCACGCTCGCTCCCTTCCACAACCTCCTCGCAACTTTCCCTTCTCATCCAACCGCGGCTCCCTCACGTGCTCGATCTCCCTCCTCACTCTCCCACCTCCCTACTGCGTCCATGCCCTCCCTTCAGCTTCTGCCTGCCATCGCCGCAGCCCCCACACTCCCTTATCACCAGCCCTCCTCTTCTTCCCACCTGATCGTCCTCTCTCCACCCGCGTTTCCTTCTCCACCAGCTCCCAATTCCTCCCCTACACATCCACCCTTTTTCGCAGACCATCCTCTCGCCGTTCCCTTATCCCTTCCCACCTCCTCTCCACCATTCCACGCAACCTCCCTCCTGCGTACCTCCTTCACATCTCCGCTCCACCACCTGCACACCACTCGCTCACGCCTACGCTCCACCACCTGCACTCCCTTGTGCACCTCTCACACTTCCAGCTTCCCACGTCCCACTTCACTACTACCTGAACGCCAACCTCCACGCCGTCGCTCGGCCTCCACCTCCACAACCTGCAAAAAAAACGAAAAACAAAAATCAAACAATATATTATAATATAATATAATATATTATATTAATTCAATATATTGTAATATGATATATTTATAATAATATAATTTATTATAAAAAAAAATGAAATATTATATTTAATATTACAATATTTGTTTAAAAAAAAAATTATATACAAAATATTATATAGTTTATGAAAAAATAAAAATAAAAATAATAATATTAATTAATTAATATATTATTATTCAAAATTTCACCTTAAAAGGCCAAAATAGCATTTTTACAAACATCCATGGCATCTTATAGTAACAGTGACGAATTCATAGATTTCCTTGAGGAAATCCTTAAAGACATAGATGAAATAAAGAAAACTATGAACAAAACATTTAAAGTAAATGTCGATGGAGGTGAAAATCACGTAGAAGAAGCCACCCAAGTTGATGAAAAAAAAAGATAGAGTAGGCCAGTATGTCACAATCACAAACACACGAAGGACAGATATCATCACAAAGACGGCTATACAAAACATCAAGGGAAGCAACTATAATATCTATCAGACACAAGATAAGACCGGTGTTCTTATGAGCATTATAAGCACAAAGAGCCCGTTCAAGGGAACTGACACAAAATGTGTTGGGAATAACAACACGAAAATAGTTAAGATCGTAAGGTATGTTGAGCATGTTCAATTGACGACAAACATAGTTAAAAGAAGCAATCACACAAGTAGAAATAGCGTAAACAAAACTTCACCAAGTTCATACTTAATGCAAATACCAAGACAAAATAATCAAAAGGAGGCAATGGTCGTAATCAAAATCGCATCTCTCAAGTCATTAGTGCAACATAGAGCCAGAATAAAAGACGTCATGAGAAAACTCAGCTTTGAGGACAAAGCTTTCCTAAGGGGAAGGCAACGCTGTGAATATTTAATTAATATTATTATTTATAACTTAATAGATTATTAGGTTATTAGTGAAAGGTCGTAACCCTTCGTTATGACTGCTCAAGCCTTATAAAGGCCATCTTATTGTAAATTTATAATCATCATCTAATATATTATTTTATTTATCATTCAATATGAGAGTCGGATTCGACTAATAACAGTCCAACCAGATATGGTTGCTGCATTTAGAGGCCCTAAATGAGACATTTTCATCCACTTTAATTCAATTTATAGACCCTAGATTAGGCATAATTATGAACCCACATCAAATGGATGATGATTGTGAAATGCATTAATTACCAGCTAGAGGGATAAGCATTAGCAGTCATGGCATAGATGTCAGTGTTTCATGGCATTCATACATTTTCAAAAGCATTCTATAACAACAGGTCCACATATATGGTTAGTTTCCTCCTCATATATGATCTCATAGTTGTAGGTGTAAAAAATCAAACCATGGTGAGCAGATTTTGCACTTACGTAATCAACCTAAAATTCTAGATAGTTCAAAATTGAAAACACCATTCAAAATAACAACTATAGAGTACATTAACCTACAAAGACATAATGATGATAATATGAATAGAAAACATGCAAATATGGAATTCCAAATCATCATGGTGTAGTCTATTGGAATTTTCCTTGAGGTACCTAGGCTTGATGGTGTAGTCTATTGGGGCATTGACCATTTTTAATCCTTTACATGGCACTAAGTTTAGTATAGTACAACCAAGAATTGAAATTGAATGTGAAGCAAAGTCACATGTTTAAATTTTTAAGATTGAATGGTTGTAGGGCATTGGGTAAGTAGGTTACTATTTGAATGATTTTTCAGGTCCATCACTAATGTAGAAAACAACTTAGACTTCATGCTAGCAATTGAATTGGCATATTTGCTTGCAAGCGAAAAATCACCATCATAAAAAGAAATAGCAATTGTTTAATCCATGACTATTTTATATTAGATGCATGGATAATATCACTATATCAAAATTTTCTTCAAGGATTACATTGTCAAACTTCTTGTAACACTACTTCGGTGATTACTTCAATCCATAAACTAAATTTTGCAAATGATAGACCCATTGTTTCTTCCCTTTGAATTGGAAGCCTTGTAGTTGTACCAATGGGCAAGAGGGTAGACAACCCACAGACAACCATTTTCTTTGGAAGAGCAGAAAGATATAATTGTCCATTTTTTATGTCATTGAATACAATTTGGAAACAAGTTTGGCCACAACAAAGGGTTCAAGTTCTACACAGGAAGATTTGGAGAGTACATGAAGGGGATGCTTCAATGGTTTGGAGGTTAGAAGTCTTGATAGCGATATCAATGCATCGATTAAGTCCTTTGGTTTATTAACTTAGCATCTTCCCTTACTTTGGTACTGACAATGTCAATCATCATGTCTCATGCCCTGGGGTGCCTTTTGAATATTTGGTTTTTATCTATGTGATGTTTCACAATGTTGAAGCTAGGGCACTTTTTTGGCTCCTAAAGAACTGATGGCTATTAGATTATACCAAGGCTATTACAGGTCCATTTTCAAGGCCAACTCATGCCTATATTTTATTGTTGAAGGTATATTCATGTGTCTTTGGACCATAAAATCCATCAATGGACATCCATATGGGTGATCTAAATGGTAAATAAAGGGTGAATGTTTTGATGCAAAACCCTTCTGCCACATGCCTAAAACTGTCAACAACTAACATGGGATTGTTTCTTCATGTTGAGATGTCATTGAGAATAATGGCTTTAGCACAAAATCCCTACTATAGATGACTTACATAAATTCACCCTAGTGCCATCACCATTTTCCACAATTGCTTCTACAAGAAATCAAGCAAGAAACATAGGCATAAGACTCTCATCCAGGGTTGCAAACCCTCGAAATGATATAAAATACCTCAAATATCATAATGTTATCCTCAAAGGAGGATGCAAAAAGGCTAGGAATGCTTCAAATGACTTATCAAGGCTCAATGTTATCTCCATATGATTACAAAATTGAGGAACTTCCTCGAAGCATGCCCAGAACATGCCCAGGTTTGGAGTTAATGCTTGTTGTTGTTGCTAAGGTATGAGGCCTAGATAAAAAAAGATAGCAGTATGAGCATGTACAATAATGGTGTTATCCAAGGTATAGAACATAGTATTTACCTTCCTAAAGGACAATGGATTCACTATGTTTAGACCACTGCTTGACTTATTGAATAACTGAGAACATCAATCCTATCACATAACCTCATAATTGGAATAATACATGATCTAACATATTATATTTCAGTAGCCAAAATCAGGGCATTGCATTCCCCTCTTCCTTGGAATAACATTGTCATCGGTGAACCTTTCTTTACAACAACAATATCATGCCTTCATTCTTTAGTTGCAGAATGTTATCCTCTCCATTTTAACTTGCTTTTGTTGGATACATTGGATCATCATGTTCAACAATTCCATTCACTCACTTGAGACACTTCCAACGCCTTAGTATTTCAGCAGATACCTATAGCAATTATCAAAGGGAAGCTTGCATCTCATAGCATTTAATGTGAAATTATTCCTTTCTTTGAATTTCAAACGCATAAATTGAACCACTTATATTCACAATAGGAGACACAATATGCAATTTTGTCCCAAAACTTATCTGTGTAAATATGTGTTCACTTCACATGGTTTCCATAGGTAAGATTCATCTTACTGTATTTTTAAAGACCCAAAATATATTGCCTTTCTCTGATAGACAAAAAATTGGAGTAAGGGTTTTTTAGGGTTAACCTTCATACAAATTTCTTGTCCTGGTGTTATTTTAGATTGGCCAAAATTATTTTCCTCTCTTTAAAAATTATTCAACCTATCAAGATGGGTGTATTGAAAAATATGTAATGCAGAAAAGATATGCATATGCATTAACATGAAAATAGTAAAGAAATTTCAAACTGCTAAGAAAAAACTCAAATAGAACATGGTCGTGGTTGAATATTTGAAACTTCTTACTCCTAAATATGCATAAGTGGTTATTATACGCTTTTGAATATGTTGGGAAAGTCTAATTTAGTCAGAGGTATTGTTCCATCAAGAACAAACTTTAGACTATTTGTTAGGAGGCATATTAATGAAGAATCGGTTGTTTCCTCTACACAATTGCAGTCACTCTAGTACTAACTTTGATTTTTTATATTTGTGAGGAGGATTCATTTGTTATTATAACAGCTGAATTATTCGAACTCACTCTGTTGCTCTGTAGTATGTGTTCATTTCTCTTTGATTTTATTTCCCCATGGGACTAATATTGATTAGTATGCAATGTTTGGTTAATGGTTATACAAAATAGAAGAATCAACTTCCAACTAAGGCATGTGTTCTAATTTGGTTGTTTTCGAAGGGAAACAAAACTTTGCACAATTTTTAAGCATCATAGAGTAGTTTGTAAACCAATGAACTAGTTCACGTGTTAAAGTTCCTTCAGTTATGTCAGAGTGGAAGAGTAGTTTCCCATTTTAATCATTGTATCTTATCAACTAGTTTTACAGTTGCATGAATTTTGAAAATAACTTGACATGTTGTATTATTGTAAAGCATGAACTTCCTCATAATTTTTTTGTATTATATTGATGCAATGTATTGAAGTTGATATGCATGAGTAATTCACTGTTGAAACAACATAATGAATTTGAGACTGAGTGCGTATTGGTAAACTGATTTTGCTTAAGCAAGAGGTCACTCAATCTCCATGCTTATTTTTATGGTTAATATACACTCTAGGTATTGAGACTTGTAGAGTGACACACATACATTATAGTATTTAGGTGCATCACTAGAAAACTTAATTAAACATAGGTAGTTGTTTGCTCTCTTATTTATTTCATGTGAATACACATTCTCATGCATTTTACTCATTAGAAGTAGAAGAAAGTTATTGTTGGATTCACTTAATTTGAAAGAGTAGTTCTAGTTTGGCATAAAAGGAAAAAATACAAAAATGTTTAGTTTTTCTCTTTGAAAAGTTCGTGCTTGTGTTTATTTTTCTTTTTGGATCGAAGAACTCTCTCCTTCTTGTAGCTAGTTTTCATCGAAAAGAAAAGTGCATTGATTCATTCACTTATGCATGGTTTGAGTCGAGTCATAACACCATTGAGCTGCACTTCCGCTACCCGATTGAGTAAGACAACAAACCATTAAAATTTATCTCCCTAACACAACACATTTTAACCTTACTCGAGGATACAAAATAAGTTGTTAGTTAGGTAGGACACCGGGGATAGGAATCCAAATAATTCCCCCTTGTTGCTTTTCATCTGAGACATAGTTGTTGTCCTTTAGGGTACTAAAATCCTCTAGTATTTGTTGACACGGTCATCGACCAATTTGTTGAGAGGCCCCCCCGCTACACGAGAGCAAGCAATGAGGACTGGTTCCGGATGGACTTTGTGGAATGCCGCACTCCACTTAGCACCTAAGGAGACCTCTCCATTGTCTTCCTTGTATTTTCCGTATAGGTGATCCAAGGGCTCAAGGGCAGAAGTTCTGGTTACCCTTCTCGAACGTGTCATGAACGAGGTAGCTTAGTGGCTTTTCTTCTAGGGATCTTTTACCCATGATCCCTTTTAGTAGAGGGATATCCTTCCACTTTGGTCTCTCACTTCGTATTGTTCGACTTGGATTTCATCACCTTGCGGAGGATGCGATTTGTTGAGGTCTCCAGACCTAAGTTAGGAAGATTTCTTGCTATCATACCTTTTAGATGGTCTTTTATTTTATAGTGTTGCTTGTTGGCATTCTGGCCTTTTTGTTGTAGCTCACTTGTTGTGACATCGGTCTCGGTATAGTTTTAGAGCTTGCTTTTGGCCTGCGTGCCTCTTCTTTTTTTGGCTCCCCTTCTGCACGCTCGGTTGCTTTACGGTTTTTGAGTTCTTACACGGCCAGTTGCCAATTATATGATGATGTGTGATGTCCTCTTCTCCTAGGTCTTCGAGATGGTTGAGTTAGATGGTCTTCTGAAGGGACTGGACACCCCTTGATGGATCCACTAATGCTTGACCTTAGGAGTAGTCTAGAGGACCACATGATCACATCATCTGTGTGGAATTTTCCTTTTACAGTGATGATGGACTTTCAGGTTATATGGAACATTGGTACATTTGAGAGAGAGATGATTGGTTGTACCCCACCTTGGTTGATTGACTTTTGGTCCTTTCATTTTGTTGATAATATTTTTGTGGTACCTTGTCTTTTACCTTTTGGGTCTTTTACTCATCTTGAGTTATCTTTTGATTTGTACCACCTTTTATGTTTTTGGTCTTATGGGTACTATAGTAGTTTGTCCACATTTGAGTTGAACCCCCTTAGTCCAAATGGTTATGAGTCTTTATACCCAATCTTTTCTTTTTGACTTGTACCTTCCTAGTTGGTCTTTGTACCCTCACCTATTTAATTGTGTAACCCTGGTACCCACCTAAGACATTCTACTTTAATTTTTATTTATTTTATTTTATTTTTATCTTTTATTTTTCAGATCTTTCTTTGAAGTTTGAAGGTTATTGAGATTTGATTGGTAACCTTTTTTCCTACTGTATTTTTCGATATGCTCTCCTTCTCCCTGTTGGGGCGATTGTGACACTCAAACTCAATCGTAAGCCCTAGTTTTTCTCTGTTGGTTGTTTTAGTAAGGGCCGTGAGGTCTTAAGGGTTTGCTTTACCCTTCTGTGTACTCATATGTGGAGGCTGTGAGTCTCTTTGGCCTCAGTCTACTGGCTGTCAGCTCATCTATGAGGGCCAAAATTTTGTATGGGCAGTTTGGACATTTGTGATGCTGAGACTTATTACGGGCTTATCTTTATTATGATTGTACTGAGCCTTTTGACTGTCATTGACTTTCTTTGATTGACTGTAACATAGCCTAGACATCTCTCTCTCCGGTTTGTACTAACCCTCTAGTAGGGTCACTTGGTTCCTAGAGTTGACTAGCCTCTAAGAGGCACAGTCATTTCTGAAAGTAACTCTTATGAGTTTATTACAGGAAACATCTACACCCAGGTAAGTATCTTCACGTATTTATTTTCTTGTAAATTAAATTTTTTTATTATGACATGTTACTGAATATTACTTTAACACATTGACCATCTGGTAGTGTTAAAGGTGAGAAGTTGAATTTTAATTTTATTTTTTTATTTTTTGTATTAAGTAGTTTAGAATTGTCCCGTCAGACAAAATTGTTGGTGATCAAATATGTGTTGGTAAATATTTTTAAGAGGGGTGGAACTCCTCGATTGAACTTGTGAGGAATTTTTTTTTGGAAAATAAGTGTCCTGACTATGGGACAACAACAAATATCTATTCAACAACATATGAGATATTCTTGGCACTAGGTGGGAAAATAATTATACACCTTCAATTACCAAGTACTATAGTGATGAGTGACTTAATGAAAAGCATGCAAATTCCATCATTTAATAGGATATATTAGGTCAAATCCATCCTCGAGAGGTGGAGAATGGATTTGTAGAGTTTTCCACTAAAATTGAGAGATTTAGATGTTACAACATGATATGGACATTGGATTAAGAAGGTATATGATTAATGGGAAACACATGGGGTAGCATACACTCTTTTACAATAAGTCATCACAAGGTTCCTTTCTCAGGTTAGATCATCCTTTTGTTACAAGAGGAATTGGTGCACATATGAGAACGTGAACACTTTGAAAAGAAACCATCTTGAATAGTCAAGAGAAGAGAGAAGAGGTATTCATGTATGCTCACAAAAACCTTTATCTTATATATAGGACAAGGGAAGAGTGGTAAAAGGGAAGGACATAGATGGAGGTATTTCCTATCGACATGGGTTTGGATAGTATATTTGAGTTGGATTTGGGAAACTTGGATCTTACTGCACCATTCCTATAACCAATCACTTTTGATGATGGTGATCCGATTGGGGATCCCTCAGAATATTTATATGCAAATATTGGACTGGATACAAGGAGGTGAAGGAGGAGGAAGGAGAGCACTATGGTAATGCTAGTGGTGGTGATCCAAATGAATTTGATTATGAGATGTATAGGAGGATCATTAATTAGCTATGAGTTTCTTCTACATTTTTTTTCATTGGAATTCCCATCCATTGTATCAACTATCAACTTATCTATTACTCAATACCGAATACATTTTGATGAAATCAAATGAGAAAATATAGTTTATGGTTCTATTATCACTCAAAACTGTCCTTGACAAATTTAGTCCCAAGGGGATCGAACGAACACTTATCCTAAACTGACAATATCACCTCACATAGTTTCATAGCATTTGGTTTTGGCCATTTGTAACTTAGGGCGTGAATCTTTACATAATATTTGCATACAATCCACAATATCATCATTTTTGTTTTCTTCTAGTATGGTAAAAAATGATTCATTAGCAAAACACCCATTCACAATATGGACAACCTTAGGTCTAGGAGTAGGACTGAAAGCTACCATTTTTCAAAACAACTTACATGTTTACAGGTTCGTCGTTGCTTGATTCAATTACTTTTAGTCCTATAAGAAGACCATGCTTGATTACAAAACGACCCATGTGTTACCAATATTCAATGAGTTCATCCTTTTCCTTAAGAATATTTCAATTTAAATTTTGAATAAGATTATACAAGTTTCACAACATTATATAAAATATTGTTTTTGAAGATTTGTGAACACTTATTAACCACCTCAAAGATATTAGTTTTGAAAGTCATGAAAATTTTTAGAAGTTTTCCATAATGGTTAATTATTTTTATTTTATATTATTATTGCTAAATATAAATATCTTACTAAATGTGAGTGTTATTCAATGACCAAGGTGATGAACCCAAACTGATGGGATGAGAGAGACTTTAGGGCCATGACGACAAAGTTAGTTAGATGGTGTGATATAGGATTCAAGATCCAAAGGAGCAATAAAAGACAACTCATAATTGCATGAATTTATACTCCTAAGAAAGATAAAGTGATCCTCTTCCTCGTCACTTGAATGCCTACATTTTGAGAAAGGGAATGCGGTACAAGTCACCTTATAAAAGGCGCTACACGTCACCTTTTAAGAGGCGATGTGCCTTGAGGTCCTATCTAAACTTTTTTCCCATGGTGCAGGGAGAACCAAACATGTATTTTTCAGATTTATCTTCCTCGAGTGAGGGGAGTTTAGGAAGGCTAGAGGAAAGTGAGACATCCAGTAGGTCTACAAGAGTTTTATCAACTAGATGTCAAAAGATCAAAAGAAAATTCCATAAATGCATGGAATTTTTTCTCGTTGAAGGGGGGTCATGTTCCTATGATGATGAGACAATAGGCGACATCAAGGTGCCCGTGAGGTACATACATATAGTGAAACAATGGGTACCCAAGGATCTTCCTCAACTGAACACAGATTTTTGTTTGAACGAGAGGATATATCGAATTGCACCGTCGTCATTACATGGTTTGGGGTTGTTTTGCATGGATGGAATAAAGGTCAGTTACGACAGATGTACATAATTGATGGAGTATGTTGGACCCTGTTACAACTACAAAGATTGGATGCTTCTGGTCCAATATACACGAAGTATGCATAGATATGGATTGTCAACAAACTATTTATAGTTGAAAGACAAAGATCAAAATAAAGGAGCAACGTTGTACATTGACGAAAGGCCAACGACCACAGGGAATATTGCGGGGTTTATAAACAGTACACAACCAGGGTCTACAATTAAGCAACCCATCTGCGAATTTGAGGGGCGTGAAGGAAACCGTGTTTTTGTATGTGCCATTAAATCAATATCTGCAGGGGAAGAGTTGCTTATTAATTACGATTTGAATCGAGTAGATACAAACACAGTTACTATGGGAGTGGTACATATAACAATTTACCCAACCTTTTATTAATGAATTTAACATCTTAAGGATTTTTTGTTAGTTTATTTCATTTAAATTTTCTATATTTACTTCGCAGGCTAGTGATCGGGGAAAATCCCGGCCAACAGATGGTCAGAGAAGTACAAATTCCTTGTGGGAGTAAGTATACATCTTTGTAATAGTAAAATATAATAAGAAAAAAGAGTTTTTTTTTGCTTTGTTTTTTCATTAGTATATTAGTTTGGTTTATATAATGTTATCTATATTTGATGCAGAACGTTGATCGGGGAAGCAACCTCGGGGGAACAGGTAAACCTGATTTTAATTGTACAATTTAAATATGTCAAAATGTTTTCTTGCTATATTAATGTTTCAATGAGTATTTTGGTTTCGTTTAGGTAATTTTCTCTATGTTTTTGTTGCAGGCCGGTTCTGTAAGGGGCACAGTAGATCATACCAGACCTGCTTCGAGGCAACATGTATACATCTTTGAAATAGTAAAAATATAATATGAAGAATAGTTTTTTTTTGCTGTGTTTTTTCCTGAGTATATTCGTTTGGTTTAAATAATGTTATATATATTTGAAGCAGAGTGTTGATCAGGGAAGCCACCCCGCTGTTGATCAGACGACAACAGCCTCGGGGCAATAGGTAAACCTGATTGTAATTGTACAATTTAAATTATACGTCAAAATGTTTTGTTATTATATTCTTTCATTGAGTATTTTGGATTCGTTTAGGTGAATTGTTCTATGTTTTTTATTTAGGGTTCTGTAAGGGGCACCTCCCTATTAGCAGATTGGGGCAGGTCACCTATAACCATTGATCTGATGAGTGGATCACAATCCTCGAGGCAACAAGTATAATTCATTGGAATTGTACCAATATAATAAGTAGCATAATGTTTATTTTGTTATGTATTTTTCTTGTGTATACTGGTTTGATTATGATAATGTTTCCTACTTCTTTTTTGTAGGTGTCGGATGATCGGTGCAAGTCCCCAACTGTGGATCAGACGACACCATCATCCAGGCATCAGGTAAACCTAGTTGTATTTTTAGGAATCTAGCATGATAGATATGTTTGTTAATATAATTTTAGGAATCTATCATGATAGAACTCAGTAGTGTTTTATATATTTTTGTTGTAGACCAACGAATCGCTGTATGAAACAACATCACAACAATCAATAGATTTTGAAGTGCATGAGTTGTTCGCCGATGATGACATAATTGGTTTATCTATAGACCCGGTTAAGGTGATAGAGAAGACCTTGAAAAAAATTACTGCGGAAATCGTTCGTCTACTATTCCAAATTCCGCAGACAGACGAGATTTTGGCCAGGATTGAAGTGTTGAAAAAGAGATCTCAAGCCTTGAATGTAAGTTGCGGAATCTTGAATCATAATATAAATTGATTTATAACTTTATAATTTTGACTTTTATATGATAGTGAACTTATAAAATGTGGTTTGTATTTACAGGATTTTCTGGGACCACAGACTAGTGGTCAAGGCGGTGTTTTCCCTAGTGATGCTCGTGGAGAGACGTCGCATCATGAGCAAACGACTCCACGTGCATCGACTCATTCACCATTTTTGTTGACTGAACAGTCGGCAACACGTTCTGCAACACCCCAGATGCCAGCTGTGAGTGCACCGACCGCTAGTGACTGAGAAACACCAGATCGTCCAGAAGAAGGGGTAGACACCGAGCCTCCTGGTATTGATATTGCTGAAGTTGCATTTCCTGGATCTTCCCGTGTCACTAGCACGGGAACAATCAAGACAACATTTTTGGTGGATGAAGATCTCGTTCCAATAAAGATAGAGAAGATCCCATGTAATTATATGTTGAACAAGTTAGTGTTTATAATTTGATTGTAATATACTGATAAAACATTTTTTTTCAACTAATTATGATTATGGCATGCTCGTTTTGCAGGAAATGATGTTTTTTATAAACATCTAAATGATTTGTCCTTGGAGATCTTCGGGCCCACCATCCGCACAAGGTGGGATAGACAAACGAAAAATTTAAAAGATGAGCTCACTAATCGGTTGGTTGGCTTGTTCGGCAACGATACCTTTGATCGAGCCGCAGTCCTGAAAAAGGTTGGACAACATATGTTTAAATATTGTAACTTCTAAGAATATTATATTTGTACTTTATTATTCCGGAGATGTTTCATTCCTCCGTGGAGACCTTATTGTATATCTGGAGATGTCTATTCCTCCGTCAGAATGTGGTAACTTGGGTTATTAGACTTCCCTAGTGGGGTCGGCCCAGTCAGAATTATGTTGAGTGGTTAAATTGGGGCCGACCTAGTTAGTGTAAAAGTCAAGTCGAAGTAGTGTATAAATAGAGGAGGTGTGTTCCTCATTTAACACACGCATTCACTCACTTGTGAATTGCGCATAGGAGAAGGAGAGATCTGCAAAGGAGGAGAAGGAGCGCATGTTTGGGGATTACATCTTTGTATTTGCTGGTAATCTATATTGAGGAAGCTCTGTTGGGTTTTCTACCCCATGAGGGTTTCCCAGGATAAATTGTGTCTCTTGTGTTTCTGCTGTGCTTGTTATTCTTTCAATGATCCTGTATATGCTATTGTTGTGAAATGGAATGTAATACTAATGTTATCTATCTTAGCATATTGAATCTTAACATGGTATCAGAGCTAGCCTGAAGGAAGGAAATGTATGGCACTTACGACACTTGTCTCACTTGCGACAATTTGAAAGTTAGGGTTTTGTATAGCAAAACCTAGTCATCGTGGCACTTTCGCTATAAATCCATTTTGGCAAAGGTTCAAGATATGAAATTTTTACAGGTTGAAGATAACATCCCCTTGTACCTTGTGTCTGAAGCTTATCCTCATATTCGTTGTACTTTGTGATTTATGACCCATACAAGTTAGGGTTTCTGCCTCTTCCAGAATGCAGTCCTAAACAGGTGACCTAGGGAAAAAGGTCATATCTCGGGCTAGGAAGTTCCAAATGAAATTCTATAAAAATTGGCAGTTAGGACACGGACTGTAGTTTGACAGGTCCTATTTTCAGAGGCCGAAGTTGAAACAGTGACATGTGGAACTCCGTACAAGTTCTCTATGCCGTTTCATCCCATAAGCAGGTCATGTTGCGACACTTGGCATAACTCTCTCTCAGAGAATCCATTAAAGCTCAGACCTATGGGGTTGGAAAGATGACAAGTCAGGCTACCACAGGCCGAAGTTTCAGACCATTCATATCTGAAATTTCATAGATGCACCAGAAACAATATGGCACATCTTAAATGGCTCAATGGAGGAAATCTAAGAAGAGGAGGAAGTAGCTCTCACTTAGGGTTTTTCAGTTTTTAGGTCTGGAAGGACCTGATACAATGTTGGAAACACCTGATACAACATTGGAAGCTTTGATAATGGATTTGGAATCCATTCATCATAGATATTGATCCTCCATCACAATGTTGTGGGAGAAAGGAGATTGAAAAGTAGGGTTTCTAAGTAAGAAGAAACCCTAGCAAAGTTGGGAGACTCATAGGGCAGCAATAAAGGAGGTTTAAATGGAACTGATATTTATCATCCTAGCACCATGAACCTATACAAGATGTTTTACAAGTAATATACCTTGGATGGTTAGGGTTTTACCCCTATAGAGAAGACTACTCGTCAGGTATGACTTGAGAAGACATAGGTATGTTTTGAAATCTGATTCTTGATTACGTTCATAATATGTTTGTCTTCATGTTATTGAGGTTAATACAATTATGATTGTTTGATAATGAATGCATATGAGTGATAGAAGACATTCATTGATTAGGGTTATGACACTTATGATTGTACTAATGCACCTGTGGTGTTGTATGAGGATGATGTTGTCTGCTAACAAGATACAGGTACATCAAGAATGACAAATCAAGTTCTATGAACATGATGACATGAAGACAAAGACTCATCCATAGTCTTTGACCACATAGAAACTCTACTTACGAGGTATGTATGACTTTGTTCTACTATGCTTAACTTATGAGATATGCAGGTTCTAGCACAAGGTCTCTAAATCATTGAAGAGAACAAAGAAGATATTGTTTGGGTATGTTAAGACATAACCAAGCATGATAATCCAAGTATGCTTTCCTATATCAAGTTAGAATCCTACTTTGTGTTAGGATCTTAGGTAAGTATACCTGTGTATGAAATAATCATGACCATACATACTTGAGATTATTTAGAATCATAATGTTTTGATAGTATTGAGATTATCCTAATGAATGTATGATTATGTATGAGATCATGAGGATGACACTAGTGCACACTTAAGCATGCATAGTGGTACAAAATGGATAGAAGTCCAAAGACATATAATGATGCTATCATCAAGTGGGAGGCAACCACACAAACATAAAAGATAAGTATTTGAGTTGTTATTTGAATCTATGAACAATTAATGATATTGCTTGTAATAGTTGTATGCATATTTGTATTCCTAGAATATATATTCCTATTTGCATTCATATAGCATTGAACAATATACTACTAATATGCATATGATGGGTAAGTTGGACAAACATTCCATTGTTGCTTATCTAGAATGAAACCTCTTTGCTGACATGTTGAGAGCTGTGCACACTCTTGATAGCATGTTCTGGTAGAGATGGAAGGCATCTAGATAACCACTGTATGCATACAAGATATGGAAAAGTGTTGTGCCAAAATATTGGTCAAGATTGATGCATAACTATGTGAATCGTATCTGTATGCATAATAGGTTATCATGTCAACATGATTTGATGATTATGAAGTATTACTAATCATGTAATTAACTTTGATTTGTAGGAAAGATCATGAAGAATGATGAACACCGAACAAGTGATGGATGTTCAACAAGAAGACTTACAAATCAAACATACTATAGAAGGCTCGTGGCTAGAAGATTCTCTTAGAAAGAGGAAAAGGATCATGACGAGATGTTTGCTCCAAGTGGCTAGATAAGACCATTCTCTTAATGGTGTAATTGAAGAAGAAGTACGAATCGAGAAAACTCCCAGGATTCAATTGAAGAAAGCTCTGTACGGGTACCCAGGATCGATAGTCATTGATGAGCTTAATGATCACCATGGGTGATGTGGATTTCAACCTTTGCTACAAGGATGAAGATGGTTTCTATATACATATGACATTCTTCTCTTATATGGATGCAAGAAAAAACTCACCACAGAGTTCGAATGATCTTGAGGCTCATATCAGTAGACCCATCTGATGAGAGATGGCATAGATAGATATGCAGAAGATCACTCAATGCAGAGTGTGAATGATGTTCAGTCACAGAGGGAGAATTGATAGATTCTTAACAAGCTTGGGCTTTACCAAAAGTAAAGTTGATCCTAACCTTTACCTTAAGGTTATGAATGATGAAACTGTCGTACTATTACTGTATGTGGATGATCTCTTTCTGATAGGGAATGAGAAACAAATCATGGAAAGCAAGAAGAAGCTGGCTACAAAATTTGAGATGAAAGATCTCGAATTGATGCATTACTTCCTAGTTCTAGAAGTATGGCAAGGCCCAGAAGGAATCTTTCTCAACTAGAGAAAGTATGCTGTGAAAATCTTGAGAAGATTTGATATGTTGGAATGTAAAGCCATGACCACTCCCATGGATTCCAACTTGAAGCTATTAGCTTATGACTCATCAGAGTTAGTGGATGTGACTCTGTACAGATAGATTATTGGGTCATTGATGTATCTGACGAATACTAGGCCAGATATATGCTTTGCTGTGAACACCTTGAGTCAATATCTAGTGGAACCTAGGCGTGTTCACCTGATAGCTGCAAAACATGTGATGAGGTACCTAAAGGGTACGATAGACTTTGGTCTATGTTGTCTTAGAGATCATGACTTTAGATTGTATGGCTACACAGATGCTGATTGGGCAGGAAGTGTATCATACAGGAAGAGCACATTGGGTGAATGTTATTGTCTGGGATCTGCCATGGTCTCGTGGTTTAGCAGGAAGTAGTCTAGTGTGGCTCTCAGCGCAGCTGAAGCGGAATATATAGCTGCTTGCTCTTCTAGTTGTGAAGCGATATGGCTTCGGAAGTTGTTATCAGGATTATTTGACTTAGAGATGGACTCCACTGTGATCCTGTGTGACAACCAAAGTTGTATCAAGATGATAGAGAATCCAGTGTTCCATGATAAGTCAAAGCACATAGAGATCTGATATTTCTATATACGGGATATGGTGCAGAAAGGAGCTATAAAGCTTGAGTATGTGAGCACTGACAAATAAGCTGCTGATGAATTGACCAAACCTCTATCTCAAGTAAAGTTTGAGTATTCCCGAGACAAGCTTGGTGTAGTTTAGAAGTACCCTCCTCGAAAGGGGGAGTGATGTGGTCGATGATGATATTTGGATCGACGATAAGGTCGATGATGTGGATACTGGTATCGATATGGATACTTGTATCGATGATGAGATTGCCTATATTGACGGTAAGGTCGATGACGAGGATACTGTGATGATGAGGATATTGTATCAATGACGAGGATACTTGTATCGATGACGAGGATACTTGTATCGATGATGTGGATACTTGTATCGATGACGAGGATACATGTATCGATGATGAGGTTACCTGTTCTAATGATGAGGTCGATGATGAGGTTACCTATTTCGACGATGAGGTCGATGATATCAACGATAAGGTTGATAAGTGGTCCTAAGACTTGGTCTAAGTTGATGAGGGTATTGTATAATTCCCAGACTTTGGTCCCTGAGTTGATCCGTAGACAGATGTCTCCGAGAAGTGGTACCTAGTGGACGATAGGGGATTGTATCATCCCCGGACTTTGGTCCCTGAATTGATCCGTAGACATATGTCTCCGAGAAGTGGTCCCTAGTGGACGAGAGGGATTGTATCATCCCTGGACTTCGGTCCCTGAACTGATCCATAGACATATGTCTCCGAAAAGTGGTCCTTAGACTTTGTCTAAGTGGATGATAGGACTGCATCCTCCCTGAACGTTTGGTTCAAAATGTACGTGATAGGACTGCATCTTCCCTGAACTTTTGGTTCAAAATGTACGTGATAGGACTGCATCATCCTTGAACAGTTTGGTTCAAAATGTACGTGATAGGACTGCATCGTCCCTGAACAGTCGGTTCAAAATGTACGTGATAGGACTGCATCGTCCCTGAACAATTGGTTCAAAATGTTCGTGATAGGACTGCATCGTCCCTGAACAGTTGGTTCAAAATGTACGTGACTGGATTGCATCGTCCATAGACATGAGAGGTGTCTTAAAGTGAGAAGGATTGATCATCCTGTAAGTATATCTGGATTGCATCGTCCATAGACATGAGAGGTGTCTTAAAGTGAGAAGGATTGATCATCTTGTAAGTAGATCTGGATTGCATCGTCCATCGACATGAGAGGTGTCTTAAATTGAGAGGGATTGATCATCCCGTAAGTGGATCAGGATTGTATCATCCGTGGACATTTGTCCTAAAGTGAGAGGGATTGATCATCCCGTAATTGGATCATGTGTGTTGCAGGGTATGCTGCTATGATGTTGTTGATCTAGAGATTCAGATGAGGTTGTTGATCAAGAGATCCAGATGATGATGCCGTTGATCGGAAGATCCAGACGATGAGGTTGTTGATCGAGATATCTAGATGGTGATGTTGTTGATCAGAAGATCCAGACGATGGTGCTATTGATCAAGAGATCCAGATGATGATGTTGTTGTAGTTGTTTGAGTGTTGCAGAAGATGAAGACTCAGTACTGAAGATGTTGATGTTCCAGTATTGAAGATCTTGAAGATGTTCCAGTAACTATTTGAGTTACTGATGATGTTAAAGAAAGATTCCAATGATTTATAGATGTATCACATAGTTGATTACTCCTTTCTCCTACAGATGTTAAGGGGGAGTGTTGAAATATTGTAACTTCTAAGAATATTATATTTGTACTTTATTATTCTGGAGATGTTTCATTCCTCCGTGGAGACCTTATTGTATATCCGGAGATGTTTATTCCTCCGTCGAAATGTGGTAACTTGGGTTATTAGACTTCCCTAGTGGGGTCGGCCCAGTCAACATTATGTTGAGTGGTTAAATTGGGGCCGACCTAGTTAGTGTAAAAGTCAAGTCGGAGTAGTGTATAAATAGAGGAGGTGTGTTCCTCATTTAACACACTCATTCACTCACTTGTGAATCGCGCATAGGAGAAGGAGAGATCTGCAAAGGAGGAGAAGGAGCCCATGTTTGGGGATTACATCTTTGTATTTGCTGGTAATCTATATTGAGGAAGCTTTGCTGGGTTTTCTACCCCATGAGGGTTTCCCAGGATAAATTGTGTCTCTTGTGTTTATGTTGTGCTTGTTGTTCTTTCAGTGATCCTGTATATGCTATTGTTGTGAAATGGAATGTAATACTGATGTTATCTATCTTAGCATATTGAATCTTAACAAGATATGAAGATTGTCCGAGACCAATACAGGGTTCACCTAGAAAGGAACCCTAGGTATGAGCGCCATCTAATGATTCTAGCAAGAGAGTGGAAAGCTCTAGTGGAAGATGGAAAGGAGAGGGATCTGAGAAAAGAAGGAAAGCTAACACCAGGCACAGGGAGGTATGCAATACTGTCCACAATGTAATTCTAAACCTTATTATTATTGATTTTTATATCAAATTTGGAACATCTAACGTATTTCAATGCTTGCATAGGCTGTCAGACACATCAAAGGCCACAAAGGAAAGACTGGAAAAAATTGGTCAGCACAAGCTTGGGCTTAGTGGTTATTCAAATTTGGTGGCACAAATTGTAAGTTTCGAAAAACCAATAATGCATCCAAATAATAAATTGCAAATAATTTTTCGTTTTAGTGCACCGCAAAATGTAAATTAACGACGTTATGCAAATATGCAGGCTGACCGATTCAAAGAAGTGCCCACTGAGGAAGACTTGAAGCTTGGCTTCCAACATGGATTTGGAGCTGTTGTTGAATGCTGAAAAAGCTTGTATGAGAAAACAAAGTCTTTTGGTACTGATCCATCTGGTGCATAGGTATATAAAATCTATATAGTTTAATAAAGATTTATTACTTGTGCAATCTATTCATTATAAATAATTGACATAAAATATTGACTCTGCTCTGAGCAGGAAAGCAATGATCCCCTTAATGTCGAGGAGGGACAACAACAAATCAAAGATCATGCTTCAAATCCTAGTAATGAATTTATTCATATGCTACAATTTTATATATAGCATTGCAGATGGTGAACATTAATTTTACTTCTCCATATTTCAATTGCAGAGCATGTAGAGGGTCACACTGTATAGGTTGAGCCTCGACAGGAATATTAAGAACATGATGTGGCCACAACAGGTAAAAAAAACATTTGTAATGTTTTTTTTTTAAATTAAATACTTGTCATCATAATAACAAAATTTATCGATGCAACATTTTCACATTATTGTAGCTAATCCGAACCCCTTGCCTCAAAATCCATGTCGCGAGCAGTCTACGAGGCAGACATCACGACAAGCTAATGAAGCACCAAGAACTGGAGGACAAGTTCCAGAAGATGAGCTTCTTGCTGATTTTGTAAAGAGAAAAAAAAAACTAGAAAGAACTAGTGACTGAAGAAATATTGAGTAATTATTTTTGATAATATAATGTCATGCATGATTTTTGGCCTAATGAATGAATGAATAGTTTAATGAATGGTTTATTGAATGAATGTGTTGATGAAATGAAACAATGGTTTAATGAATGTTAGCCTTTATTGAATGAATGGTAGATGTTTGTTTATGATGAAATATGCATGAATTTGCACGTATTTTTTTTTTCAAGTACATGCATTGGGTATGGGGAATTGAGAGTGATGTGAGGGGGGGGAGGGGCCATAAGAGCTTCCACCTTCACGTGGTTGGCCCTGTTCAATAGAGAATATTAAATTATTCTAGAAACAGAGAGGAGCTCAATGAATGGCTATGGTGCTTCCTTTCTACAACCCACTCGCGTGTCATCTAAATTTTGACAATTTCTTGGAGCTTGTTGTGATGTTTGGTTGCTCCTCATAACCAATTTCGAGTTTCCACAACTTCAAAGGCTGAGTAAATAATGCACTGGAACCAATATCCTTACCCTTCTCTTTAATTTCCTTGGAATCTCCTTGAGAATATTTGAATGAGATATGTCTAAAATCCTCTAGATCATTTGCATCCTCTCCATTATGTCCAATCTTCCTGCAATAGAGAAGATACCTCATCTCTTTTTCCACTACTCATTTAATGATTATTCAGAATCAATATCAAAGGAATGGATGCTCTTGAAATTTACTAACCCATCAGCAGTAGGATTAGTTAATATGTTATTTTTCCACTTGTCAAATTATAAATACGATCCATAACATACTTCTCCATGGAATTTGTAGTAGACTCATTGTATGACAACCCTTGATAAAGTTCTAGGGATTGTATTACCTATCACCATGAACTTAAAAAGTCATAGCATTATCCCATTGATCACACCTTTTTTCGCATTCTCTTTAATCAATGCTAAGCATTGGGGGGAGTTGATTACCAATTTGGGAGGTTCGTGGGTGGAAGCAATAGTAGGTGGCCTAATTATCAGACATAGGACAATTCTGGGGACAATTTGGGAAAACTTGGGCATGATTCATGCTTGCTTTGACCTCCAAGTAGTTTCAAACAACAATTTCTCCACACTCTGGACATGAGCAACAACAAGGAACAACAACTAATTTATCCTTTGTGCATGAGATAGACATAATATAGTAGAAATCCTAAGCATGTATTGAACTCTTAACAATAATAAAGGGTACTTTTGGGTATTTTTGTGCCCCATAACCTGTTCACTTTGAATTTTGGGCATCAAAGTAGCATGAGAACAATGACCCAATTTCCCAAATATGTTTCAGGGCAGTCGTATATTTGCAAAGAATTAATTTGAAGAGGGTTTATTTCTTTTTGGAAGATCCTATTTGATGTTGGAGGAGTCTTAGGCACCATTTGGAGGGTTTGCTCATTCATCTAATTCAACAATGGTTCGCTTAATGCCTAGGAAGAAAATGATCATCGTGACCTTAAATTGATTGATCTAGGATATCTTATTACTGGTGAACCAATCACTTGCAAAAGATTCACATAGAAGAATGTAAAGTTCAAAATCCCTTCAACTTCCGAAACATGGAAACCATTCTTAAGGTATAACTAAATAAGTTTAATTAAGGCTTGTGCCTCAACTTGTTTTTTAGTCTCCCTTCAAATGAAGTTGAAGTAGACATAGAGAAATCTACCCTATTGATTTCTTAGGACACCTCCAGCTCTTACCAAACCCAAATGACCTCTAACTGCCCCATAGAAACTCAACTTGATCCAGTCATTCTTAGGAGGGACCCAAGTTACTATATCGATTATTTAGGTACCCAGAATTTGTTGTTCATTATAGAAAAAATGAATTTTGAAACTTATTACTATGTGCATTTTGTTTTGATTTTTGTTTCCGATGTGAAATATTATATGATGAATATTATAAAGTTAACACTAATTTGAGAAGAAAATGTAATAATTTATAAAACTTTATTTAATACAATCATATAGTGTAGGTGTCACTTTTGTTGAATTTGTATAGTTGTTCATTTCCTATTGCAGGCATGATCATGGGAGCATCAACTTCGTTAGTGTGGTACAACTTAAGGGTCAACTAATTAAGGGTTAGGCATCCAACAAGAGATGTGCCAATTATTGACTATGATCTTGCACTTTTTTTCCAACCCATGTTAATGATGGGTATTACTGTTGCAATGAATCTAAGTGTGATATTTCCATAATGGTTGATAACAGTGTTTATCATTTTCCTTTTCATAGGTATTGGGATAGAAATGGAGACATTTTCATTTTAATGAGTCAAAGAAATATCTTATGCATTTGATCCACTTTACTAATTGTTTTGTTGTATATCATTGTGTGATTGCGATAGGGACTTCATCGATGTCCTTTTTTAAGGGTACATAGAAATGTGGAAGAAAGAGACAAACATTAAGGTAATATTTAATGATAAGATTATTTCTTTATTGATTTTTATTATTATCTAGTCTGTTAGTATGCGATAAAAACTCCTTTTTATTATATATTTTACCTTCTTCCTTTTGTTTGCATAATAAGGAGACCATATTGGCTACCCACAGTGAGATCTTACAATATAACAGTGTTAATTTTTAATTGGAAGGATGTGTATCATGATTATATATTATAAATTTGGTTTTCTTGATGGTCTTTCAGATGTGGATTATGAGGCTCATCCAAGTGATCATGAAGGAAGAAATGGAACATTAGTGAGTTTGGAATTTGTTCTTTTTATATGTGCTTAGTTTTAACTGGTAAAAAAAAGAAGTATGTAGTTGTATTTTAGGTCAAGGAGAAGACAATGTCATGTGCAATTAGTAGCATCTTACAAATCTTTTGTAGTTTCCACCATACAGTTCAACTCATCCTTTCAACCTTGTCTATATGATGATGGATTTACTATCATATACTACTTGAAAACAAGAACCTACTAATATTATACCTTGTGCATATCAAAATAATACGTGTTCTTAATTGGTAAATAAGAAAACATCAAATAGTATTGCACTATGCAAAACTCCAATTCTCAACCAAGGAAGTCATGTTTCCCAATTCATAGTTGGAACACTTCCTACTCTTGTGCAAAGATATGGAAGATAGCAACAAACAGAGAGAGTTATATTCTTGTGTAAATTGGAAAAGTGTAGGTTCTTAAACTCATTCAATTAATGAAGGGTGTGAGACACCATATCATAAGTATTCACATTGTTGGAGGATATTGCAACACTGAGAATATTATTATAACAATATATGTGTACTAATAGCATGAGATGAAGATGTGAAGTGCTTAGTGTGTTGCTAAAATATACAATGTCAACAAGCTAAGACAAAAGAGGCAACTAGTAAGTGAGGTTGCAGATCATGATGGACATTAAGACACCATCAAAAAGAGCCATTGGAAGCTTGGTATGGAAGATAAAATCTACCAATAAAATGATGGCATGCAGTACATGCAGTATCATAGTGGGTAAATCCAATGTGCTTGGGAATGTTGCAATATATGAACAAACGACTTATATTTTCTTAACGTATGAATGATCGAGATATAAGAATGTTAAATACTAGAGATAGTAGCTACAACTATGTAATTATTTGAAAATATGCATGAATTGCAAATTGAATGAACATATGTAAGATGTCATAAACTATGTGTGTTGTCATGAATAGGCATGATGTAATGTGGTGTTCATTGTCTAACTAGGAAAGCACAAGGACAAGGAAACACTTGCAAAGTGTATGGCAGAGGAATGTGTTATATTCCCATGATTTATCACCGAAATATATAATTCCAAGGATGTGGTTGTCATCCAAATAGGTATGGTGAACCATGCCATTCTTGCACATGTGAAATAGAATACCATATGTGAAATCATGTTGATGATGGGTTTGTGAGAACCTAGTATAGTTCCACCACTATCCAAAGGTATCTCCACTTGTATCTCCACCATTATATTGACTTGAAGGCTAGTTTGAATTTGTGAATAGAACTAGCAAGATAATATTGGAGGCTTGAACTCTTCTTGCATGCATCACAACACTATATGGGCTAGATATCCCAAGTAATTGAATTACAAAGAAGGGAATAACCTAAGTTGTGTTGCAATTGGTTGATAGGAACATGTGATGCAAATGAATCTAAATTATCAAGATTCATGACATGAGATGGATTATATCATGTGGTGTTTTTTGTTTTTGTTTTTTATAAATACAAAAACCTCTGTTGGATATCCGATAGTCACCACAAACAATCCGACGCCTTTTCCATACCACCAACGGCTAAAGGCGTCGGATATCAGACTTTTAAAAATGCAAAGGACGTCGGATATCCGACTTATACTTACAAACAATCTGACGCCTTTTCCATACCACCGACGGCTAAAGGCATCGGATATTGGACTTTTAACAATGCAAAGGACGTCGGATATCTGACTTACCCTTACAAATAATCCGACGCCTTTGCTATACCACCGACGGCTATGGTACAAGAGGAGTTGTCGGATATCCGACGAGTATGGTAAAAGAGGGGTGTCAGATATCCGACCGTTTATAAGGAGATACCTATCGGATATCCGACGGGTATGGTAAAAGAGTAGTTGTCGAATATCCGACTGGAGGATGTCAGACATTCGATGGAAATATTAAAAGCGTAGTTGTCGGATATCCGAAAACTAAGTGGTTGGATATCCGACACGTTATTTTACTGTCGGATATCCGCCGAAGTACCACTGACGTTTAAACAAGATGATGCTTGTTGGATGGTCAACAACAAGATGTCGAAAATCGGACATCTATGCCGTCGAATTTTGAGTTAAAAAAACCTAGTGATTTAATCACGCCATGTCTATGTCCATTTAAAAAATCACCTCCTTCATATATTGTCAATTGGGTTTGTTGAATGCTTGAAATGCCTCCTTGCTCTTGCTATACTGAATACAAATTTGATGTGCTTCATATTTAGTATTGAAAGGCCTGGGCCCTATTATGGTGATCACCACAACTTCACCTAGAGTCTCAAATATTCATTGAATTAAACATGTTGTAACATGAAACTTCACTTTGGAGAAATGATTTCTAAAAAATATTCCTCTAGGCTTAAACTAACCAATTCGCTAGAAGTGATCAATACTCAATATATGAAGCACTAAATTCTTTAGGTCCTTACTTCGGATTTGTGCTTCTGTAACTAATATTGTCACCATCCTTTAATCCTATAATTTATTTTGGTTTGAATTGTTTTAAATGAAACTATATGTAGCCTTGCATTCCATCTCTATAAGAGCTTCACATTTATTGAGTAACCGTGTGTATCTTGTCACATAACCATACCATTGGAAATGATTTAACCCCACCATCCCTCTTCAAATTCTTGCCAATATTCCAAATTTGTATAATCTTACAATTCTTTGGATATACTCCAAAGTAGTATATGCCATGAGAGATGATGGGTCATCTTTCACTACCATCATTTCCATCTCCATCTGGAAACAAAACAAATTGAAACAACTTGTCCATTCCACGGATTGAGATCTAGTAGAGTGTAATAGGGGAGGTAACATCTTGCATATAAAAGGTTCATAACAATGTTACACATAATTTTCATCAGTAGTACAAAACCCTGTGACCTTGTGTTGCCACAATCCCTGAGGTCACTTTTATGGTGGATGATCCTTCATTTCTTTTCCCTATAACTTGACCCTTTTTGTGACTTTGACGTGCCTTGCTCTCTTAGAAACATGCGTCGAATCCCCCCCAACGTAGTGTGCTATACTGGCAGACCGTGTCGATGACACACATTGGCTTCAGAGCAACCCACATCGATCTAGTCTGGCGCATGTTGCTCCACTGTAGACCACGTCGATCTCTCCACGAGAGTAAAATTAGGTCTTCGAGAATATTCAAGAGTGAAATCTCGAATGATTTCCTTTCCCTCCTATTGATATGGATCTGGATCGAATTCCACCATTATGGGGGATCATATCTCATCCACTCCCCACATGTTTCTCAACTTCCCTTTATCCATATTATCCTATAAATTGATGCTTTGGGCCATGGGTGAGGGGAGGAAGATTGGAAGTAGGTAAATGTTGGGGAAATATCCTTAAACTTTGAGATTCTTGAGGTGCTTTGTAATCAAGGTGAAGGTGACTTGTTGGAATAAGAAGAACCCATTGTGAAGAAGCTACAACACTAAGGCCTAAACAATTGTACTTTATTTCTACCACTTTTAATACAATTGTATTTTCCTTCCCATACATATGATGTTCATGATCATGTATTGTAAGATTCCTTGGTCACTTGCATAGGTCAATTATACCATTTTTACTTCATTTGTTGTTGTCTTGGCTTGATCTGTAGTAGGTCTTCTTAAATGCAAAGCTGGATCGTGACTGCTCCTGGATCATAAGGACAATTGTTGTATGAGAGGTAAGCTCCCCCTATACTCATCTCTTGTTATCATTCTATTGACCTAGGTGAAGGTTTGTACAAGTTGTCTCTTTTTGTTCTAGGTCTGAACCATTCATACTAGGGACTTCGATCTTTGTCCGCATTGATTGAAAACTCCTATAACAAACAACATAGTCAGTAACTATTTTGATCACATCAATATACAATGGGATCCTATTCAAGGTATACAAATTCAAGTTTTTGGGAGGTTTTGTATTCACATTCATATGTTGCCAATTCCATTTGCTATTATTTTCACCAATTCATGAGAGTTTCCATCCATCTAACTTCAATGGAAATATTCGTCTTCAAGAATTTAGTGATGTGTTTCAAGATGAGATACATGGTTTACCTCCCAAGAGGGATATTCAATTTTCGATTAACCTCATGCTTGGAGTTGCACATGTATCTAGAGCTCCTTATAGAACGAATACTCTTGAGTTAGTAGAATTGAAAATATGGTTACAAGAGTTTCTAGAAAAATTATATATCAAACCATGTGTGTCTCCTTGTGGAGCATTATATGTAGTTGAACAAAGTCTTAGTGAAAAAAAGTACCCATTTCTTCAAATCAATGACTTGTTTGATTAAGTAAGAGGGGACAAGGAATTCTCAAAGATTGACTTGAGATCAAGATATCAACAAGTCATAATCAAGATGAAGATATTCATAAGAAAACCTTAGGATGAGGTACAATCATTATGACTTTATGGTAGTACTGCTTGTACTTACCAATGCACCAGCTACATTCATGTGCCTTATGGACAACGTCTTCAATAAGTATTTGGATAAATTTGTACTAGTTTTTATTGATGGCATCCTTATATTTTATTCAAAATCTGAAGAAGAACATGAACACCATCTCCAAATAATTTTTCAAATATTAAGAGAGCATCTATTGTATGCAAATTTTAGTAAGTGTAACTTCTATCAAATGCAGATGCATTACTTGGGACACATCATCTCAAAAGAATGAATTGCAGTTGATCCAAAAAAGATTAAGGCATCATGAATTGGCCTACTACAAAAAAGTGACTAATGTGAGATCATTTATGGGACTTGTAGGTTACTATCATATACTTACTAAGGGATTCTCTAAACATTGTCGCCCAATATATTCATTACATAAGAAATGAACAAAGTTTCTATGGTTTTAGAAATGTGAAGAAATTTTTCAGCAGTTAAAACATTTTCTTATTAGTGCACTAATTCTAAAAATAGCAAACCCAAACATAGATTTTGTTGTATGTACAAATGCATGTAAAGAAGAACATGGTAGAGTTATTATGTAGGATAATCATGTAATGAGTTATGAGTTTAGGAAACTAAAGGAACATGAAAATAACTATTTCACTCATGACCTATAACTTGCAGCTATAATTAAGCACTAAAAATGTGGCATCATTACTTAATTGGAAAGAAATTTGTATTGATGACAGATCATAGTGGACTAAAGTACCTATTTGATTAACCACTTTTGAATGCTACACAAGCTAAATGGTTAGATTTTATCAGTGAATATGAATTTGAGATAAGGCACATAAAAGGCAAAGAAAACAAAGTAATTGATGCACTCAACATAAGTATTGAAGTGATGCATATGTAAGCTATCAATATTTGTGAAGCAAATCTAAAAATTATATTAAAATAAGTCATGTGTGATGATGAATGCTTCATTCAAGTAAGAAATAGTCCGTAGAAAGAACAACCTGAACAAAAATATAATGGTCTCCAAATGCTTGAAGAAGAATTAATGATTTACAAAGAAATATGTCTTTACTTTTCTAATTTAGAAAAAAATAAAAATACTCATTATGGTGAAATACATAAGAAACCATAATGAGGACACCCAAGCTACCAAAATATGATTCCTACAACAATGAAGTAATATTTTTGGTATGGAATGAAAAATATATTATATAATACATTGCAAGATGCATTGAATGCTAGTAGGTTAAATCCAAATACCAACATCCAACATCCAACAAAGAAAAATGCATAAAGAATTTAAATTTGGATGACATGTTTATCTTAAAGTTAAACCAAAATAGAGTTCCTTGAAATTGGGAACCTATTCCAAAATTGCACCTACATACTGTGGTCCATTTGAGATCCTAGAAAGGATGGGACCAATAGGATATAAACTTGCATTACTTACTAACATTAAAGCACATATAGTTTTCCAAGTTTCATTGTTTATAAATATGCACATGATCATAACCATGTTATTGATTGGATTGTGATTTAGGTGGAACCATAGGGAGAATTCCAACTAGAATTCTTGTGCATCATAAACAACAAAGTAATGTTGCTTTGGAACCGAGCCATTGCTAAGGTAAAAGTACAAATCACTTTGGACTGAATGAGGCTACTTAGGAGATAGAGGATTCCAAGAGAAAGGCATATACATTCCTATTTCAATCTTAAAACATTGCTACAATAAAAGAGCACAGACGATAGTGTTATTACAAGGGAGGGGGGTATGTAATGTCCCAATTTCAATCCTTAGAATGATATGAACTTGATCTTAAATATGTTATATACTTTGCATAAACATTCTATTTTGCTATGCTTTATTATATCATGAAGTAAAGTTATCATGGTAATTTTCAATATTTGTAGACATTAATATTTTGCAATTAATAAAAGAATCAAGACTAATTGGGCATGAGCACCTAAAGGAGCTATGATACCACAAGAGGGGAAAGGTAAGGGAGTCTAAAGGAGTGTTAGTATTCCTTGACCACACTACCATTAACCAAACCCTTTGCTCTTTTATAATGTTGAGCCTAAACTATATTTTGATTTCAGTAAAAGAAAGTGTATTTAACCACCTCCTACATCCAATGAAATTTGTCTCCCCTACATTATTAGAATTAAAAATAGTTGGATTAAGACTCTCATTGCCATCCTTCATGCATACAAATAAGAGGAAATTTGAATGGGAGAAGGAAGAAAGTTTTGCGGGAGGTACGGAGGAGAAAAATGGGAGTTTAACCTTAGAAAAAGAGGATGCCATACTAGGTAACATAACAATCATTACAGAAATCCATTAGAAACTTGGGAGGGGCCAATAACCAAGAACAATTCTACTCGAAATTAGTGGACAATGGTCTAGAGATTTCTATGCCCACAATGTCATTGGAAGGAGGGACTTTGGGAAGAGAAGGAAGAGTTTCTCCTTGCGTTGTGAGGGAAGGTATTGTGGGTTCCAAAATGCTAGTCCAATTTAAGATCTCAACAACGGTATAATTGGTAAATTCTTCCCCTCAGTTTGAGTTGGAAAAACTATCTTGAGAATTCTACATATCTTATTTTTTGCCTGGGTGGTATCATAATCTTGGATAAGGGGTGGCATCTAGAAGAAATCACCTATAGTGGATGGAAATCACTCTATCTCAATCAATTGCTTAATATTTAATTTTTGAAAAAAGATAAAAATCTCTTTACTGCTCTGAAATTTTTTGATTATATTTTGAATAAAAAATCTCGGTTACTTAAATGTGAATGCAAACATTAAGTCTTTGAAAAGTTCAAAAACTTGACTTCTATCATTTGAAAGTCACTTTCCTTCTTCAAACTATGAATTGTAATTCAACTTTGTCTGCCATGTCCATTAATTCCAACAAACTTACGATATCTTTAGATTTTAGCTAGAACATATACATGTCATTGTGACTTTGGTTACCGGCCTTCTCAACCAACCAATTGGCTGTCACATATTTTAGTTTATCGTTATTCATACTTCTGATTTTACCATGAAATGGGCAATGATGGGTCATAGGAAATGTTTTGCATATTCTTCAAGTTTGTTTATGTGATATACATTGCAATTAAGGCAATGTTTAGCATTTGAAATGGGCAATGATGGGTTATAGGAAATGTTTTGCATATTCTTCAAGTTTGTTTATGTGATATACATTGCAATTAAGGCAATGTTTAGCATTTAGTATCAATTTATGTGTTTTTCTTGGGCAGATGTACAAGATGGAATCAAACTAGTAGTAACGTCCAATGCCTTCTAAAAGCAAATGAAATAGAACAATGACAACTCAATCGCATATGCTTCTGCAAATTAAATTTATCAATGGCATCATCCATCATCTATACAAATTCCCAAGGATTGATCATATGATGCCCATATTTAATGACCAATAAATATAATAATGGACTGTCTACATAGGATCCAATAAAATATAGAGGGTGTAATATGTGTACCGAGTAATATATAATATGAGAGAGACAATCTTCTAGAGGTAGGTTGTCTTATTTGAGCCTTGCAACTTTCAACTTCTAGTAGATAGCCAAACGAATGAATAATGCTATTTAAGAAGTCTCTTTCTTATGGATGTTTTAAGATATTAGATCTTATATTCTTTTCGGTTAGATTGTTGAAAATATTATTTATGAGAAAACAATATTGTGGGCATTAAGTTCTACAATAAGATCTGGACTTGGTTTATGAAAAATGTAGATGTGTGGTAATTGAGGCTTCTTGATTCCACGGCTTTGATAAATTGAGTTGTGCAGCATCGTCCATCAAACTAGTTACTTCTTCGTATTTGTCATGATTCCTTTATTATCTTTGAAGATAGTCTTAAAATTGTAGCTAAAGCATTCATGTTAGTGCCATCCAAGTTCCAAACAAGGAGTGAGGAATGACCCTTAGATGTTGCATATTCACGCATGTCTCTGTACTATTATGTTGTTGGATGAGCTACAACATCAACAACTGGAGGACATGTAGGTTGTCACCGCTCTCTGCAACCTTGGATTGGCTACAACATCAACAATTGGAGGATATGCAAATTACCAATGGGCTACTAATGCTAAGTCATGGATGGAGCATTCAATTTAAAGTAAATTTAAGCGGACCCTTGAAGTATTAAATGTTTGCCTCAATATGAGGCCAAATAAGGCCTCCAATTTGGTGATTGATCAGAAGGCAAAGTCAAGCGTAAAACTTAGAATAAATTGCGTTGAAAACCTAGTTGGGACTAATACATTCGCCTAAAGCAATTTATAGAGTCTCTATTGCTCTTGAAAAGGACTAATAAGGAAGTTGGCTCTTATATCATTCAATATTATCATTCCTTTGTTCAGTTCGTAGTTGTGGGCTGCAAAGTCTAGGGTTTGATTGGATAGGGTTTCACCTCCTTCACGCTATGTGTGCAAGGAATGCTTCATTGTACATATTGCTTATGGTTTATTAATATCATACATTTATAGTTTCTTTATGTGCTTCTTTGTACTTAATGTTAAACTTTAGCATGATTTCATGGTGGATGGATGTCTATTTTCCATTGGAATCAAAAAAGAATTAACAAAGATGGTTAACAATATGTTATATGGCCAATGATGGTGAGGTGGCCACTGGGTTATTTGTTAAGAGGTTCACCACTTGGTGGTTTAGGAATTAATAATAGGGTTTTGGGTTTTTGTAGGTTTGTGAGTTAGAGATTAAGTGTTGGAAAGAAAAGGGTTAAGGATTAATAGGTTATAGAGGTCAAAGGATTAGTCTTAGTGGCTTAATGTGGTCAATATGGTCAGCCATGGTTGCTCTCATTAATATGATTTAATAGTAAGTTTTTCCGTTTTGTGGGTTAGATTTTAAGTGTTAGCAAGGGGTTAAAGATTAATAGGTTATAGAGGTCAAAGGATTAGGCTTAGTGGCTTAATGTGGTCAATATGGTCAACCATGGTTGTTCTTATTAACATGACCAACCATGGTCAATATAACAAGATGGTTAACCATCACCAATATGGTCAATGATAGTCAACCATGCTCAATGTGCTTAATATGTCCAACCATGGTCAATTTGGATTAAGAGTTGGTGGGTTATTGGGTTCATGCACTAGGAGGTTTGTAGGTTAAGAGATTAGTGGGTTAAGAAGTTATTGGCTAGTGGAGTAGGGGGTTATTGACTTAGGGGTTAGTCAATGTGGAGGTTAGGGAGTTTGTGGGGTAATGGTTAGCTAGTTACTAGGTAGTTGGTGTGTTTTAGAGGTTAAATGGGTTAGAGGATTTGATATTCATCCAACATTGGATCGTGACTGGGGAGAGGCGCGAAGGGGATGACGATGAGGGTTTCGTGTATGAACTTGGATGGTTTGAGGGCGTGGAGGGTTTGTATGGGCGTTCACTGAATACCAGGTGACGACCAGCTTCTCCCACCTTCGGACAGTCGGAGGTACTCCCAAATAGGTGCCGATATTTTCTCTGCTTGAAATTCACGCTTCACATGGGGTTTTGGGTTTTATTTGGATGAGTGTCTAAGATTACCTGTTATAGAATGTTGGTTCTTCTTTGGATTCTATAAACCTGCTGTGGACAGCGACATGAACTAGTTGGTGGGGGTTTTTATACGCACTAACTGACAGTATTGGTGACGACCACTTGCTGTGGTGCTGGTCCCCGGTTTTCTCACTGGCGGGCTGTGTTAACTTGCTGCCGTTTACTTTACCGTTTGCTTAGACAAGGTTTGTGCGACCTGGGGTTTTGGCTTTTCCGGGTATCATTAAAACTGGGCCGGTGAAAGTTTGTTGTCTAATGGGTCCGGCGATATTTCTCCGGTCTCTTTGCTGCCGGTCTCTACCGAGGATTTGACCCGGACGTGTGCGACCTGGGGTTCGATTAACCCAAACTTCTGGGCATCATTATCTATTTGGAATCTATCGTGGTTTTTACACACGGTCTGTTACATACCTGGAGTTTGTTTCTTCTTGATTTGAGCTGCACGGGATCTCGGAACATCCGGCACCTGGATGCTTCTATTGTGTTTGCTTAAATTGCTTTTATCTGACAGATGGGGGAACATGTGGCGGCTCCACAAGCCTTGGCGGATAACCCCATGACTGTCTCAGATTACAGAATCGAAGAGGTGGGCTTATTCAAACCCGACTCCTATTTTCAGGATATGCTTCATGGCAAACGTCCACGTCCACTTGCCTCGGGTAGTCGGCAAAGAGCTCCACGTGCCAAACATGTGCCAAAAAAAGGCCACCTGCCTTTGTTGGGGGTTCCTGGGGTGACATCGGGCTCTGACCCTTCGGTCGATAGCACTCGGGCTTGTCCGTCTCATGTGCAGGGGAAGAAACCCCGGTATGTCTCTCGTGCTGCTCATTGTTTGAGAGAGAAGTTTTGCTGCCGCCTCGGGGAGGTCTAGCTTACTATGGGCCGGGACCTGGGCTTAGAAGAGCTTGTTGATTTCAATGTGACCGTTTTGGTGGGGAAATTCTCCTATTTTGCAATGGATCGAGAGGACATTGTGGGGTGGGTCACCGAAAAATGGAAGCCCATTGTGGGTTACACTCCCCAGGTTTTTGCTATGGCTCATGGTTGGTATGGTTTCAAGTTTGAGCAGGAAATTCACTGTTCGACTATTTTAAACCAGTTATGGCTTCATGGTGCTGGCAGCCTCATGTTATAGAAGTGGCATACTGATTTTGACCCGGATTCGGCTACTGTTCGCTTACGACATTTGTGGGTTCTCATCCCTGGCCTTCCGCTTGCACTCTGGAATCGGGGGGCGTTTGAAGCTATTGGAAATAGCTTGGGCCGTTTTCTTCATGTGGAGGATGAGCACCTTACGGGTTTCGACCGTCGTATGGGGCGGCTCTTGGTGGAGGTTGACATCTCTTTGGGGCTCATTGATGTTCTCCACATCAACTAGCGTGGTCGTCAGCTGGACTTGGTTATCGACTATTGGGGCATCCCCTTCTGTTGCTCCAATTGCAAACAAGTGGGACATCTATGGAGGCAGTGCAACCAACGTTTTTCTTCTGGTCGTCCGGTGGGGGTAGACCCCTTTTGGTCTTCGGATGATGGCAGCGACAAAGATGTGGATACGAATGGCGGTCTAGACGGTTTTTCCAACAGGGTTTCGACACCGATTAATTCGGCTGCAGGATTATTGGGTAAGTTGGAATCCAATGACCCATCTCTTTATCATTCTTTGAATGATTTGGACATTAAATTCATAAATGCATTGGAGCTTAATAATGGTAACATTGGTAACTATCTGAGTCATGTGTACCCAAAGCTGTCAAATACCTCTAAATCTGAAAAAGATCCCAATGTCTCGTCTGATGATGCGTCCCCCACTTCTGATGTACCACTACCTGTGTTTATTTCCTCCCCTGGGACCTCGGCCGTCATTCCTATTTCGCCCGTTGCGTCGGCTAACATTCACAGTCCTACAGTTATCCTATCCTCGGATTGTGAGGTGCCTTTGCCCGAGTTTGTTCCTGTTGAGGATGGGGCGTTGATTGACAACACTTTGGACCCCCCGTCCGTCTCCATTCCTTCTCATACTTTACCAACCGGTGAATCGGTGCCCCGGGATCGAGTATTACTCATCCCATCCTACTCTGAGATGGTTAAAAAATCACCCCTCCCTGTTTATTTAAAAAATCGGGTTGTCGTTGATTGTGGTCCAAGTAATACAATCGTGGTTGATTCCTTGGACCCTGCGACACTGGTCCCGGATAAGGAGGTGTTGAATAACATACCATCTGCTACAATTTTGGCCCCGTTAGGAGATCAATGTATTGTGAAGGGGGCTCGACAGGGCTGGCTGGCAACTGATTTCTCTCCATTAAAAACGAGGAGTGCTAGGAAAAATTCAAAGGTCGACACTCTGGGGGGTAATGACAAAAACATTCCAATTACCCCCGTCTCTCCTGATACCAGGGCTCTTAGAGGAATCAAAGCCCTAGCCAGGGGACGATAATGATTTTTATCTCCTTAAACATCAGGGGTGTGGGGGGTATGCCCAAACAACTAGCCCTCAAAAGAGTCCTACAAATTGTTAATCCTGATTTGGTCTTCTTACAAGAAACAATGGTTTGTGGGGAGAAAGCTCGTACTTTTTTCAATAAAATAAAGCCGGGATGGTGTATGTCCTCTATTGATGCGGTTGGTCTTTCTGGTGGCCTCCTGGCTGCATGGAACCCGGGGGTTCTTAAGCTAAATCCTTTTATTACTTCGCTGTGCATACTTCTGTCTGGCAATTATAGAGGCTCATAAAAATATATAAATATTGTAAATTGCTATGGCCCTTACTGCAACAGGGAAGCTTTTTGGAATCTGGCATGCTAGGGACATTTATTGGCATTAGAAAATTTGATACTTGCAGGGGATTTGAATTTTTCTTGGGAGGCTGAGGAAATCTGGGGTCGTGCGGCCAGAAGGGACCCTCTTGGGACTTTCTTCAGAAATCTTTTCTCCACATATTCTTTGATTGATGTGGAACCGCGGCCTTTGGCCCCCACATGGTCAAATGGTCGACAAGATGAGAATTTGATATCCAAACGTATTGACCGTTACTTGATATCTAAGTCACTCTCAAGCTCTTTTCAATCATACAGAACATGGATCCAGTAGACCCATATCAGTGATCATCTCCCCATTATTTTGCAATTTGAATCCGACGCAAATCACCATGTATACCCATTCAAATTCAATTCTGTATGGTTAAATGATTCGGATTATGATATGGGCGTGCGATCCCATTGGGCAAATACCGATGTTTCGGGGGAGCGGTCGGCAATGGACAAGCTTGCTGTGAAATTAAGTTCTTTAAAAGATTACACTATAAAGTGGGAACGATCCAAAAAAGCTGAGCTGACTACTGAACTCAATGCGCTTGAAATGGAAATTGGTGATCTTAGGGATCAATCTCTGAGGGTGGGGATTTCACAACCTGGTCGAGCCCGCCTTGCTATTTTGGAGGAAAGGAAACTCAAAATCCTCCTCATTCATGAAGAGTCCCGACGTTTAAAGAGCCGGGCAATATGGCTTAAAGCTGGTGACTTAAACACAAAGTTCTTTCATCGCTATGCTGATTCCCGCAGAATACAAAATAACATTTGGGATCTTAATGATCATGATGGGAGGCGGATTCGTGGTGATGAAGATTTGATGTCTGAGGCATCTCGACACTTTCTAGATTACTTTACTGATCCTGTGAATACATCCTTGCCTGAACAGTTTAAGCTTATAAAGGAATATCCTCGGATGTTCACTGATATGGAGGGGGACAAAATATTTGAGGCTATTACTATCACAGATGTTCAGAATACCCTTCGGGGTTTTGCTAAGGATAAATCTCCTGGTTCGTATGGGTGGACGGTGGAACTGTTCACACACTTTTTTGAAATTATGGGGAATGACCTCAGGGATGCTGTGGATGAATCTCGGTCCTTGGGGTTGGTATCTGGGGCGTTGAATACTACCTATCTGGCACTAATACCTAAATCATCACATCCTGAGAGCTTTAATGATTTCCGTCGTATTGCTTTGTGCAATTTAGTATACAAGATCATATCCAAGATAATTGCACAACGTATCAAACCGATCCTGTCTACGTTCATTTCTATGGAACAATATGGTTTTTTGGATGGGAGGCAGATACACGATGCGATTGGCATGGCACAGGAGGTTTTCCACAGTATAAATCAAAAGAAGTTGGATGCACTTATACTCCAACTTGACTTGGTGAAAGCCTATGACCGGGTAAATTGGACTTTTCTCAAATTGATCCTTATTCAAATTGGACTACCTTGGAAGGTAATGAAGTGGATTATGGCCTGTGTTACCTCTGTCAATTTTTCAGTTCTTATCAATGGTCAGCCGACTGATTTCTTCAAGGCTTCTAGGGGCCTTCGACAGGGATGCCCTCTTTCACCCCTTCTGTTACTGCTGGTCATTGAAGGGCTGAGCCTCTCCATTCACAAAGCTAAATGTGAGGGCACTATTGTGGGTATCAAGGTCTCGGCAGGTGTATCGGTTACTCACACTCTTTTTGTGGATTATGTGATGCTTTTTGGTCTGGGAATACTGGCTGAATGGTTACAGTATAAGAAAATACTTGATTTCTTCTGCTTGGTAACCGGTATGCTCATTAGTATGGTAAAATCTTTTTTCCTGAAGCACTCATTGGAGGTGAATATGGAACGCAGGATCAAGAGTATTTTTCCTTTGGAATTCAAGGAGTTATCTGAGGGCTCAAAGTATCTCGGCTATTTTGTCAAACCTGCAAAATACAGGACTAATGATTGGCTATGGCTTGTCAAACGGTTTGATTCGCGTTTTGGACACTGGAGCTTGAGATATCTTTCACTGGGTGGCCGGCTTACTTTGGCAAAGGTTGTTCTTCAGAACCTGGGAGTATACTGGTTCTCCCTCTACAAAATTCCTTTGTCCATTTTACGCATAATTTGGGGGAAATTCTTCAGCTTTATTTGGTTTGGTGGGGGGGAGAAGAACAAGTTTCATTTACTTAATTGGAAGACTCTAGCCCAACCATATACTCTTGGGGGTTGGAATGTAAAGAATATGGAGCTTTTTGTGATGGCTCTCCATGCTAAGAGTCTGTGGTGTGCTTTATTTAACAACTCTATGTGGGGATGTATCATTCGGGCCAAATACCTCAAACATGTTCCGGTTGCGACCTGGTTTCGGATTGGCAGGCATTCTGTTATTGGTTCATCAAATATTTGGCGTGGGCTCATGAGCTCGTTTTCTGTTGTTGCAAAATGGCTCACTTGGAAACCTGGCAATGGCCGGGATATCAGACTCGGATCGGATCTTGTTCTGGGGGGTTCTCCCTCATATCTTTTTTCTCCCGAACTACTTGCACACCTTCGGGCCAGGGGGCTCTATAATCTTGCACATGCGGCTTCTTTCAATAATGGGGGATGGATCACTGCTTGTCAACTTGGTATTCGTGGGATTATGGGAAAGGAATGGTCGGATTATTATGCATCTCTGTCAAGCAAATATCCACCTTAGTGACTCCCTGGATAGGTTGGTTTGGTCGTGGGATGTTGCTCGCGGCGTGGTCACTTCAAAACTTGCTTACGATTCATTATTTGCTGACTGTCGGCCGGTGAAGGTTTGGTGGCACACTACGATTTGGAAGCTTGCACTCCCTCTGAGGATTAGATGTTTTGTTTGGCTGGCATTGGGTAATAATATACTTACTTGGGATAACCTTTGCCGTCGTGGCTTCTGCGGCCCTGGCTGGTGTCCTTTATGCTGCTCCCAATTGGAATCGGTCGATCATCTTTTCTCCTCGTGTTCGGTCATACAAGATCTCTGGTTACTTATTGCCAATTCCCTTGGTATACCTGTTGCTTGGCATTCGTCCACATTGATTGATTGTTTTGGCCGGTGGTTCAGCGACTCTCTTTCTCTTCGATGGTTGGAACTCCCATGTTTTATGCTGTGGGAATTATGGAAGGCCCGCAACCGCTGCGTGTTTGATGGTATAGTTCCTAATCTGGTTTGGATATGCAGCCGAACTATTGCCTTGTTCAAGGAGTTCAATTCCCTATCTGTCCCTGCGGGTGGCATGATTGATTTATCTGAAAAATGACCTGGTTACCGAATTGCTCCTCCGGTTCTGGTGTATCCCTGCGGGTTCTTTGATGGGGCTGCGGCTGGGGGGAGAGGTGTTAGCAGGGCTGGTGTGGTGCTACATCTTAACAACTCTGTCTCCTTTCGAATCCATTTAAATTTGGGTTTTGGTACGAACACCCGCAGTGAATTATGTGCACTTTGGCTCCTTTTATACTTTGCTCGGCTCAAACAGGTTTCTTCTCTTGTTGTTATGGGTGATTGTTCTTCCATAATATCATGGGCTTCGGGTTCTTCCCCACTCAATGTGTTGCACCTCACACATTGGTTGGATGCAGTCAGGAATTACATCAGTGATTTTCAGCATATTCACTTTGCCCATGTTTATCGCAAGATAAATGTGGAGGCAGACATGCTCTCCAAGCTAGCTTTGGACTCATCCACTGATATTATCTTGTGGGAGGAATGGCATGAGGACCTTTTTTTCACCCGGGGCTCGGTTGATTTGCTTTGGATCTGATTTTTATGGTTTGGTTCAGCGGCATTTTCTGATATATTTATTTCTCATATGATTATATGCGGCTTTATATTTTGCACGTTCATAGGCACTATCTCCAACTCCTTGTTGGATTTTTGATCCGTTTGGAATTATACGGCTCTATACTATTTGCTATATATTTGTCATTTGTGTCCAGGCCTTTGGTTGTTTTGGACTTATATTATTTGTATTTATGTCTTTAGTTTGACTTTTATGGTACTTTGATACTATGACACATGGGGACGGTTAGTTATGGTCTTATTTTGCTGCTGGGGATTTGATGCTCATATTTTTTGGCATCCTTTATGGACTTTGTATGGGTCTTGGTATAGATCCTGGATATTGTGATGATGACTTGAAGCCCAACCTGTGCCCGTATGTGATATGACTCACATACCTACATGTTTTGATGGCATGATGTATTGAACTTATTTACCATTTTGCGGTATTAATAGTAAGATATATTTTTCCTAGGAAAAAAAAAAAGGGTTAGAGGATTAGGGTTTAGTGGGTTAATGAGTTATGAGGTTAATGGGTTATGGGATTAAAGGTTTGTGAATAAATATGAAAATAATTTATTATGGTTTAGTGGGTTAACGGAGTTAATGGGTTAATGGAGTTAATTAGTGGATTAAAAAATTCATAATTATTAGATCAATATCTTTAAAATGATCAATATAATCACAATGGTGATATTATCATTTTTGACAATCAAAATATTTCAATGAAATTAAGGATTCTTCTATCATTGAATGGGGAATGGCATACATTAAATTTGGAAACCTTCTCTTGGCCCTAACAATAAATGTTTATGTAAACCTGCCACTTCAGGAAAGGTAGGCCGTCAACTGTGAGCAGGTCGCTTAGAAGATTAGATGTTGGTGGAACCAGCAATAGCCCTTCTTACCAACCAACCCAACCCCTTATCTTGGGGTTATAAGCAAATCCTAGAGACCCTGTACAGAAAAATTCTTATAAAAAATCATTTAACCCAGGGCCATTTAGATCTTGGGGTTATAAGCATATCCTAGAGACCCTGTACAGATATATTCTTATAAAAAATCATTTAACCCAGGGCCATTTAGCCTTGCTCTCAATCCATGAATTCAATGGAAGTGCCTGAACTGCAAGCAAGCAGAATTATAAAAAATTGTTTAACAGGGGCCAGTCTTGATAAGGATCAGGGAAAGTTATTTGGTCGAAGGAATAATCTAGCCCTTCCAGACTGAAATTAAACAATGGTTGTTGCTGCTCCTGTGAGATATTTTCTAATCTGAAGCTGCTCTGAACTTCTTCTTTCTCTGAAATGAATTCTGAAGACGATGATGGCCTGGAACTGCTGGAATCAGTATGCAATCCTGAAATCACGTCTGTTGAATTGTAATTTGTCCATTGATGATTGATGGATGATATTGGGTTGAATACTGTATTCTGCACTGGAGTTCTAAGGGTACTGGCACTGAAAGGGGGGATTGTGTTTTGGAAGAAGTCCGGGTTCAGCAAATTGATATTAGAATTCATGGGAGAAGCACAAGGGGGAACCCCGTTGTGGCTTGTTGGAGAAGGTCTCAATTGGCTCAAATGATCAGAAGATGGGTTGTTCTGTTCAGTGCCGCAATGCACGATTGAAGTTGAGGGTTGATTCTCCATCTTCTTTTCATCGATGGCTTCCATTGGTACAGCCATGGAGCTTTCATTCTGCTCTAGTGCTAACTTCTCAGCACTGCTCTTTTTGTTGTATATACGACACATAACCCAATCGTCCAACTGCATTAAGATGAATACTTTCAATCAGTATACACAGGAAATGACAGAGCAATCATAGAAAATCTAGAATTCAGTCCCCCACTTGGCCTTCTATTCTCTAATTAGTTTCAAAATTCAAAGGCGAAATCCCAAGGCCACAAAACAAAATTCCCAGCTTTTGGGTTTCAGAGAATGATAACAAAATACCATAAAATTTCTATCAAGAATGTAAATTCAAGCACTTCACTTGATGGATCAATCATTCAACTTCAATATCCTAATTCCATCAAGAATGTAAATTCAAGCATTTCACTTGATGGATCAATAATTCAACTTCAACCCCCTAATTCCATTCAAATCCAAACATTTTGCTGCCAGAATCCGTAATTTTAGAATCAAGCATTCAACCCAAATATCTTTATTGCTAATGCCCATATGATGTGCCTACGGCGCACTATATAAAAAACAAGAAGTAGAAGGGAAATTCCAAAATAGAGATCCGCTGATAGCTTGCAACAACACATAACAACAACAAGCCAAAATAATATAAACCAAGGACAACCCATAACTGTCTACCCAAAGCTGCTCACTCAAAACCCAACACAGAGAAGATAAAACTACTTACTCTTAAGCTGCCTTTCTTTCTTGCAGGTCTGCTAACATCGGCAAGACGGTATTCATGCATGATCCAATTGGTCTTTGAGCCTTTGGGTGCTTTTCCAGCATAGAAGACAAGAGCCTTCTTGATTCCCACTCGCTTCTTTCCTCCTTTAGTAGTGATGGGTTTGTCAGCACCTGTAGCTTTCCAGTAGCCAGAACCAGCAGCCCTGTTGGGCCTAGATCCATTTGGGTACTTTCTATCCCGGGGGGTGAAGAAATACCATTCCTTCTCTCCGAACAGGGCTTTCTCTGTAAAACAAAAAGAGAAAAGAACAAGCTATTTAGTAAATCTTGAATTTTATTTGCTTAAAAGTTCTACAATCTGTTCAGAAATACAGGCTATAAGGGCTTCAAGGGGAAAAAAATAAAATGAAACATACCTGGAAGCTGCCATGGATCATATTTGTAGAGATCCACATCTGCTATTATGGGAACAGGGAGCGACTGCGAGGCCCCCTTCTTGCACAAGTAATGCACCACTAGCTCTTCATCTGTAGGGCAGAATCTGAATCCCGGAGGCAACTCTAACTCCGCTTCTGCATCTCTTCGACCCATGTTTATGCTTATGCCTACGCTTTTCTTCTCGGTAATCTTGATCCTCCGATCTTCTTCTTCTTCTGCTGCTGCTGCTACGATCTAAACTTGTAAAGACTATCCCCCGCCTTGTCTCTTATAGGGCTCTCTCTTTGCCTTGTGAGGCAAGCAATCTCTTCTTCTCGGAACCAATTGCATTTGGGCCCAGGGCTGTCTGTGTTCACCAGGTCCGTTGAATCTGAAGACGAGATGGGGTTGATGAAGCATAAAACAACTGTGGGGACACGCACACAAGGCAGATAAACCCCCCATTAACCCCATTCAAAACAAAAACTGGATGAAAAATCAAAATAAATGGATTTAAATGAATCGATCAGTCAAGAATGTACGCTTATAACAGACAAAAAAAGAAACCACGCCAGCAGGTCAAATTCACCCACGTGCAGGCCTTAGCAATCCACTATTTCCATCACTGCTTAGTGCAGGTAGCTATCGGATTGCGATGCCCAGCGCTGAACACATGGGCCCGCTCGTCCATGCTCGGCAAATTCACTGTTCGAGTCTCTTGAGCAAAACTTTCAGCATGATCAATCTCACATTTGGTATGGCAAGAGAGTTTTTTTTTTTTTTTTTTTGTGATAGGGGAGTCGGTGACTGGAGAAGGTATGGGTAAAGCTAGATGTAATTTGAACTGGTGACCTCCAATTTACAACACAACATGTGACTTCATATCAAGTGAAGTGAATCGCTAATGAGCTACATCCGTGAGGGCTAGATATGGTAAGAGAGTTACTATGAAAACAGTGTAGATTTATTTTAGGTTTTGGAATCAAATATTTAGAGTTCAGATCAAATTTTTTTATGTTAAAATTTACATTTCAAGAAAGTTGATCATTTTGATCTTTCTACAGGCTTAATTTACATTTTAAAAATTTGATTTTTTAGAGGTTTGTAAATCCAAAGTTAAAATAAATCAATTTCATCATAAAACTCTATTCTTTTAATTTTTTTATTAAAATCATGTTAAATTGATTATGTTGAAAGTTTTGTTGTACAGGTTTGAATTTGTTGAATATGGACAAGAAAAAGGTCCACTTGTAAATTTATTTTAAGCATCAAACTTCTAGAAGTATCAATTTTTTACACCTCAATAAATTGGATATCTCTAGATATTTGATATGGACAAGAAGAAGGTCCATTTGCAGATTTATTTTAATTTTGGATCTATCAAACTTCTAAGAGTATAAATTTTATACACTTCAGGAAATTTGATACCTCTAAATGTTTGATAGATTTGAGTTTAAAATTAATATGCCAATAGACCCTCCTCTTGTCCATTATCGTCAAGGTCAAGTTTTTACAACAAATAGACTTTAGAATTTAGTTATAAATTGACAAGAATTTGGAACAAATTTCCATAAAAAATGTTTACATGTTTCACATTTAATTGATGCTTTTAAAATTTTGTATGAAATCATGGATAAACATTCCTACTAACAAAACAAGTGAAAAAATTCCTAAAATCTTAAATAACAATGTTTAAATTTACATAATTTAGATGTTGTACAGGTATTTAAGAACATTAAATCTCTTTATACATTTAAAAACACTATTTAAACAACACAAAATTTATATTTATTACAATAAAATCTCCAAATTCCAATTTAAAAACTAGTTTATAAAACAAAATAAAATTTTTAAATTTCTTCACTTCATATGCCATAATGCCACCAAAATCTATCACGCTAAAAAAACCTAAACCTAAACATAAACACATGTTACATTTATTTATTAAAACATTTATCTTTTATTTTGCCACCTCCCTAACAACTTGAAAAGTAAAATATATTTAAATATATCAGCATCGAATTTACAAAATTGGATTTTAAAAACAAAGTTTCTTTACGATTTTGACAAATTATTTTCATTTTCAATGAACCATATTCGACGACCAAAAGATCCAGTAAAAATAATAATAAAATAATAATTATATAGTTCATTAAGTGTATACACACCTTAAAAGTTTGAGTAGCTTTATATATTTTAATCATCAAAATTTGATTCTTGAAATAGTAACGCCGGCGGATCGAATTGTGTAGGCGAGAGCTTTAGTTATAGGTTCATTGAATCTTATCAGAGCCGACGTGGCACGCCGCTCCGTTTGTTCGCTTGTGAAGTACGTGCGTAAATTCAATTTCTAATCCCGATGGTTTGAACGTTACAGCTGGAAAATTGACGTTCCACGACTCGCCACGTGACGGTCGTGGTCGTTGATTGGTGGTCTGAGGTTACGAAGTTTCTCGAGTTTATGATTATTTCTAAATTTCTAATTGCGGAGTCGTCAGCGCTGACATATGCTACATATTCCAATAAAGAGTTTGGTAGGATTCAGTGAAACTACATGATAACTTTTTATTTATTATTATATCCCTGCAAGCATTTTATATATTATATTTTATTTATTTGTCATTCAAAATTTATTTAAGACTTAACTACGATCATGTTTTTGTTAAAAAATATTATTCTTACATTTAAATTTAAAGTTCATTGCCTTGTATTAATTAGTTTTATTATTTATTTTTTTTGTCGTTAAAAAAATTATTATTGTTATTCAATTAACTGAATTAAATAGTACAGATAATCATCATTCCAAATATCCTAAAATACTATAAAATATGGTTTTCAGAATCTCTACAGTTCAAAATAGACTAAATACCATTGTCCATGTGCTAAAAAAACATAAATTTTATTGTTTGTTTGATAGATGTATATTTATTATTATTATATCTTGAATACAATATGGTTAGCGATGTTCCTTTAAAAAATACAATATGGTTAGCATTTTGAAGTGGGGATTATTTATTTAGGAATAATTCATTTTTATACTTTATACGGTAATTTAAATTTCGAGGCGTTTTCATTATTATGTTATGTAAATTTGTGTAAAGAATGGTTTATATTAAATTTATTAATAATAATAAAATAATATAGTTTATGTTTGATTTAGAATATTTTAATTTTTTTTTATAAAAGGAAATAATTTGATGATTATACTTCTTTCATTTTAATTTTGTAAGTATAATATTCAAATGCATTTTTCTTGATATTCAAATGTATTTTTGTTATTATAATATGTATTTGTATTTATTTTAATTGTTATTTTATAATGAAATAAAATTTTGATTTTTTTTAAAATTTTTTTTATAATAAATTATTTTAGTAAAATATTTTTTTCATTAGAGTTATGTGTTTTATAGTCTAGTGTAGAGAGATGTTGTTATGTTACCAAAAATAAAAAGTAATTAAAAAAATTTATGTTTATTAGTAAATAAAAAATTAAAACTAAACAAAAAGTAATTAAAAAATTACACCTCAAAAAATTGGATCTCTTGATACTTAATAGATCCAAGTTTAAGATTGATCTATATTGGTTATATAAAAATAATGTAAAGTGTAAATTTAAACCTTAAGAAATGGAAAAACAAATTTAAGAAACATAGAAAATTAATGAATAATGGATGAGCTAATGAAAAAGATCATATCATATATATTTTTTAAAGTGGGATTTGAATTTGGACCCTAACAATTGGAACCCTAGAATATCCAGTGCTTCACAATATTATACTTATTTATTTAATAAAATAGTCCATCAAATTTTAAAATTGAATTAAATTATATTTTTAATATATTTAAATATAATCAAATTTCTGTATATATAGACATATAATTAATGTTGAAATTTGATATATATATAAACTTACTTTTTAGTTTATAAAAACATATCTACCATGTTACATTCTAATTAGAAGGTTTATATTTGAGGATGATCTTATGTAAGGAGTGCTTTAAAGTATATCTACTTATAATCTACTCTATTCTATTCTATAACTTGGAATATAACTTGTGGGCGATTTGGAATATTTTTATTCTAAATTATAACATATAATATACGAGGAAAAACATACATTCTTAATCATTAAATCTACTCATAAATTAATATATGCTTTTCATATTAAATAAAATTAATAAATAAATTTAAAATTGATCTTCACATTATCATATTTTATTCGAAATTGGAACATAATATATGAGAAAATCCATATGTTCTTAATCATTAAAGATTAAACCTATTCATAAAATGAACTTTAATACATTTTATACTAAATAAGCCTATATAAATAAATTTTGAGATTCATTTTCACATTGAATTTCAATTTCAAATGAAAATAGTAATTATATAACTTTTATTTGATTTTACTTAAAAATCTATTTTCAAGTGATTAACAATAATTAAAATAACTTCATTTGATTCTATTTTAAAATTCATTTTTACATTAAAATCCAAAATGCTCTTTATTAAAAAGAAGCATTTCTAGGTCACTATAGTTTTGACATGTTAGAAGATTAGGGAAGTTAGTATCATAACAAAGTTTATGAAATTGCGATCCACTATGGGTGTACGTCGCGCACTCTAAGAGAAGTGAATTTCATCCTCAATGGTCATAGACTCACAAAGATGGCAAATCCTTTCCACCCACGATGTTTTAGGAATATATCATGTGTAAAACAACCTTTTGGATTTTTTTCAAGACTTGATATGTGGTTATTTTCATGTAAATTTTAAAAAAGTCAAATTACGCTCAATTTGATGTGGTCATTTTCCATGTAATTTTAATATAAATTTTAACGTTTAAAATATATTTAACTCCTCTTCCTATATGTTAATGTTTTTTTGTTTTTTGTTTTCTTTATTAAAGTGGCAAAACCTATCATAACTTAGTTGTCAAATTAATAGTGATAATAACCATCACTAATTGCTTTCCTCCTACTAAATATCTTTAAGTTTTAGACTATTAACATATTTTCTTATATCTGAAAAACAAACAAACTCTTAACTATTAAAGAAACACTCTAAATATATCAATATATATCCATACACTCATTATCATGATATATGTAAAATGTTTTTTGAAATTTTCACTATGTATATCATTGATATCATTGATAACATTAAGACGCTTATATTGACTTTGAGAGGGCCTTTAGATGTGATCATTTTCCTATATGTACTTTTAATATCATTCTTAAAATTACAAGATATCATACATGTCACTTTATATTGTGTCGTTGTATATATATCACTACAATCATTATGATTTGTAAAATGACTTTACACTTTTCGTTATGATTTGTACACTCGCTCATAGGTTTTTTGGAATAATGGGAATGTGTTAGTTTTATGTGTGACTTTAATATAAATTAAAAAATATAACAAAATGAAAGGTAAGATGACTAGTGTAGAAGTTTATCGATGAATTAAATTGTTTTATTTTTCTCTACTTTAAATAAAATTTATTAAACATTTTTTTGAATTTTATTTAATATTTTTTTTAAATTTTATCAATATATTATTTAAATTGTAGTTTTAATAATCCATGTCGATTCAAAATTCATGAAAAATGTTCAAATTATATAAATTGTAGTTTTAATAATATATGGATCCAAAACCCATGAAAAATATTCAAATCATAATTTTGAGTTGATGAAGTTGCAAATAATTTTGAGTGGATGAAGTTGTAATTTTAGAATCATTTTCACTTTAATTGTCACATTTAGATTAAAATCTTAATTAATAGTTAGTCCTCAACTTTAGTGTACGAGGATGTTGTCTCATTCATTACATTAATATTGAAGATTAAATTGGTGATTACGAAGGTTTTGGGGGCTTATAAGGAGATTTGCCAATTGGATTAAGACGTGGCTGGTAGTCGTCCTAAGGCCCCTTCCTTTGTGTGGTAAGGTCTTGTTGGTTAGTTTGATTGGGGCAGAGGGGAAAGTGTGGAGCAGGTATGTTCCTTCAGGTGGAAAATGATGATGCTTTCGAACTCAATCTCGGGTGTGGTTATGGGATGAATTCTAAGGAAAAGTTACTTGCCCTGTGGGGTTTGTTATTTTTTGCAAATTCTCTTAATCTTGAGTGTCTCAAAGTGATTGGTGATTCAAAAATCATCATTGATTGGGTTAAAAGGAAAGCTTAGTTAGAAGTAATGGCTTTAAAATGGTGGAAGCGGTAGTTGAGAATTTTGTAGGATTCTTTTAGGGAGTTATCATTTCCATGTGTTTTTAGGGAATTCAATGCAGTTGTAGATGCTTTACCAAAAGATGACCTTTCAGTCTTGGTGGGGTTTCTTTCCTTTAAGGAGATTCAAAATGGCTCGGTGGTATCTAAATGCCCATTGAAGGTCTTTTATAACTGTTAAAGTTTTTGAGTGATGGTTTTTTTGTAAAGGTTTTTTAGTGTTAGCTTATTTTTGTAAAGGTTTTGTTTATTGAATGGGGTATTTTCTGCTCTCTTGAGAGATGCAATTTTATGGTAAGATAGCTGGATAGATTAGCTATTATTGTTTATACTGGATGGAGATAGAGAGTTGTTAGTCCTCTAGGGCAGTTTAGCAGAATGATCATTTTTATTTTTGTATACTTTGATTCGTAATGAATAACAAATATATATATTTTTCTTATGGAAAAATTGCTAAAATGTAGTTATCCACTTCTCAAATCAATTATTTATATAGGTAAATGACATATTAATGAAAGCATTGTTTATATTTTTATGATAAAAAATATAAAAAGCATGTAAGCAATTATTCATTTTTAAGTACAAAGGGAATAATTAATTTCCAAGTTAGCCTGTATTGGGATTTTTTCTTAAACAATGCGTTGTTTGTATACTTAGTATGGGATTTCTACCATGTATTTAGTTATATATGCATATAGTATGTGATTTGGAACTCATTCGGGTATTTTTCATATGATTGATCACAATACTTATATAGTTATTCATCATTTCATATACTAACGTTTCTAACATTTTAGTGGAGAAAAATTGTCATGCATTTACATAAAGTTCCCACATAATGATGGGTTCACCACACTCGTGCATGTATCACCAAGCATTAGTGGTTAAAGATGGTTTCATGGTTATAAACTCTATCTTCTTGATTTTTTTTTTCGTATTTTTATTTAATTTAGAGCAAAAATACATTTTTCAGTGCCTTTTGGCCGAGACAAAAGCCAAATATAGAGTCTATAGATCAGACGAAGTCATCACAGACAAAAAAATGGTGCCATTAAAGCCATAAAAAAACTCTATATTCTTGATATAGTTACAATTATTAACTTTAAATTATATCCATAATGTATTAAATTATTCATTAAGTGCCTTGCAATTATGCAATGCCTCGCATCAATAATAATAACAATAACAATTAAAGAGATAAATATGAAAAAGGAAATAACAATACTAATAAAGAAATGAGAATGAAATAATAATATAATAATAACAATAATGCTAAAATAATAATAATAATAGACATTACGTTAACTAACAACTTAGAGGAATTAAAATAAAATAAAATAATAACAAGTAGAGTTCTGTAGGGAAATTGATGTAATGAAAATAACCTTAGTTAAAGAGAATTTGAGGAAGTGGTGGTATACTATTTCCTTACGGGGCTTGAGATCTATGTTGAATATTGGAAGATAACGTTGGCATAGCTTATTATTTAAGGGTTTAGGGCTCTCAGTTTTATACCGAGGGGTTTGGTTGGGAGGAGAGACATCCCCCAAAATTCAGTTTCCCAGTTGTTGTTGGTTGTTGAATTGTGTAGTTGGAACACAACTACCATCATTATAAGGAAAGTTATTATCTTTGTTCCAAGTAAGTCTTCAATATATTTATTGATGTAATGCACACATCTATTATTAAGTTAGTAGTTATTTAGATTTTATCATTTATACATGGTTTGTTAGTAATATAAATTTTATTATGATTTAATGATTTTATATGAATGATATCATTTTGAGGTTTTACATATGGTATCAAATCATGGTTCTAACACTTAGGGCCTAAGGCCTTCATCTATATATATATATATATACATATATATATATATATACACACACACTACTACTACTTTTTAGACTTAGATGTTTCTCTTTAATATAAATATTATAAGAATTGATCAAAATGGAGATGTGGGTATGTGATTCCAAGGATCTTGTAAATCGTGAGTGTACCTTTCATGATGATGTTTGACACTAGGAAAGGAAATTCTTTTAAGGTAAATAGACATGGTTTGATTTCCATATAAAATTGAATAGTAAGTCCAACTTTTAATCATTTCAAACACCCATCAATTTCAAGCATATAATTTAAACAAGATTCCTCTATGAACTATGATGTAGCTACAACGATTGAAGACATAGACCAACTAAAGCTATATCATGGAGAAACCTGCAACTAGACATTTACTAACATATACATAGAATATATCAACACGATTTCCTTGTGTATTGTTACTTCTTGCTTTTAACCATAGTTTGATAGTGGGCCAATGATATGTATGTGAAATATTATTTGCAACATGAATTTGTCTATTTGAGCAATGTAAGACCTAAAACTTAAAAGGTTGAATATTGAAACTTGGATTTGTCCATTTGAGCAAACAAATTTGTCCACAAAGAAATCTAATTAAGCATATCTATCCAAAGTGAGCAAGCGAATCTGAGAGTTGAGCAGATTTGTCCAATAAGATAAAGGCAATTCGACCATCATTCTAAACAAGGTAGATTACAATCAGAAAATGATGGAACATTTATCATGTGGGAGTTATGAAAGACTAGCAGGAGATCCAAGCAATAAGATCATTCAGGAAGTGGCCAAGGCAATAATTGTGAAATTCAGTTCACATCCAAGATCTATTCAAGAAATTACACTCTCTCATAAGAAAATCTCACACAACTAGTCAAAGACACAAAAATTATGCACAAGAGTAGAATTCTGTATTAACTTCTCATGAATAAAATACATCAGCCAACCATATGAAAGTAATAGGCTGCTGTTAAATAAATTTACAACAATAATTCGAATGGCTAAGGATTCCAAAAGAATCTTCTCTTCATCAGACTTACTAAAAATGCTCATCCCCCCTAGGTGGCAAGTAGACTTTCCAAAACTCTCCAACAGCTCACGAATTGCCTAATTAGTGATCTGAAGGTGATGTATGATGGAAAACAATTCCAAATACGAATTTTGGAAGGAAAAATCATTAAGGAAAGTCATGGGTGCAAAAAACAAGTTTCCTAGGTAGACTATCTTTTCCCCATAGGGTAAAAAGCAATAAAAAGCACTAAAACTCAAAAAATGCGCTTTTCCTAGCTAAATCTTATCCAAAATCTTTTAGGAAGGCGCCCAAGTGGCCTAGGTGGCTTGTGATCCACACCTTAGATGTATTTGATCCTCCCATGTTGCCTTGTGGTCCAAACAATGGAAATTTCCTAGTCTATTACATAGAATTAACCAAAAGTGATTAATTAATGCATCTTATGTAAATAAATGACATGGTAGGAAGGCTTAATTATTCCAACACCTCCTGATAAGTCTGACTTAAATGATCTAAATATCAGAAAATGAAATACTAAGGGCCCAATAACAAGACTTGGACACCCCGTACAATACTGTCGGTCCACAAAAACAAGGATAGAAGGAAAACCTCATGGGGAAAACCTCCCCTCAAAACATGGACATATCAAAATTGAAAGGTTGTTGATCAACCCTTCACTCCACCACATGTTCAGCCATCCAAAGCAGTGATATAAGATAGCTGAATGTCTTCTCTGTGAAATCCTTGGTGAAGATATCTGCAGTTTGCTCACCTGTGGGGCAATACTGCAAATCTATGATCTGGTCATGCACTAAGCCTCTGATGTAGTGCATATGAATCTCTATGTACTTGGTCCTCTGCCTCTGTACTGGATCACATGAAACTCTAATAGCACTCTGGTTTTCACAAAAAATGACAGTAGGAGTACTGAAAGAAATCTCAAACTCTGACAAAATCCCCTGCAACCAAACACACTGTGTAGCAGCATTCACTACTCCTCTGTACTCTGCCTCTGCTGAAGATAGTGCTACGGCATTCTGTTTCTTGCTGGACCAACAAACAGGGACACCTCCAAGCATGAATACAAATCCTGATGTGGATTTCTTGTCAAGGCTATCACCAGCCCAATCTGAATCCGTGAAGCCCAAGAGATCTAGGCTCGAATCTATGGCATAGTGAATCCCATCGGTCTTTGTGCCTTGCAAATAATGAAGAATTCTTTTTGCATCCCTCCAATGTAGCTCATGTGGCTGCTCCATGTATCTTGATTCCACACTCACAGCATAAGCAAGATTTGGTTGAGTGTGTGTCAAGTAGAGCAAGCTGCCAATCAATTGTCTATATAAAGTGTTGTCAAACAATGGTGTAGATTATGCGTCTTCTAGTCTAACTTCAGAAAGGAATGGAGTCTTAGAAGGCTTGCAATCAACCATCTTAAACTTCTTTAATAGATCAGAAGCATATTTTGACTGACATACCTTGGTTCCATCTTTTGTTTGAGAAATCTCTAGCCCCAAAAATTGCTTAAGAATTCCCAAGTCACTCATGGAGAATGCTTGGTGCATGGTTGTCTTCAATGATACTATTTGGTCATTGCTACTACCTGTAATCACAAAATCATCAACATACATCGCTATTATCATTATAAAACCATCAACATGCTTCATATAGACATTTGGGTCAGATTTACACCGAACATAATCTTGCGACAAAAGGAAACTGTCCATCTTTGCATACCAAGCCCTAGGGGCTTGCTTAAGTCCATACAAAGATTTTTTCAACCTACAAACACGATTTGGCTCTGATGTGTACCCCTGTGGTTGCTGCATATATATTTCTTCTTCAATCTGAGGAAAGCACTTTTCACATCCATGTGATGTACTTCCCACCGCTTGGAAGCTGCAACTGCCAAAACTAGTCTAATGGAGTCTTTCTGTGCCACCGGTGCAAAAGTTTAATTATAATCAAGTCCTTGGACCTGAGAAAACCCCTTTTCTACCAGCCTTTCCATGTACTTTACCACTGTACCATCCACTGCACATTTGGTCTTATAAATCCACTTGCATCTTACCAACTTTCTGCCTGCGGGGAGCTTGACTAGCTCCCAAGTTTCATTCTTTTGCAATGACTGAAACTCCTCATCCATAGCAATCTGCCATCTTGGGTCATGTGAGGCTTCCTCATATGTCTGAGGATCAGAATCTATCATCATAAAAAATTTCTCAGAAAGGTAAGGATCATTCACATTGAGAGTAGTCTCAAATTGTGATCTAGTCCTTCTTTGGTCCTGAGGATTGCCAACTAGTTCACATGCTGCTTGCAAAGTTTTTGCAGCCAACTTAGGCCTTGTAGGTGAGTTAGCATCTGCAATAAAATGATCCTCATCATCAGAAATATCAGAATAAAAAACATCAAGAACATCACTTACTTCTTCTTTAGGTGGTGGTGAAGATGGTTCTCCAATTTCAGCTCTCTGAGAGGGCTCTTCCTCAAATTGCACACTTATTTCGATGAATGCTTTATGAGTGGTCATGTTCAGTAACTTATAACCTTTGGAGTCCTTTGAATATCCAACAAATAAACATGGTTGGATTTGGGGCTGCAATTCCCTCCTCTTCTCAAGTGGAATCCTAGCCCAAGCCTTTGAGCCAAAAATCATGAAATGAGAGATATCAGGTTTGTGACTTGTCCAAGCCTCGAAAGGAGTGATACCTTTGAGAGATTTGTGTGGCACTCTATTCTGAATGTAAGTGGCACAATTTATTGCCTCATCCCATAGCTTGGGAGACAATTCCTTTTCCTCAAGCATACAAGTGGCCATCTCCTTTAGAGACCTATTTTTCCTCTTAGCAACCCCATTCTGCTGAGGTGTATATGGAACTGTGTGTTGCATCTGAATGCTCGAAGAGGCACAAAATTGCTGAAAATATGATTTCACATATTCACCACCATTATCAGATCTTATAACTTTTATATGCCTACCATACTGGTTCTCAACCGAGGCTTTGAATAGCTTGAACAAACCAAAAACTTCTGACTTTAACTTGATGAAATAAATCCAACAATACCTGTTGAAGTCATCTATGAATGTGAGAATGTATTTTGCATGGTTCAAGGAATCATCAGGGAAAGGACCTGATATATCAGTATGAATAAGGTCTAATGGTGCAGTGGTTCTCTCAGAATTGGATCTCCCATACTTATGCTTAGGGTGTTTTCCTAGGATGCAAGATTGACAGACACCTTTGGAAAACTTGATATTGGGCAGCCCTATAACCATCTCTTTCTCATGAAGTTGGGAAAGGTATTTGTAATTTAGGTGGCCAAATCTTTCATGCCATAGTTTGCTGGACTCATTAGCATGGGTTAATAGAGCAGAAGGTGAGGGGTTTGGCACAAAATGAGAAAACTTGTAAATTCTAGAACAGTGATCAGCAGTACCAAATGCAATAATTTTTCCTGTTGAAATTTCTGCTATCTCAACATCATTGGGGTTAAAGGTTACTCTCTTGGGAAGCCCTGTATGGGTCATCTGATAGATTGACAGTAGGTTTGCAGCAAGTCCAGGGACATATAAAACATTATTAAATGACCCAAACTCGAGATCTATGCTACCTTTGCCTTTGCTAGAAGTTTCAGAATTTTCTCCCAATACAATATTTGGACCACTAGAAGAGTCAAGTTGAGTGAAAAACTTACTTGTAGACACCATGTTTCTTGATGCACTGGAATCAATAATGAATGAAGAGGGTTTTGAAGTGTTTGCCATCAATGCATGTACTCTCTCTTTATCATCAGAATTTTGTCCTCCATCCTTCCACCTTGCGCTCTCTGGAAGATGAATGTTGGCTTTCTCCAAGAGTTGAGCCATTTGGTCCATGGTTTTCTTCATGCAAGAGCTTTCAGGATGAAATCCCTTGCTGCATTAATTGCACTTTGTCCTCTCATTCTTATTGTTTGGATTCTTCTTGAAGTTAGATGACTCTCCATTAAAATTCTACTTGTCTTTCCTCTCACCGGTGGCCTTCTTGAAATTGCCCTTCTTCTTCCCTTTCAAACCATTTGAATCTCCAACATTCAGAACAGTGGTCTTTGTTTGGATTTTTTAATGGCTCCCATCAAGACCAATTTGTCTTGTTCTTGTGTCAAAGACTCCATGAATTCTGAAAGTGTCGGGCTCTTCCAATTTTTAATTGCTTTCCGGGTGGAATGGAAGGTCGAGACAAAGATTGAATAGTCGGGGCCAAGCTTGGAGTGAATGGCCAAAATTAATTGCTCATCTTTCTTGTCAATACCACATTGCTTCATTTGCAATACAAGAGATTTAAATTTGGCAAAGAAATCAGGTAGATTATCAAAATTTTGTGGACTCAAAGAGACTAGCTCGTTATCCAATTGGAAGCCTCTCAATTCATCGGTTTTCCCGAACAATTCTTGAAGTTTCAGCCATACTTCATTAGGTGAAGTGAGGCCATCAAGATGAAATAGAATATCTTTGGATGTAGTGAGACATAACATCCCATAGGCTTCATCCCTTCAATTATGCCATTTAAATTTCTCTACTGCTGAGGTTGGCTCAGCTTCAGTTGCCATGGTCACCCTGTAGAGCCCTTTGCTCCTCAATAGAATCTCCATCTGCACCTTCCAATCAAAGTAATTGAAGGGAGTGAGTATGATCTGTTGTGTATGATCCATTGTTGCTATGAAATAACTTATGGACTGATTTTAGAACACTTCTGGATGCCAAAATGCGCCCTGCAGAGAATAGAATTCCCCCGGTGAATTGATCAATGCACCCTTCCTGAGACTGGTTGGATCCTGAAAGACTATCAAAGATGATAGGAATAGCTTGATAGCTTTGATACCATGTGAAATTCAGTTCACATCCAAGATCTATTCATGAAATTACACTCTCTCATAAGAAAATCCCACACAACTAGTCAAAGACTCAAAAATTATGCACAAGAGTAGAATTCTGTATTAACTTATCATGAATAAAATACATCAGCCAACCATATGAAAGTAATAGGCTGCTGTTAAATAAATTTACAATAGTAATTCGAATGGCTAAGGATTCCAAAAGAATCTTCTCTTCATCAGACTTACTAAAAATGCTCATCCCCCCTATGTGGCAAGTAGACTTTCCAAAACTCTCCAAAAGCTCATGAATTGCCTAATTAGTGATCTGAAGGTGATGTATGATGGAAAAAAATTCCAAATACGAAGTTTGGAAGGAAAAATCATTAAGGAAAGTCATGGGTGCAAAAAACAAGTTTCCTAGGTAGACTAGCTTTTCCCCATAGGGTAAAAAGCAGTAAAAAGCACTAAAACTCAGAAAATGCGCCTTTCCTAGATAAATCTTATCCATAATATTTTAGGAATGCGCTCAAGTGGCCTAGGTGGCTTGTGGTCCACATCTTGGATGTATTTGATCCTCCCATGTTGCCTTGTGGTCCACATAATGGCAATTTCCTAGTCTATTACATAGAATTAACCAAAAATGATTAATTAATGCATCTTATGTAAATAAATGACATGGTAGGAAGAATTAATTATTCCAACAATAATAAAATCGACATTGGATGCAGACATCAAGGAGAAACTCATTCCAAACAACTGTGTTGTCTTGCATATCTATAGTTTGCCAAGGTACATAAGAACCTTGTTCCCTTGAGACTAATAGTGAACACCATAGGATGACCAACTTACAAACTAGCTAAATACCTCGCTTCCAAACTCAAGAGCCTGGTGGGACACACATAGTCCTTTGTAAAAGACTCCCCATATATGATTGAAGAATCAAAAGAATTAAGGTCGAGGATAAATACATGTTGTTGAGCTTTGATGTAGTTCCGTTATATACCAAGGTTCCAATAGAAGGTGCATTGGCTGTTATTAGTGAAATTGTAGATGACGAGACAATGAATTTAGTTTATGTATGCCTAAATCCACATATTTTTGTTTCCGTGGTTGTTTCTTTGAGCAAGTGGAGGGTGTATCAATGGGGTCACTGTTGTCACCTATAATGGCTAATTTGTTCACGGAAAGATTTGAGAAGCAAGCCATTAGCTCATTTCCACTCAAACCTAAGACTTGGAAGAGATATGTGGACGATACTTGCGTGAATTGGCCACATGGGGAAAGGAATCTTAATAGATTCTTTGAGTTTCTAAACAATCAATATGAAAGCATTAAGTTCACGATGGAATTATAAAACAACAATTGTTTACCTTTCCTAGATATCCTCATATCAAGAAAACTGGATGGGTCCTTGGCACATAAATTCTACCGAAAGGGAACTCACACTGATCGTTATCTACATGCTAATTCTTACCACCACCCAACCCAAAAATCAAGGGTCATTAACATGTTGGTCACTACAGCATTCAGGGTGTTAGATGGGGAGCACATCGAGCAAGAATTAAAGCATTTACAAAAAGTGTTCAAGGAAAATGGGTATAATGATGGACAAATTAAAAAAGTTGTCTCAAGAGTTAGGAGAGCCTTCGCCCCAAAAAATGTGATGACAATGAAGAGGGAAAAAAGATAACCCTTCCCTACATCGAGGGCACAACCAATAAAATTGTGAAAATCCTCAAAAAAGGTAACATAAGAGTCTCATTCTCTCCACCTAACATAATCATAAAATTGGTAGACCATGCTAAATACGCCACCAACCCGGGTAAAATGAAAGGGGTTTATTCTATTCCTTGATCATGTGAGAAACACTACATTGTGGAGACAGGTAGATCATTTCAGGTAAGGATGAACGAACACTACGCGGACATTAGGAACAACCGAACCAAGAGCTCAGCTTTAGCAGAACACTCACTTAAAATAGGTCATCATATATGCATAGAGGACATGAAAATATTGTCTAAGGAGGATCACTATGGTAAAAGAAAAATCAGATAAGCATTAGAAATCAGACTTAACCATAATTTTTTGAATAGAGATGAAGGCATGGAAATAAGCAACACTTGGAAACTTGTTCTAAGGAAGATAATTAATAATGACAATATTAAAAACTCCCACAAGAGGTCGGCACCAATTTCCCATATGCAAAATCAAGGAAGCATGAATAAAAATAAGTCGGTTTCTTCCATTCAAACCTCGAGCCTATCAAACTCTTGATGATGATCCCAACTTTAGGGATCGAAACACATTGAGTTATAAACTCCACAATGCAGGATCCATGTCTATTATACAAATTAAAAAATGCGTAATAATGAACAACAACATTATGATATAAATGGACATCGGTGGCCAGCCACCTAGTCCACTGGCTAAAAAACATAGTTTTCCATCTTGGCAGTTTTTTTACAGTTTTCAAGTGTTGATCTTCTGATCTTGTTTTGAGGCCCTAAATGACGTTTTCTTGGCATGACGGTTCCCAAACGATTGTCGAAGGCATGGTATGTGCTAACAACACAGAGTCATTCTCGAACATACCTAACCAAACAGATACCCAACACCCCAAACAGAGATAGAATGAAAAAATTTGTGCCCCCAAGAATTTGACATATCAACTAATCCCATCGGGGCCCATAAACCTTTTGACGTTTCATCTCCTGGGGTTAGGGTTTTTAATGTTTAGGGTTTTATCATTGATATTTTATGTTAAAGACACCTTTTTGGCCTCATTGTAACTCGGTTCTGGTAGATGAGTGTAGCCAACACATCCTCTTTTCAGAGATAAGCTACCACCATCTAGAGCTAGTTTGTATTGCTTTGTAGTTTATGGTGTTTTTCCATTCCATTCACTGATAGAATTTGGATTTTACTCTACTATTGTGTTTTTTGCAAAATATTCGTGTGTATTTATATTTTATATCACTTCCTTCATTTTATTCTCCAAATAACCCAAATTAGTAGTATCAGATCAATATTCCCTTATTGTTTCTTAGTCCATGCCTCAACAAGATGTGAATATTGAGAGTTGGGTCTCAAACTAGTTGAGATTGGGGAAAACCACTCTTTTTCGTCCCAAGCAACCTCACATGGCGAGAGAAGAAAAGAGAGATGACAGAGCATGAGATCCTATAAGTTGTTGTTTGAGGAAGTCCTTGCACGCCAGAGGAACGAGATGATGGATAATTTCACCCAGATCCTTCAATTAATGTTGACGAGGGCGGATGCACCTTCAACAAGAAGACATTTCGGAGGTGTGACTTCCTTCAAGGCACAGGTTGAATTTGACATTCCCTTATTTGAAGTCCAGATAGATGTAAATTCTTTGGAGAAATGGTTAAATCTATTAGAGTGTTACTTCTTTATTCAACATTTTTCTGACAACGAAAAGATCCCCTTCGCAATCCTTGAGTCCCTCCCCCATATCAAATATTGGTGGGACATTGTCCTGTCCCAAATTTTGCATTGGGTCACAATGGCCTAAGCCCATTGGCCATATTCATGAGGGTTTTTCAAATTGATGCTAAGGGTCAAATAATTGCCAAGGAGGAAAATTACTAGTTTCCTAGGTTGGGGGTGGACGCTTTGGGATTTGGAATAAGGGGGATAATAAATGATGCTAGGACATTAGAATAGCATAAATATTTAATAAAGGAGCTAAATAAATATATACAAGTGAAAATCAAATTGGCATTTGATCATGAAGACACATGGAGGAAGTGGGACCCACACAAGCTAGATTTTCTATGCCACATGGCATCCTCCTCTTGTCAATTCGAATCCATGAGAAGTACAATGTTATTGGGATGATTTGGAAGTGAATAATACTTGGCATGAGTCGATGAGGTCGAAATGTAGAGGAAGAGTTGTTGATGTATTTGTAACTTTAGAAGATATTCACTTGTATATTACATTTGTACTTTATTGTATATCCAACAGAGATGTATTATTCCTCTGATTGGAAGTGTCGTCATTTGTATTTGCAAGTGTCGCAAGTTACAATGTAAGTGTCGTCATTTGTATTGATGGGTTATTAGACCACCAGTGTGGGGTTAGCCCTAGTTAGGTCATGTGGTTGGGTTATTAGGCTTCCTTAGGAAGTCGCCCCTGTTGGTTTATTGGCAGGTCAAGTCAATGTATAAACAGAGGGTGTGCCTCTCTCATTCTATTCACTCACTCACTTCTCAAGCTCGCATAGCTAAGAGAGAAAGTGGTGCACTAGTGGAGGAGGAGGAGTATCTTCTATAGACATCTCTATGGGTTTGATCATTGTGATCTTGGTTTGTGGCTTATCTTATCTGTGAGGAAGTTGCGGGGTTTTTCACCTTCTTGGTTTTCCTCGAGGAAACTCTGTGTCTCTTGTGTGCTTGCTATCGTGTTTATGATTGATATGCTGTAAATGTTATTCTCTTAGTGATCCTGAATTATAATGGAATGAAATTATCGAAAAATTAACATGGTATCAGAGTTGACCTAAGAAGAAGGCACTCTGCAGCTGCGGAAGCTAGGGCTTCTTATTTTTTGGGTTTCTCTCCACAGATCATCAAAGACAGGAGGCTAGATTGACTCTCCTAGCAAGGGAGCATCTTTCAGTTGAGATAGAATTAAATTCTGAGCATTTTTCAGTTTTTGACCTAAGAATTAGGGTTTCTGCAAAAAGTTGGGATCGAACTTTTTGGTTGGGTGAAGCTCCGGGAAAATCAAACCCTAATTCAGGGTCCTGTCTAGTGAATCCAGAAGTTTCAAAAGCAATTTTGAGGGGTGAAAATTTGCAGATTTCAAATTTTGAGTATACCAGCTTGACCAGCTCAGCAAGGTGCATCTTTCTATCCTTTCAGAAGTTTGAAATTCAAATTTTGAATTTTTAGGGTTTCTCTGACAAACCCTAATCCAGCTCTAGATCCAGTTTTCAGCAAATTAAGTGGTAAGACCTAAAACTTTTCTATTTCCATTTGAAGTACTCTTTAAGATGTGTCACCACACCGAGCTTGAAGATAAGCTTGAAGGGGATGATAATTTCCAAGCCTGGAAGTATAGGATTGGGTTAATCCTAGAAGATAATGAGTTGGACAACTACATAAAGGAAGAGGTTCCAGTTCCAGAGGGAGATGAGGCTAAGGCCTTACACAAGAAGAACTTGGTCAAAGCCAAGAGAATCATTGTTGATTCTATTAAGGACCATCTCATTCCCCATGTTTCTTCCCTAAAGACACCTAAGGAGATGTTTGACTCTTTGACTAAGTTGTTTGAAGGAAAGAACATAAATCGAAAGATGACTCTGCGGAACCAATTGAAAGGTGTAAAGATCTAGAATGGAGAAACCATTCAATCCTACTTTTCAAAGGTCTCTCAAATCAAGGAACAACTTGAAGCTGTGGATGAAGTGGTGGAGAATGGAGAAATTGTCATGACCACATTGAATGGCCTACCTAGGTTATGGGAATCCTTCATCCAAGGAATTTGTGCAAGAAGGAAATTGATCTCCTTCAATAGACTTTGGGAAGAATGTTCACAAGAAGAAGCTAGGCTTGTGGCCCAGGGAGAAAAGGTGGGAAGTGAAGATCAAGCCCTCACAGCACACACTAAAGGAAGTAAGTTTAAGAGGGAGAAATCTCACAACAAGAAACATCCTCACTTTCATCATAAGAAGTGAGATCTCTCTCATGTTCGATGCTTCACTTGTGATGAGATTGGACACTTTGCCTCAAGTTGTCCCAAAAACAAAAGGGACAACAACAACAACAAATTCAACAACAAGAAAAGATATCATGCTCATGCTGCTGAGGATGATGAACCTCCCAAGAAGAAGAAAATGGTAGAAAGTGAAGATTCTTCAAGTGAGGAAGAATATGTATTGATCTCTGCTCTCACAGTTACTATCTCACATGGATGTGATGATTGGCTTATTGATAGTGGGCCTTCCAAACACATGACGGGATTTAAAGAATCCTTTTTAGACCTATCTGAACATGAGTCACCTCATAAGGTGAAACTTGGGGATGACTTTCAATATCCCATAAAAGGAAGTGGTGAAGCCTCCTACAAGTTAGACTTTGAGAAGTCTTTAAAGATGCAATATGTCCTATATGTACCCGAACTCAAGAAGAACCTTCTCTCCATATCATCTTTGGATTCAAAAGGAATGATAGTTGCATTCATAGATGGCCAAGTACTCATGTGGCCAAAAGGTAAGACAATAGATGATGCAGTAGTGATTAGAGAGAAAGAGGGAGGATTGTACAAATTAAAGTGACAACCTGAACATGCCATGATACATGAATCCATGGAGCCAAGTGAACTTTGGCATAGAAGGCTTTCTCATGTGCACTATAGAGAAATTCCAATTGCAAGCAAAGCAGTAGAGGGCTTCCTGAAATCCAGTCAAAGCATGAAGGTATTTGCAAAGGGTGTACAAAAGGAAAGAACACAAAGAAAGCATTTCCAAGCAGTAAAAGAAAAGCAAAAGGAATTTTGGAGATTATCCACTCTGATGTATGTGGTCTAATGTCATCCAGCTCTCTGAGTGGGTATGTATACTATGTTTCCTTCATTGATGACTTCTCTAGGAAGACTTGGGTTTATTTCTTGAAGAATAAAGATGAAGTGTTTGATAAGTTCAAGGAATTCAAAGTCTTGATAGAAAATCAAACTGATAAGAAGATCAAGACCTTCAGATCCGATAATGGTGGAGAATTCACTTCAAGTGACTTCAAGAAGTTATGCAGTGATTCAAGGATTAAGAGGGAGTTGACTACTCCTTATAATCCACAACAAAATGGAGTTGCAGAAAGGAAGAATAGAACTATCATGGAAGCAGCACGGGAAATGCTTCATGACCAGGATCTTCCTATGCACCTTTGGGCAGAAGCGGCAAGGACAAGTGTATATGTGCAGAACATAACACCTCACAAAATACTTGACAACAAGACACCAGAAGAAGTGTTCTTCGGTAAGAAACCTGAAGTTAGCCATCTCAGGATATTTGGCTGTCCAATATACACACACATTCCAAAGGAAAATAGAACTAAGCTAGATCGTTGAGGAAAGAAGGGCATCTTTGTGGGTTACAGTGAAAGCTCGAAAGCTTATAGAATATACTTTCCAGGGTTCAAGAAGATTGACATCAACAGGGATGTAACATTTGATGAAAACTCAACATACATCAAATCAAGGAAGACACCTACTAAAGACAATGAAGAACCAAGGGTAAACAAAACTCAAGACACCACTATGAATGAAACAATTCGTGAAATTAAAGATCCACAAGAACCTGTAGATCCACCCCGTGAGAAGATCTCTCACAAGAGGAAACCTGCATGGGCTAGAGAGCTCATCCAAGATATAGAAAGGTATGGTATTCCAGAAGAGGAACATAGAGAAAGGAAAAGGACAAGGTCACACATGAGCTATGTTGCCTTTCTCTGTGACATTATGAACGAAGAACCTTCCAGTTATGAAGAGGCAGCGGAAAAGAAAGAATGGAAGGATGCGATGGTCGAGGAATACCAATCGATCACGAAGAATGATGTTTGGGATGTGGTCCCAAGACCAAAAGGGAAGTCTGTTGTGACTTCCAAGTGGATCTATAAGATCAAGCATGCTGCAGATGGTAACATAGAGAAATACAAGGCGAGATTTGTAGCTCGTGGCTTCTCCTAGAAAGAGGGAATATATTATGAAGAGACTTTTGCACCTGTAGCCAGATACACTTCCATCAAAATAGTACTTGCTTTGGCTGTAGTGATGAAATGGAAGATACACCAGATGGATGTCAAGACAACTTTCTTGAATGGTGTAGTCGAAGAGGAAGTGTATGGGGAGCAACCACTTGGTTTTGAGACATATGACAGGGAGTCACATGTGTGCACATTGAAGAAAGCCTTGTATGGCTTGAAGCAAGCTCCTAGAACTTGGTATGGTACGATAGACAACTTTCTATCTAGCTTGGGATTTACTAAGAGTAAAGTGGATTCCAACCTTTACTACAAGGTTGAGGAAGGCAATCCAGTGATACTGCTATTGTATGTGGATGACCTGTTTGTTACAGGTGAGGATGGGTTGATTGCCGATACCAAGAGGAAGCTTGCTGTCGAGTTCGAGATGAAGGACTTGAGGATGATGCATTACTTTCTAGGCATGGAGGTGTGGCAAAGTGCAGATGGAATCTTCCTTGGACAAGGGAAGTATGCAGTAGAGATCCTGAAGCAGTTCAGGATGATGGACTGCAAAGCCATGGCCACACCTATGGCATCGAACCTGAAGCAGTTCGGGATGATGGACTGCAAGGCCATGGCCACACCTATGGCATCGAACCTGAAGCTTTTGTGTGATGGTTCATCTGATCCGGTTGATGTCACGATGTATCGTTAGATGATTGGGTCCTTGATGTATCTGACGAACATGAGACCATATATTTTCTTTGCAGTGAAGACATTGAGCCAGTTCCTGACGGATCCCAGAAGTGTTCACCTAGTTGCTGTAAAGCATATTCTGAAGTACCTGAAGGGTATAATTGATTATGGGCTCAAGTATGATGCAAATCAAAAGTTTAACCTGGAGGGTTATGTTGATTCAGATTGGGCAGGCAATACTGCAGATAGGAAGAGCACTTTTGGGTGCTGCTTCAGTATGGGATCGGGTGTGATCTCTTCGTTTAGCATGAAGCAGTCCTGCGTAGCACTGAGTATAGCCAAAGCAGAGTATGTCGCAGCTTGTTTAGCTAGTTGTGAGGAAGTATGTCTTAGGAAGCTACTGTCTAAGTTATTTGATCTCCCGTTGGATGCTACTGGTATCTTTTGTGACAACCAGAGTTGTGTGAAGCTATCTGAGAACCCAGTGTTCCATGACAGGTCGAAGCACATTGAGTTCAAATATCACTATATCAGGGATATGGTGTAGAGAGGAGCAGTGAATCTCCTGTATATTGCGACGGATGAGCAGGTTGCAGATGTGTTGACGAAACCACTAGCCAGAGTGAAGTTTGAGTACTTCAGAGAGAGGCTTGGTGTTCTTCAGATTGAAGATACTTCGAGGAAGAAGTGATGGGACACATTTGCAGGAGCCATTCCAAGCATGGTGATAGGAGGATCCTTCCCATGGCTGTGGATGTAAGCTCTGTGTGATGAGCATCAGGACGATGCTCCAGTTACTACTATGATGATGATCAGGATGATCATATGCGATGAGTATCAGGATGATACTCCAGATGATATGCATCAGGTGGATGCTTTACATGATCAGGTGGATCATGTGTGATGATATGCATCAGGTGGATGATTTACATGATCAGGTGGATCATGTGTGATGATATGCATCAGGTGGATGCTTGACATGATCAGGTGGATCATGTGTGATAATATGCATCATGTGGATTCTTTACATGATCAGGTGGATCATGTGTGATGACGAGTATCAGAATGATGCTCCATATGACATGCATCGAGATGATGCTATGATGATGTGCATTGGTATGATGCACTATATGATGATGATCGGTATGATCACGAGTATTAGGTTGATACTTTGTGGCCGTGGATAGGTTGTGCATGTAGCATAGAAAAGATCCTAGGAGATTTGATAGGTTGAGTGGTAAGCTCGTAAATCAGTCCTGGGATGCTCTTTCGAGGCTTTGCCACTAGAGGCATGTAATCCGTCCTGGAGATCCGATAGGTTGAGCGGTAAGCTCGTAAACCAGTCCTGGGATGCTCTTTAGAGTTCTTGCAGGAAGTAAGACACTCTTTAAAGGTTTTTCCTGACCACATGTAATCAACCCTGGAATCCGATAGGTTGAGCGGTAAGCTCGTAAATCAGTCCTGGGATAATCTTTAGAGTTCTTGTGGGAAGTAAGACACTCTTTAAAGGTTTTGTGGTGGTGGTCACATGTAATCAGTCCTGAAGATCCGATAGGTTGAGCGGTAAGCTCGTAAATCAGTCCTGGGATTCTCTTTAGAGTTCTTGCGGGAAGTAAGACACTCTTTTAAGGTTTTGTGATGGTCAACATGTAAAAGATCCTGGGAGATCCGATAGGTTGAGCGGTAAGCTCGTAAATCAGTCTTGGGATGCTCTTTCGAGGTTTTGTTGACGCACGTAATAAGTCCTGAGGATTCCACAGTATGGCAAGTGATGATGAAGACCTGCAGGAGGCTAGGCCTACACCCAGCATGAAAAAGGACTGGCTCTATAGAACTTCCTATGACGAGAAGAATTCAGAGATAGCCCAGTGATCGAGATGTCGAGTACAGCAACAGTGATGATGATGATGCTCCGTGATCCAGTGATGATGATCCAACTCTAGAATTGAAGACTTGTGCCAATATGTATTGATGACCCGTGTCTAGAGAATACCTTCCTAGTTAAGAGGGAGTGTTGATGTATTTGTAACTTCGGAAGATATTCACTTGTATATTACATTTGTACTTTATTGTATATCCAACAGAGATGTATTATTCCTCTGATTGGAAGTGTCGTCATTTGTATTTGCAAGTGTTGCAAGTTATAATGTAAGTGTGGTAATTTGTATTGATGGGTTATTAGACCACCAGTGTGGGCTTGACCCTATTTAGGTCATGTGGTTAGGTTATTAGGCTTCCTTAGGAATTCGACCCTGTTGGTTTATTGGCAGTTCTAGTCAATGTATAAATAGAGGGTGCGCCTCTCTCATTCTATTCACTCACTCACTTCTCAAGCTCGCATAGCTAAGAGAGAAAGTGGCACACTAGTGGAGGAGGAGGATTATCTGCTAGAGACATCTCTTTGGGTTTGATCATTGTGATCTTGGTTTGTGGCTTATCTTATCTGTGAGGAAGTTGCAGGGTTTTTCACCTTCTTGGGTTTCCCCGAGGAAACTTGTAACGTCCCCATTATTGACCCCATTACATTCAAATGTAATTGATGTAATATTGTTATGAAATCATGGTGAGGAGCTCAAGGCCAAGGCCCCGCCATCGATTTAGTGATGCATATGGCTTGTGTGCTAGCCAGGCACATTGGAATTTCAATATCATGTAAGATGCATTTTAATAAAAATACCCACAACTAGCTATTCAATGCAATAAAGAGATGGGGGCATGATTTTACAAGGAATTGGGGGGGAAAACATTCAAACCCTTGAGCCAACCAAGTCAAGCCATGTGTCAATGAGAGAACCCATCAAACCCTCAACTACCCATGTTGACTTTTGTACCCAATCATTGATTTCTCCCAAGAGTTAGTTGAGGTAGTTAATGCCTTGGGGAATGGGAGGTATGGCTGTCCAAATTCGGGTATGGGCAAGCCACCCTACATGGGAAATCGCGTTTTGCTTCTTGGGCAAGAAAAGAGACATGAATTGCCCCCCCAAGCCATTATCCATCAACCAATTGCTCTCCCTCACGAGTGGGGATCTACGTGGGTGTTTTCTAGCCATGTTTTTGGGTGTTCTCCTTGATCCTCAGCTAGGATAAGGGTGTTTTTGTATTGTATACCAATGGGGAAGATGGGAAAATCGAATTGGGGTTCCATAGAGACCATTATGGCTATTAAATGCTAAGATGGTTTGGGGGGGGGGGGAAATCGTTTTTCCTCCCTATGAATGTTTTTCCTCATCCCACAATTCATTTTTGGATGGAAACAATTTGGGAAATCCCAAACCCATGGCCATCTTGTTGGAAAATCCATTGCTTTGGCTTGATCTTGAGTGTAAGCCTCCAAGGTTCGAATGCAGCCTGATAAACCCAGTTGTGCACTGACTTGGTTGAGAGGAAATGAGAAATGGGTTGTGAATGAGTGAATGTCCCCTTTTCCTTGTGAGAATCATGCCCAGCTCGGGGGTGGCCTTCGGACGGACTCAGTGTAAGCTGTCGAAGAGCCTATGGTTGGGTGGAATGTTGCAGCGACATAGCTAGTTGCTTGGGGCAGTTGCAAAAATGGAGATAAGTGTTTTTATGCCTATATATTTACTTCTGCACTATATTAATTCAATGACTGTTGATATGCTGTATGCATGAGTAATGTGTGTGGATGTTTTAATTCCGCTATGCATCATTTTCTTGTTTTCGATCTGCACACATCTCTTTTAATGATATGAATCTAATGAGTGGGCTAAGTTTTATGTGAAAGCCCCAGAGATTGCCATTAGGTACCCTTCCTTGCCTTGGATGGATGGGTGGGTACATTACAAAACTCTGTGTCTCTTGTGTGCTTGCTATTGTGTTTATGATTAATATGCCGTACATGTTATTCTCTTAGTGATCCTGAATGATAATGGAATGAAATTATCGAAAAATTAACAAGAGTAACTCCCATAGAAGAGGAAGAGGCAATTTGGATCTAGTGGGACACTTGGGCTAGATTCCCTAGCTCTATGACAACAATGATGAAGATGCTATGACACCTATGACACAAATCAGACCTGAAGGCTAACATCTGACATATATGACATGTTAGGGGTACTAAAAATATCCTCCAAGAGGGCGCTCAAGTGAGTTAGGGCAGCCAAAGAGACACTAAGTTGAAATTGGAGAAGGAGGGAGCTAGAATTGGAAGGACAAGTGGCATACTTGGGAATCTCTTCCCAACTTGAGTTGGCATGAAACTCTTGGAAGGAATTCGACCCATGGAGGACATTAGAAGTTTATAAAAGTCATTAACAAAGAAGAATAACAACTTTTGAGTATTTTTAGAATTTGGAATTGCATTTGTGAGAGAAGAGCTAGTGGATGACTAGTTTCTTGCCTTAGCCAATTTCAAGGGTGAAATATTCCCATCCAATTTGGTGTTTGGAGAGGCCACTCAGGTCTTGCATGGAGATTTAATGGAGTCTTTATTTGCAGGTGTAAGCTACAGGGCAGATCGTGGTTTCTTCTAGTGCAATTTACGCACTCAACCATTTCTAGTTTTCATTGCATATTCTTGCTCCTTGAGGGAGGGCGCTTTTGGTGAGCTATTATACTTTTTGGGGGATCTTATCATTCCCCATTTATGTTTTAATAAGATTCATATACTTTTTTATTCATCTTTAGAAATGTCTCAGGTCGAAAATGCAGTTGGAATGATGTAAATCTAATGTTTAATGAAGAAACAGTGCGATATCCCCACTACCTTGTTGTGAACCAATGTAATGTTGATGGATTCGAATGGATAAGTAAAATAATGATGGTTTATTGATGAATGGACTTTTATTTATGTATTAAATGAGTTTAGTGTTGAGTACATAAGCATTTGGATTCATTTTGTTGAATTTCATAGCATTTGGAGAAGATTGCCTATCATTTCCCCCAAGGTTGAAATTAGTCTTTTTGAATCTGATTTAAGGGAGTTATAGCAGAAATTAAAAGTTGAATGGTGATGCATATGAGTTCATGTTGAGTTCGAGTTGGATTGAGTGCATTTGAAAAGTCATTTTCATCATCTACCCCTAGGGGATTTGAACCACAATTTACTAGTAAGATCCCTATCTTGAATAGATTTGAAAGAGGAGTTTAAGAAGTCATATGAACACTCCAGAGCATCCACAAACATTATTAATATGTCTTAATATCATCCAAGTACCTTCTGTATCAATTTGGGAGAATTTGGAGTCATTTGGAGACCAAGGGACCAATACTAGTCAAAGAGAAATGGCTAGTCAAACTCCCTACTTTGGCCAGAATATTAAAGGGGTTTGCAGAAGTATTTTGTTGGTCCTATATCATCCTTGAACATCATAATCAATTCCTAATATTAGTCATACACCTTCTCAGAATATTTGGGAGCATTTGGAGCAAATGGGAGACCTAGACATCAAAACTAGTCAAAGGTCGAACTAGGGAAAAAAGTGAAAAATTTGCCATCATTAATAAATTCATAGAAAGGGACATTACAGACATTTACTACGAGAGGTATGCAAGAGATGAGTTTGAAATATACAGGACATGGATTTTTTCGATGCCATCAAGGAGGAATTCTACCCTGTTGGAAACTATGATGACCATTACACCAGAAGAGAGACTAGACGGTGCCAGAGTTCACCAATATATTCCATATCTTGCACTCAAAGATGTGTATTAGAGACTCCAGAAAAAACTTGGTTCTAAAGTATCGCAGTGGAATGCAAAGGTACATTCAAACATATAATTAGGATATCAATACACTTTCAATATCGAGCAAAAGTTTAAGCAAAAGAATAAGCAGGAGTTTGGGTTTTCAAATCAACAATAGTAGAAGCCTGGAAAAGGTGACCCTAACTCACAGAACAAAGGAAAAAACAAGGACGACCAAAATCATGACAAATAGCCCAAGTTGTAGGTAAAGAAGGGTAACGTGAAATCAAAGAAGGACGCTTGTAAGTGGTGTGAATTCCACAAAATACCTTGGTACAACACTAATGAATGTCGCTTAAAACAATTATTATTGGATAAGACGAAATCCCTAGATCCAGTCTGGATCACACTCCGATTCAAAGCAAGAAAGAGGAAAGAAAATCATTGATGTGGAACCTTGTGCCACCATCACAACTGCAAAGATCGAACCAAAATAGTCGAAGGATCCAGAGGAGGGGAAGTGCCTCTTCCATTCACAATTTTTGGTGAAGGGGAATGATCTAGACTTCATTATTGACATTGGTATCTAGAAGAACCTCATCTTGGTCGAGTTTGTTATAATATTGAAGTTGTTGATGATGCCAGAACCCCAACCATACATCATCGATTGATTGAGCCAGGGATCAGCCATTCACGTCAGTCAATAGTGCCACCTATCCTATGGCATAAATCCCTTCAAAGATGAGGTACTATGTGATGTTTCCCCACTTGAAATGTTTTATGGTCTTTTAGGACAACCCTATATGTGGAAATGCCATGTTATTTTTGAGTCCAGGCCTCCTATTGTATTTTTTACTTTAGAGGGCGAAATCTACAAGATACCCGAGGTAGTCTTGACTAATGCAATGTCCTTGATCTCCACGAAGCAATGTCAGAAGGTCATCTATTAGACTAGGAAATTTGTTCTCTTCATGGTTCGATCATAAGGTGGAAATAAGGTCATTGCAACCTCCATAGCTTCATCACAAGGTCTCTCCAAACAGTAGAAGTAGGTCGACAAGATTGTAGAAGGGTACAAGGACATCTCCACTTCCCCTACGGGGGTGTCTCGTCACTACTAGGTAAAACATCCAATCGAATTGATACTAGGTGCTCCTTTACCTAATGGCCCAATATATATGTGCTTTCTTTTGGAGAGTGAGGAAATAAAACGTCAAATTTACAAGCTCATCCAAAAGGGACACATTCGACCAAGCTCCTCACCTTGCGAGATTCCATTTGTGTTGGTGTAGAAAAAGGATGGGACATGGTGACTCTATATTGCTTACATAGCCTTGAACAAAATCACTGTCAAGAATCAATATCCGATCCCTTGGATTGATGGTCTTCTTGATCAAATTAAGGATGCGAAGTTCTTTAGCAAGATTGCTCTGAAGTTGGGCTACCACCAGGTTCCAATTGAACAAACTGATGTATGGGAGACAACCTTCAATTCTAAAGAAGGCCTCTTTGAATGGTTGGTCATGCCTTTTGGCTTGACTAATGCTCTAGTGACATTCATGAGGATGATGTATGATATCTTGTGGTAGTTCACAAAATCCTTTGTGGTCGTATATCTGGACAACATCCTCATCTACAACAGAACTTGGGAAGAATATATGCATCACATTCAACATGTCCTCAGTACCCTGTGGCAACACAAGTTATATGCCAACCTGGAGAAATGCTCATTTGGCATGTAGAGAATTCTATATTTGGGATATATCGAAGATGAACATGGGGTGCATGTGGTTCCATCCAAGATCCAATTCATTCATGATTTCCCAACCCTGATGACCCTGATAGAGCTCCATAGCCTCTTGGGGATTTCCAAACTCTACTGTAGGTTTGTGTTGGGGTTCCCTCATATCGCTTGGATATTAATCCAAGTGACCAAGGGTGGAGCTAAAGCCAAGTTCACTTGGTCGGGGTCACAACAGAAAGCATTCGAGGATCTGAAACATCACCTCCACTTAGTGCCAATCCTCACTCTGCCAGACCTGTAACAACCATTTGAGATTGAGACAAATGCCTCAGACTATGTTATCGGTGCATCCCTCACTCAACATGGACATCCGATGTCATATCAAAATGAAACATTGTATGATAGTGTTTGTAGATATCCCACCTATGACAAGGAGATGTACTCCATTGTGAAAGCATGCCGATAGTGGAAGCATTACATTCTAGGGAAGGAAATGATAATCCACACTGACCACATGCCCCTAGAATTCATGCAGAATAGGGAAAATTATAGAATGATCACCATCAGAAGTGGTCCACGCACTTGCGACAATTTAATTTAAACATTAAGTACAAGAATGGTAGCATGAACTATGTTGTAGACCGCCTCAACGTACCGATCCCCAGTTGTGGCACTAATCGTGGTTCTTAAATCCTGTGGGTATGATACCTTCGGGTGGCCCCAATTATACAAGAGTGACCCTAACTTCGCTGCTACATGTCAGACACTGGATGTTGGTAAACAAGTTCCATATTTTCACCTTTAGGATGAAATTTTGTGCTATCTAGGCCATCTTTGTCACGTCCCTAACCATCAATCTGACCAACAGAGTGGGACATGGACTAATTATAGCTTCTAAATTTCACCCCACAGTAATATTACGAATTCATAACAATTCAATACGTGTGCAGATGCATAGTAAAAATACCCAACAAAATAAAATCCATCCACACACACAACACTTGCATATACCAGCATAATCATTCCAGGAATCAATTAAAAACATTGTAGATTCAATACAAAGAGATTACTTATCTTTAAATAATGAAGATCCAAGCAACTAGCTGTGTAAGAGAAATTTTCACCCGGTCGTAGGAACTCTATCCAACATATACTCTTTCTACTAAGAGGCCACCCCCAAGCTAGTCTATGAGGCCACCAGGGCGAAGAAAACACCTACGAGATTCTCTCTCTTAGCCCATAACCCATTTTGCACTCCATGCTTAAACAAGTGCTCATACAGATATCTATAGGGATCTTACTTAGCCAACACAGCCTTGGATCCAACAATACCTACCCCACAAAACACCATTCTATGCTCATGCATCCCCTTCATCAGTCCACGACTCTCTTGGGAGATCCATCTTGCCATGTGATTCCAGTGTCTGCATAGAAGGAGTCCAATATGATCTGTGATATTGGAGAACCACCTGTATCTTTAATTCATGGCTTCTCAAGCATCTGTGAGTAGAATAAATTCCTAGGTAAATGTTCCTAGCTTTCGAAACCTCTATGCTCACCTACAACCATCTATTTTTCCCTTCAAATATACAACTTTATCTTTAAATTCGAGTTTCTAGCTTAGACATAGTCTGGTAATGATCATGAACAACAATAGGAAATTCTACGTAGTGTAGATCCACATGAGAGAATGATAGGATGAGTGTTGACTCCCAAGGATATGAGATTATGGTTAAAACACTAAAAGGAAAGAACTTGTAACGTAGGTTTTTAGTGTTACAAGATTGGTCAAAATTTTCAAAAAACCTCCACTACAACCTATGCCCATGGTACTGGATGTTTTAGTGGAGGATTTTACGGAAATTTATTATAACTAAAAGATATCAGTGGCTAGAGGCTTTAGCAGAGGTTTTTTTTCACCAGTGCACTTTTGACAAAGATGCGCCGGTGCGCTTCTAACAAAGATGCACCGGTGTGCTTCTTTCAAAGATGCACCGATGCGCTTCTGACAAAGATGCACTAGTGCGATTTTGTCACAGATGCACTGGCGGGCTTCTGACAAAGATGCACCTGTGTGCTTCTGACAAAGATGTACCAGTGCACTTATGTCAAAGATCCATTGGTGCGCTTCTGCCAAAGATGTAGCGGTGCGACTTCACCAAAGAGGAGCACCGATCATTTTTTTTCCAAAACCACACTAGTGCACATTTTTAGTAGAGCACCAGTGCACCTACAGTAAAGAAGCATAGATGCACTTATACTAAATATGAGCATTGGTGTACCTTAACCAACAATGAGCATTGGTTTTCCCATACCAAAGAGGAGCACTGATGAAAAAAAACAATTTGTTGTGTACAAAAACCTTGTGAACATGCAAATAAAGGGAGGCGATTTAATAAATACATGATAATTTATTAAAATGTACTGATATAATAACTTTGATTTTGAATATTCCAAGTATTAGTTCATAGCCTTGTTTATTTATTTTTTTAACAACAACGGTTGATAAGATTCTATAAAATAATGGTAACTAGGTTACAATTGAATTGGGAATACTGTTCCCAATAACTTAGCATTGTTGTGGAAGCTAGCTCTTTATTTTCTAGTCTTGGAATATCGAAGACATAGTCCTGAACTCTAGAAAGTTACATAATAGAAATAAAAATGAAATAATGATTTTTTTTATTGCAATACTCCTCAATTCTAAGTCATCCTATCTCATGTATTTCCAGCAAGCGTACCAAATGAGCTCCTTCAACTAGATTTTACTGAAACGATTTTCTCATATCCCGATCTCAACATTTCTTTCAATTCCTCTCACATCAAACTTGTTGTTTTACCCTTGATGATTTTGCTCTGAACGTGGTAGTCTGATTGCTCCCCTTTCTTTCGAGCCACCTGTTTTCTGACTTTGCATTGTGCCTAGTCTCTGCCCAGATCCATCGCTTTAACTGGATTTTAAAATGTCTTTCTCAATGACGACGTGAACCCTGTTCCATTTTGTCAGCATGAGCCCTGTTCCATTCGGCGATTTAACATTCTCTTGTCATATTTTAAAATGTCTATCTCACTGATAGCGTGAAACCTGTTCCATTCTGTCAGTGTGAGCCCTGATCCTCTCTCTACCCCGCAAAAATCCAATAGATTTAGAAGTATTTTCAGATTTCCATGAGAATTGCTTCATCCATGGCATAGGGAAAAGGAAATTTCTTGTCGAATCGGGGGGGATTAAGGAACCCAGTTGATGCTGAGGTCTTGACCAGTGCTGAACAATATTCTACAGTCCATACCAGCACCTTTTTTGGCCATATTGTTTGCTTGCTAATTGTTATGCCTCAAAATGTGATGGAAATTGATGTTGTTAAAATATTTTACTATATAGTTGAAAATGTGATGGAGATTTGTGACAGGTTTTTTACGGTTTTTGGCCAAGCTCCTAGCTTATCGAATAATTAGCATTGAATCTCCAATGGCCACTAAATCCTTTCCCTCCTTGTGATTTCCATTCCTTTGATCAACGCGAGCCACTCCCCACACATATTCTTTCATCTTGTTTCCCTCAATATCTAGGAGTACTCCTCCCGCACCTACCAAACCAGGGTTTCCTTTCGAGGCCATGTCGAAGAACATGATGTGGCAACCAGTATTCTTGACCCAGAGCTGTAGATCCTCTGGTGTCAATCTGATTTTCCAATTGTGTGTGGTATGTTTCTTGGGATAGACCATGGGAGAGTTTTGGGTGGATATCAAGAGCTCTGCCACCCATATTTTTTCTTCAATGCTTAAGGGTTCTTTGCTTATGTTTTTCATACCTTTAGTTGAAAGTGCTTCGATCCAAAGTGTTTTTGCTGATGATAGAACCTTTCCAAGGGTGGCTCTTATGTCTTCAAAGAGTTCTTTGTTCCTTGCATTCTAGAGCTTCCAGCATATGAATTTGGGGAATGCAACCCACGCTCTTTTGAAATTTGGCTTCCTGTACAACGTACAGTGGTAGTAATCATGCCATCTTGCAAACAGGTCGTTCCAATTTGTTGGGAGAGTCAAGTTTGGGTGAATTTCTCGAAAGGCACGGTGCCAAACCTCCTGTGAGAATTTTCACTCTAAAAATAGATGGTCGATTGTCTCTTCTTCTTCCTTGCATAAAATGCATCTTGTTGGTCCTTCTATCCCCCTTTTCTTGATATTTTACACGGTTAATGTCTTCCTTTGAGCTAGTGTCCAATAGAAGACGTTTATTTTTGGGAGGCCTTACTTGCCCCAAACGCTGTTCCACTTGCTATCTTTGATTCGCTGGTTATTGAGGGAGTCCATGTAGCTGTAACCTTCCTTTACTGTGTAAGTGCCAGCACTTCCCCATCCACGCTTATCCCTCATGTTTTGGTGTATGGGGAGAGATCAATGGAACATTGCAAGCAGAGCAGTGTATTCTTGAGAGAGGTGCTCTGGAAATTCTAATTCAATCCATCCATCCCATCTTCCTCGATTTGACTAGATAGACAAATCATACAGAGTATGTATGTTGGATTGTTCCATCCATTCTTTTAAAGCTTGGAATTCGTGGAGAAGATTTGCAAGAGAGTTTGAGCCAATGTTGTCTTTCCAAATTTTAATTTGCTTACCATTTCCTGGGATCCAGAAAATTCTGCTTTGAATTATGAATGCCGCTTTCTTACAAAGGTTCCAAATTGAAGAACCTTTTCTACCCTGATGAATGTTATACACACAACTTCTTCTGCTGCCTGACATGTATTTTTTGTGGAGGATTTCTTTCCACCACGCCTTCTTGCCAGAAATAATTCTCCACAAAATTTTTGCTCCAAGTGCAAGGTTCATTATCGATGGGTCTTTGATCCCTGCCCCTCCATAAATTTTGGGTCTGCACATTGTGTCCCATTTGATTAGATGGAACTTTTTGTAGTGATTGGACATCCCTACTTGCCATAAGAATTTTCTGAGCTCTTTAGTGATTTCATTCATAACTGTTTTAGGTGCTAGGGATATGGAGCAAGCATAGAGGGGATACCCAAATAGGATGGATTTTATAAGAACCAATCTTCCAGCGGGATTAAGCCATCTGAAACCCCATGAGCTTATTTTGTTTTTTATTTTTCCTATCATACCTTGCCAGTCCGCTACTCTTTTTTTTCCTTTGAAGATGGGTATACCAATATAAATAAAGGAGTTCCAGTTTGTTATTCCTTCGAACTTGAGGGTTCTTGTAATATTTGATAACACCCCGAGAGTGCAGTTCCATCCATAGACCTTTGAATTGGCTGAATTTATTTTTCCATCTGAAGTTGAGATGAATGTGGAGAGAACTTTGTTGAATCTATCAGCTATGATAGAGGAGGCTCCCCCAAGTAGTATAGTATCGTCTGCGAATTGTGCATGGTTGACTGCCTTGACTTCTCTTACAATTTTGAGTCCTTTTAGTTCCCCCAATTCTTGCAAAAGTTGAATTTTTCTGCTCATTGATTCCGAAACTAAGAGATAAAGGAATGGAGACATTGGACAACCTTGGCGCAGTCCTCTTGAGGCTTGAAAGAAGTTAGTTGATCTGCCGTTGACCAGGGTAGCTATCCAGGGGATGCTTATACATGCTTTGACCCAACGAACAAATCTTCTTGAGAATCCAAACTTGATCATCATTTCGAAAAGAAAGGGATGGTTTACTCTGTCAAAGGAATTGGCCATATCGAGCTTCATGGCCATTCCTTGATGCTTTTTTTCCATGCTGGAGTGAATCACTTCTTGAACAATAATGATATTGTCGAGGATTTGTCAACTAGCTATGAACCCCCCTTACGAATCTGAGATGAGCTGATCCATGACTTTCCTCATTCTGGTGGCGAGAATATTTGATAGGATCTTATAGGAGGTGTTGCAGAGAGAGATCGGTCAAAAGCGATCTATGGAACTCGGTGTTTTGTCTTTAGGGATTAAAGCAAGAAAAGTGGAATTGGTGGCCCCTCCTATTTTGTCTTTCTTCCTGGTCCAGTTGGGCATTTTTTTCAGGTCCTCTTTGATGATCTCCCACGCTTCCCTGTAAAAATTTATGGTAAACCCGTCAGGACCTGGTGCCTAGTCCACTTGAAGGGACTAAATGGCGTTTTCAATTTCATGTTCCAAGATCGGTTTGGAGAGTTCTCTGTTTTCATTGTCCGAAACAAGAGTGGGAATTCCAGAAAGAAGATCTTCTTTTGATTCCGGATTTGTATCTCCTCTGTCGTTAAAAAGATCACTAAAATGGTTGAATATATGGATCTTCAAGTCTTCTTGACCTCTGACATCTCTCCATTTTGGTTATGCGGTTCCTTAATAGCATTCTTGTTGCGACAAGCTTTAGCTTGTTTGTGAAAGTAATTCGTGTTGTTGTCACCTCCCTTTAACCATAGCTGTCTTGACTTGATTCTCCAGAAATCTTCTTCTTGGTTGGATGCTGCAAGAATTTTCTGATTTAAATGGTTTTAATGGCTGAGAGTGAGGGGCGTGATCTCCTCGAGCTCCATTCTCTACTGAAGATTGGCGAGATCCGTTTGAAATTTAATTTTGTCTTGTCTCGAATTATTGTGGAAGTTTTTTGCCCGATTTTTAAGTACGTTTCTGACTGCTCTCAGCTTGCATTCCCAAGTATAACTGGGAGATCCAAATATGCTTACATTCCATGCAGTTTGCACAAGATCATAAAAATTGAAATCCTGGATCCATTGAGAGTTGAATCGAAATGGGATAGGGCCAAAATTTTCTAGAGATGTGAGCGATAAGGTGATTGGCTTGTGGTTAGAGGCCGCAGATGAAAGGGTGTGCGAACAAGCTATGAGATCTGAATTAAGGAAGAATGTGCTTACAAGAAATTGATCCAACTTAGTTGTGATGTGTCCAGCTCCGTAGCTTCTATTGTTCCATGTGTATTTTCCATTTCTGAGTGGGATGTCCATCAGGTCCAGATCATTGATTAAATCCTCCAACTTTTCTCCAAATGGATTGCGAACAATGCTACCTCCACGCTTCTCCTGTTGAGATTTTGTTGCATTAAAATATCTAGCAACTATAAGATTTTTTCCGCTCATGTCCTATTTTAAATTGTTGAGATCTTCCCAGAATTTAGTCTTGTCCCTGTAATCAGTGGGACCGTAGACATTGCAAATATAAAAGATATTGTTGCTGTCCTTTTCCTGTATTTCGGTGAGAAGCCAGTGGTTATTCTCCTTGGTGGAAATTAAAGAGAAATTATGTGAAATCAGAGTATCAATTCCCCCAGATGCTCCATGAGCACTAAGAGATTTTCCAAGGCAATTCTTCCAGAGTGAGCGTGAGAGAGACATGGCCTCCACATCCGACAGTTTAGTCTCTTGGATTAGCATAAGATTAGGTTTTTCGGATTTTATAATTTCCTTGATTGCTTCAACTTTATTCAACTCGCCTCGACCCCTGCAATTCCAAGAAACTACTTTCATTACTTCTTGACGGCCTATGATCCTGCTCGGGAGTTGCCATCGGGCTTAACACCACTTTGAGATTTGGTATTTTGGAGCTGTTTCATTTCCTCTAGGATTTTTTGCCTACCCATCTTGATCTCTCTTTCTGCTTCCAATTCTCTGTAGTACCTTTACAATTTCCTTCCTCTGGTATTTGGCAGTTGCACCACATCATATTCCTTTTAGGATTCCGTGCTTGTATTATCTGGGGATGAGTTGAGTGGGACGAATTTTTATTTTACCTTATCTGCCCATGAGCTTCCAGGTGTACCGGTTCCACCCTTTTCCTCACCGATCAACTCCTTTCTTGGGGATGAAGATTGTATGCTGATAAGAATGGGTATTTCTTCCGTTTCTTTCTCTGTTGAGGTTGCTTCCAAGATTGGGATTTCTCCTTCTTCTAGCGGCAAATACTGAAATCTGTTGTTGGTTGTGTCTTCCCTTACTTCCTTAGTGATTTCTTTTTCAATTTTTGATTGAATCCCCTTGGATGGTCCTACTGCTGTATTTGTTTTCCTTCCTTTTTTTATTTGTTGCCAACCTTCTTCTTGCATTTTTTTTGGGACTTCTTGAGATTCGTTAGGGCAATTTTTGACAAAATGTCTGTATTTGTGACACTTCTTGCATTTGAATGGAAACTACTCGTAATCAACTTTCTGAATGTGCTCCCATCCATCCATGTATAGATTGACTTCCTCCGGTAACCCTTTTTCCAGATCTACTTCTATACAGACTCTTGTGCAGGAGAACAAAGGTCCTTTTGGCTCTGCTTTATCAATGTATTTGCCGAGGGAGTTACCTATAGCTTGCAGTGTTTCGTCATTCCAGTAGTGTAGTGGCAGGTGTGGGAGCCGAACCCACACTAGGAATATAGAAGGAACATCCTTCTCAGGGTTGAATGACATACTCCATCTGTTTAAGTACAAGCCGCGAGGACCCATGAAATACGGGTCGCTCCCGAAGATCAGATCCTGGTCAACTTTGTGTTTGAATAGAAAAGTGAAGAAGCCCTTTCCGCAAAAGTAGTGTTGCAGACCCCCTAAAATTAGAGGCATCCAGTTCTGGTTAATCCATGCGTCCATCGATTTGGGGGAAGGTCAGATTTCAGTGAATTTCCCAATCAAACTGCATTTGCTTAGAGTGAGGGATTTCATTTTCAAAGCCGTCGATAAGATATGGATACGGGGAGCAGCTTCTCTTTTAATTAAACTTGCGTCTAAAGAATCTATTGGGGGAGGGGGCGTAGCATCTACCAAATATCTAAATGCGGCATCTAGGAGTCTCTTCCAATCCTCCGGTGAAGGTGGGGGAGAGTCCATGGTTGACCCAGAGAGAATCCTGCGCAAGGAGAGCCCGCAGGCACTCTGCCAGATCTCAACAACTCGATCACTGCCAAATCCTGATCCTGTGGTGCAGAGATTCGCAGAAGGCCCAAAGGGGCAATCAACGCGGGGGAAGCTTGGTCTCTCCAAGTTCATACCCTTGTTTATTAATCAATCTCTTATTTACAATTTAAAAATGAAATGCTTTCCTAATATTAAACAAAAATTATAGTTTTGATTGTTTGTAATATAATTTTATAGTTAAAAGCATATGAAATAAGACATTATCAATAATGATAAAAATAATATTATAAAAATGTATAATAATTAATATTGAAATGTTAAGCATTACAATTTAAAGTCCTGGAGCACTAGCACGCCTATAGTAAAGAAGCACCGATGCACTTATACAAAAGATGAGAACTAGTGCACCTTAACCACCAATGAGCATCATTGTGCCCATACAAAATAGGAGCACCGATGACAAAAAACAATATGTTGTGTACATAAACCTTGTAAACATGCAAATAAAGGGAGGTGATTTAATAAATACAAGATTATTAAAATGTAGTGATATAATAAATTTGATTTTGAATATTCCAAGTATTAGTTCTTACCGTTGTTTATTAATGAATCTCTTATGTAAAATTTAAAAATGAAATTTACTTGCTAAATATTAAAAAAAAAAACTATAATTTTGATTGTTTGAAATAAAAAATTACAGTTAAAAGTATATGAAATAAGACATTATCAATAAAAATAAAAATAATATTATGAAAATGCTTAATAATTAATATTTAAATGTTAATCATTACAATTTATAGTAATGGTGATGGAACCACCCACACAAAACCATGATGAGTGTCAAACCACTCCATTTACCACTTAATGAGTGGATCTCTTGTAATTACAAAACCACTCAATTTTTACATGAAAATTGTTTGATGGGAACTCTCCAAAACCACTCATCCACTAGAGATAATATGCCTAGCACGAAAAAATCAATTCTCTCAGACCAAAGAAGAGCACTAGTGTTCCCACACCTTAAAACAGGACCATCAGTGCACTTATACAAAAAATGTGCACCGGTGCACCTTAACCAAAGAGATGCATTGATGCGCTTCTAAGAAAGATGCACTGGTGCGAATATGCCAAAGAGAAGTACCATGAACATAAAATACATCGCCGTCAACATAAAATGGTTTTCCGCAGGTACAAAAGCCTCATTAACCTGCAAATAAGCGAAGGTGAAAACCCTTATGGATATGAACCCATGCTGCACAAAAAAGTATCATTTTCTTTTCCAAACTTGCTGCTCATTTTCTATCCATATATTTTGAAGAAAAATCATAAAATGAATCCACCATTAACCTGCAAAATCGAGGAAAAACTCTCAAACCAACAAAAATGAACAACAAAACCAAATAAGAAATTATGAACAATAGTGGGAATGGAAAAATAATAGAAATAAATAAATAATGTGAAGAAATAAAATAATGAAGAGGGAAAATATGGTTTCTTAGCTGCAATACTCTTCCTCTTCCGTTTCTCTCTCGTAGAACCATGTGAAATAAAGAAATGAAATAAAACCTCTTTTTCCCCCTCTTCTTATTACATTTTCTCGCTTCTTTCAAAAGTTAAAAAAAACATGCTTCTTTCAATAAGCGAGGAAAACCCATATATTTTGATGTGAACCCTAAATAAAATCCACATTAACCTATGAAATAGAGGAAACACTCTCAAACCAACCAAAACAAACAACAAAACCAAATAAGAAATTAGGAACAATAGTGAGAAATGAAAAATAATATAAATAAAATAGATAACTGGAAGAAATGAAACAATGAAGAGGGAAAAAATCGGTTGCTTGGCTACCATACTCTTTCTCTTCCTCTTCATCTTCTTCTTATCTATGGTAGAGCCATGTGAAATGAAGAAATAAAAAAAAAACCCTATTTTTTCCTCTTTTGAAGACATGTTTCCCGCTTCTTTAAAATGTTTAAAAAATCTCGCCTTTTTCAATAAGTTAAAAAAAGCAACTTATTGTTCGATGCTTTTGTATATTAGAAGCATCAGTGCGCCTAAACTGTAAAAGGGGCACCGGTGCACCTTCACCAAAGAGGAGCACTGACACCGGTGCGCCTCAACATAAGAGGAGCACCAACACCGATGTGCCTCAACATAAGAGGAGCATTGACACTAGTGTGCCTCAACATAAGATGAGCACCGGTGTGCAGTTTCAAAAGTGGAGCATTGATTTTTTTTTTTACAAACTAATATTGGTGCATATGGGTTAGGGAGGATTGGTGCACCCACTCCTTAAAAAGAGCACCGGTTCACCTTCACCATAGAGGAGCACTGCCACCGATGCGACTTCACCAATGAGAAGCACCGACACCGGTGCACCTTATCCAAAGAAGAGCACCAGTGCGCCATTACAAAAGTGGAACACTGATTTTTTTGGGATAAAATCACACTGGTGCAAATGCGTCATAGGGCAATAGTGCGCCATTACTAAAAAACATGCATCAGTGCTCCATCACTAAAAAATAAGCATCGGCGTGCCTAAACCAAAGATGCACCAGTGCGAGATAATGGTTTTGGGCACACCGATAAAAAACATCTACTAAAACCTCCACCCGCTTGCCTTAGCTAGAAACCTAAAGGGACATGTTTTTTGGGGAGGTTCTGTGTCACGTCCCCTCCTGTGGACCCAATTCAAGGAAGGAAACATGATACCAATCTGTGGGGCTTTTACATAAACTCATCTCAATTCATTAGATTCATACGAATTAAATCCAATGTGTGCAGATGCAATTCAACAAACATGCACAGCGGAAATAAACAAATCGTCCACACACATTTCATATGCATACATCATATCAATACAATCATCAAATTAATACATTTCATAATTAAATACACATAAGAATATACTCATCTTCATTGCAATTGTTCCAAGCAACTAGCTATGTCGCTGCAACGTTCCACCCAACCATAGGTATCTTCCCAGACTGTATTCTTTCAGCACTCAGAGACCACCCCTGAGCTGGGCATGATTTCTACAAGGAAAAGGGGACATTCAAGCTCATACACAGCCAATTAATCATTTCATCTAAGCCAAGCTAGTCCACAGCTGGGTTTATCAGGCTAAATTTTAACCCAGGATGCTTGCACTCAAGCTCAAGTCAAAGCAATGGATACCCATAACCCATACCCCAACATACTCTTTTCTCACACATCAAGCACAATCATAGGGCATGGATACACTTGTTTAACAATGGGATTTACAAACAAGATGGCCATGGGTTTTCCCCAATCGTTTCCAGCCAAAAACTAATTGTGGGATGGGAAAAACAATCATAGGGAGGAAAATGATTTCTCCCCAAACAATCTAAGCAGTCAACGACCAAAATGGTCTCTATGGAACCCCCAATTCCATTCCCCTTCTTCCCCACTGGTATATAACACAAAAACACCCTTCTCCCAGCTGAGAATGAATGAAAACACAGAATTTCGATGGGGAAAAATGCCCAGCCAACTCCCTACTCGTGAGAGAGCCAAATTGGTTGATGGATAATGGATTTGGGAGCAATTCATGGCTCTTTTCTTGCACAAGAAACAAAACACGATTTTCCATGAAGGGTGGCTTGCCCATACCCGAATTTGGACAGCCATACCTCTCCATTCCCCAAGGCATTAACTACCTCAACCAACTCTTGGGAGAAATGAATGATTGAGTACCAAAGTCAACATGGGTAGTTGGGATTTTAAGGGTTCTCTCATTGACACTTGGCTTGACCTGATTGGATCCAAGAGTTTGAATATTTCCCTCCCAATTCCTTGTAAAATCATGCCCCCATCTCTTGTTGCATTGCATAGCTAGTTGTGGGTATTTTATTAAAATGCATATTTACATGATGTTTGAAATTCCAATGTGCCTGGCTAGCACGAAAACCATATGTATCAATAAATCGATGGCGGGGCCTTGGCCTTGAGCTCCTCACCATGATTTTATAACAATATTACATCATTTATAATTTTAATTCAATAGGGTCAAGATGGGTACGTGACATTCCAATACAACCTATGCTATAGGGAGTTTTCCTTGTAGTGAAAGAAAAATGGCATAGCTTCCAACCATAGAAGAAAAGGACTACTAAAAACTACATAACTGACTTCTGGTAGGTAACAAAACTGTCACAAAAGAGCATTCACCCCCATGCTTCAATAACTGCAAGAGGTGACTTTTCCCACCAACCTCACACATGCATTCAATGGTTGGGTTTAATAGTCAAGATGAAGTAATTGGATCATTTAAAGCACATGGAAGAATTTGGATGATTTCTAAGGTTAGCACTTGGTAGAAAAGGATTTAGCTTCTCATAGGCCCCCTTTCCTCTTCCCCTTTGGTGGAATCATATCCCTCTAGTGCTCTTTACACAAACATCTTGGACCATTTTTATTACTTATGCAATATAATATTTACATATATTTTGAGTTAGAATGGAAATCCAACCATACAGTCCAGATAAAAATATTTACATCATATATTCCTAGCCATTCATTGGTCAGGACTTGGCCTTGAGCTCCACACTAGGAATCCATACTAGCATATTTGCATCATTTTACATGATCTAATTAAATACATTACAAGGGTCAAACTATGGGTATTACAATCTTTGTGTTCCATCAAGCAAGTGCACAAAGCTAATTTGGGAGGCACACTATAGTTGGTTGGTCAAACACTTTGGCATGGGGAAGACAGTAGCAGTGCTTCATAAGTATTTCTATTGGACAAAACTCTGACATGATGTCAACAAGTATATTCAATCGTGCACTGCATGTTCCATTGCTAAACCTGCCATCAAGAAGCAAGGGTTGTACACTCCTTTTCCTACCAAAGAAAGGCCTTTGGTGTTGATGTATATGTAACTTCGGAATGTATTTCACATATATGTATATTGTATTCCTATAGAGATGGTATTATTCCTCTATAAGGAAGTGTCGTCATTTATATTGTAAGTGTCGTAACTTATACTTGATGGGTTATTAGACCACCTTGTTGGGGTCGGCCCTGTATAAGTCATGTGGGTCAAATGGTTATTAGACCACCCTATTGGGGGTCGGCCATGTGGGTCAAAGGGTTATTAGACCACCCTATTGGGGGTCGGCCCAGTCAGCATTATATTATGTGGTTAAGTTCGAGCCTACATGAGTTAGGTAAAAAGGCAAGTCAAGTCAAGTATAAATAGAGTGCGGGAGGCACTCTATTTACTCACGCACTTCTCACACATGCTCTCAAGGAGGAGAGGCGCACTTATGGAGGAGGAGGATCTGCTGCTAGGTTATGTCTATCTCTTGGTTGGTTGTATCATTGGTCTATCTATCTCTGAGGAAGTTATTGGGGTTTTTCACCTTTATGGTTTTCCCCAAGTAAATCTTTGTGTCTCTTGTGTGCTTGCATTATTGTCTCCATGATTGATATGCTGTAGATATGCTGTACATGTTGTTCTCTCAGTTAAGATCCTAGATCATATTGAAGTAAATTCAGAAAATTTAACATGGTATCAGATCTAGCCTGAAAGAAGGCATGATATGGCATGTATGACACTTGTTGCACTTACGATGCTAGGGCTTGATATAGCAAAAACCAGTCATCGTAGCACTTTCGCTATAAATCCGTTTTGGCGAAGTTTTCGGATCTGAAATTGTTACAGGCCGAAGCTAAGATCTCCAGGTATCTTGTGTCCAAAGGAAAACCTCTAATTCGTTGTACTTTGTGATTTATGATCTGTACAATATAGGGTTTCTGCCTCTTCCAGATCTGAGTCAAAATCAGGTGACCTTGGGAAAAAGGTCATATCTTGGGCTAGGAAGCTCCAAATGAAATTTCGTAAAAAGTGACAGGTAGTACACAGTCTTCACTATCTCAGAAAACTTTTTCAGAGGCCGAAGTCGAACCAGTGACACGTGGCACACCGTACAAGTTCGCTCTCCTGTATTATCCCATAAACAGGTCACGTTGCGACATTTGGCATAACTCTCTCTCAGAGAGTCCAATTGAGGTCAGACCTGTCAGGATGGAAAGGTAACATGCCGAGATATCTCAGAAAACGTTTTCAGAGGCTGAAGTTAAAACAGTGACACGTGGCATGCCGTACAAGTTCGCTCTCCTGTTTTATCCCAAAACAGGTCACGTTGCGACATTTGGCATATCTCTCTCTCAGAGAATCCAATTGAGGTCAGACCTGTCAGGATGGAAAGATAACAGGTCAGGCTATCTCAGGAAACTTTTTCAGACCCTGTGGATCAAAAATTTCGGAGTTACACCAGAAACAATCAGGTACATATTTCTGTCAAAACAGAATTATTTTTTGGTACCTTCGTTCATAGCTTCCGGAATTTAGGGCTTTGGAGAAAGTTGGAATTTTTGTAATCGGAGACCACGGCTGGATGCTACTCATCAAAATAGAAATTTAGAGACCAAGATCAGAATTTTTGGTTGGGCAGAAGGCCGGGCTTGATTAGACCCTAGTTCGGGACTTTGATCAGAAAAGTGGAAAATTAGGGCTTCTGTAAAAATGGGAATTTTTGAAATCTGTGACCACGGCTGGAAGCTCCTCAGAAAAATAGAAGCTTAGAGATTTGGATCAAACATTTTGATGGGGAAAAAGAGTGGGCTTCATCAAACCCCAGTTCAGGGTCACGTCCAGTGAATCTAGAAGTTTCAAAGGCAAAATTGAGGAGTGAAACTTTGCAGTTTTCAAATTCTGAATATACCAACTTGATCAGCTCATCAAGGCACATATTTCTATCCTATCAGAAGTTTGAAATTCAAAGTTTGAATTTTTGGGGTTTCTCTGACAAACCCATATCCAGCTCAAGGTCTAGTTCTTGCAAATCAAGTGGATTGGGTTAATCACTTGCATAAGTGAAGAAGTTCCTGTTTTAGAGGGAGATGAGGCTAAGGCCTTACATAAGAAGATTACAAGTGATCTCGACAGGTATGACTCATCGAGGTATGTTTTGAGATTTGTTCATAATTAAGTTTATGGTATGCTTGTCTTCATATTATCACGGTTAGTACAATCTTGATTTTAGACTTGTCATATCACCTTAATAAAATTATGAATGCATGATAGAAGTCATTCATTTATTAGGAGTATGAAACTTATGTTTGTACTAACACATTGTGATGTTGTATGAGTTTTATGTTGTCTACTAACATGAAAGGTACACCAAGAAGACAAATCATGTTCTAGTTCAAGAACATATGATCATGAGGACAAAGATTCATCCATTGCCATGGATCTCATAGAAGATCCATTCTCGAGGTATGTATAACTTAGTTTTATAATGGTTAACTTATGAGACATGCATGTTACTAGCACAAGTCACTAAAGAGAACCAGAAGACATTATGCGGGTATGTTAGACATAAATAGCTAGCATGCTAATCCAGGTATGTTTTTCCTATATCAAGCTAAAATCCTACCTTGTGTTAGGATCTTATACTGTTGTTGATAATAATTATTCATGAAGTCATAGGTTTGAATAATCATGGTTGGATGTATATTATTATAATTGATGATATGACTAACCAGAAGAATCATGAAAGTATAGGCTTGAATAATCACAGGTTTTATGCATTTTATATCTTGATTGATGATTCAACTAACCTGAAGAGTCATAGGCTTGAGTAATTACAGGTTTAGACATGTTATGTTTCTTATGATTTGACTAACCATAAGAATCCTTGAATGCTCATGCTTATTATTTCTGTTTGAAATGATCATGACTATACATGCTTGAGATTATTGTGTTTTAATAGTATACTAATGAATGTATGATTTTATATGAGATCACAAGGATAACACATTCATGATACTAATAAGCATGCATAGGGACCAAGGATGAATATGAGTTCAAGAACAGGTAATTCAGGAAGCAAAGATCAAGAGGGAGCACACTCCAGTTGTTCCTGCAAGAAAGCAAAGGAGCACACTTCAGTAGTTTTTGAAAGGATGCAGATATTCAGAGGGAGTTGATCATCTCTCTACATTTCACAACAGAAAGGTGTAGAAGAAGCTACCTCAGATTAGGACTCCAGCAGCTCCTGCAAGGAAGCAAAGACTCAGAGGGAGTCCACCCAACGAACAAACAAAGATAAGTATTTGAATTGTCATTTCTTAAATAATACTGTTCAATAATGTATATACTGATGTTCCTAGAATTAGGTTGTGTATTATGCATATTAGAATAATTGCATTGATGAACAGTATACTACTAATATGCATGGGTAAGTAGCCTATGGCACTGTACAACATTCCATTGCTACTTATCTAGAATGAAACCTCTTTGCTGACATGTTGGGAGTTGTGCACACTCTTAACAATGTTCTGGTAGAGATTGGAAGGCATCTAGAAAGTTACGGGATATGGATAAATGTTGTATTAAAGCATTGGCTAAGATAATTGCATGACTGTATGGCATATTTCTTTATGTGTAAGAATTTGTTCCGAAAACTATAAGATGTTTTCTAATCATGCAATTTAACTTGTTGTGTAGGAAAGATCATATGCCATCTCCTACAAAAGGACTACAACATTTGTTCCAGCAAGAAAGATATCTATTGAAGATATTGAAGTTCCCAGGATCTGGGATGAAGAAATGGAATGCCATGATCCGTAGATCATGAAGAAGATGTTTGGGATGCAGTCCCAAGACCTGACAGGGAGTCATATGTCTGCAGATTGAAGAAAGCCTTGTATGGCTTGAAGCAAGCTCCCAGAACTTGGTATGGTGAAGATAGATTGATTGCCGACACGCAGCGGAAGCTTACTACCGAGTTCGAGATGAAGAACTTGGGGATGATGCACTATTTGTTTTTGGCATGGAGGTGTGGCAAAGTGCAGATAGAATCTTCCTTGGACAAGGGAAGTATGCAGTAGAGATCCCAAAGAGGTTCGGGATGATGGATTGCAAGGCCATGGCCACACCTATGGCATCGAATCTGAAGCTTCTATGTGATGCTTCATCTGAGTCAGTTGATGTCTCTATGTATCGTCAGATGATTGGGTCCTTGATGTACCTGACGAACACGAGACCAGACATTTGCTTTGCTGTGAACACATTGAGCCAGTTCCTGACGGATCCGAGAAGTGTTCACCTGGTTACTGTAAAGCATGTTCTGAGGTACCTGAAGGGTACAGTGGATTATGGGCTCAGGTATGAGGCGAATCAAAAGTTTAACCTGGAAGGTTATGTTGATTCAGATTGGGCTGGCAGTGCTGCAGACAGGAAGAGCACATCTGGGTGCTGCTTCAGTATGGGATCAGGTGTGATCTCTTGGTTTAGCAGGCAGCAGTCCTGCGTAGCACTGAGTACAGCTGAGGCAGAGTATGTTGCAGCCTGTTCAGCTAGTTGTGAGGCAGTATGGCTACGGAAGCTACTGTCTGAGTTATTTGATCTCCCGTTGGAGGCTACTGGTATCTTCTGTGATAACCAGAGTTGTGTGAAGCTGTCCGAGAACCCAGTGTTTCATGACAGGTCGAAACACATAGAGATCAAATATCACTATATCAGGGATATGGTGCAGAGAGGAGCTGTGAAGCTCCTGTATGTTGCGACGGACGAGCAGATTGCAGATGTGCTGATGAAGCCACTAGCCAGGGTGAAGTTCGAGTACTTCAGAGAGAGGCTTGGCGTGCTTCAGATCAAGGATACTTCGAGGAAGAAGTGATGGACACATTTGCTGAAGCCATTCCAAGCATGTTGGAAGGAGGATCCTTCACATGGCTGTGGATGTAAGCGCTGGATGATGAGCATCAGGATGATGTTCTGGTTTCTGCTTGGATATGATCAGTTGGATCATTTTATGTATGTATGTATGCATCATGTTGGATGCTTGGACCATGTATCTGTATATGTATCAGGTGGATACATTGTATGATCAGGTGGATCATGTATGGTGATATGTATCATGTATTTGTATTTGTATCAGGTGGATACATTGATGATCAGGAGGATCATGTATGATGATATGTATCAGGTAGATACTTGGTATGCATCAGGTAGATGCATTGATGATCAGGAGGATCATGTATGATGATATGTATCATGTATTTGTATCAGGTGGATACATTGATGATCAGGAGGATCATGTATGATACTTGGTATGCATCAGGTAGATGCATTGATGATCAGGAGGATCATGTATGATGATATGTATCATGTATTTGTATCAGGTGGATACATTGATGATCAGGAGGATCATGTATGATACTTGGTATGCATCAGGTAGATGCATTGATGATCAGGTGGATCATGCAGCAGGATGTTGCAGTGATGATCAGGATGATCATAGATGACGAGCTTCAGGATGTTGCTCCAGATGACATGCAGCAGGACGTTGCAGTGATGATGATCAGGATGATCATGGATACATCAGGATGATGTATGGTGAGTATCAGGTTGATACTCTATGGCCGTGGATCAGGTTGTGCAGATGAGCATGTAATTCGTTGCCCTAGGAGATTTGCAGATGGTCTTTAGAGGTTTTGCCTATGGCATGTAATTCGGTGCCCTGGGACATCTGGCAAATGCTCTTTCGAGGTTTTGCTCTGGGAGGACATGTAATTCGTTGCCCTGGGAGATCTGCAGATAGTCTTTCGAGGTTTTGCCTATGGCATATAATAGCGCCCTGGGATATCTGGCAGATGCTCTTGCGAGGTTTTGTCCTATGGCATGTAATTCGTTTCCCTGGGAGATCCGATAAGTTGGGCTGTGTGCCCGTAATCAGTCCTGGGATGCTCTTGCGAGGTTTTGCCATGACCACATGTAATTCGTTGCCCTGGGAGATTTCAGGTCGGAGTTGTGTACCCGTAACATCCTGAGATGCTCTTGCGAGGTTTTGTGGTGGACCACATGTAATTTGTGCCCTGGGAGATTTCAGGTCGGAGTTGTGTACCCGTAACATCCTGAGATGCTCTTGCGAGGTTTTGTGGTGGGGTCACATGTAATAGCGCCCTGGGAGATCTTACAGGTCGGAGTTGTGTACCCGTAACATCCTGGGATGCTCTTTCGAGGTTTTGTGATGCACGTAATAAGTCCTGAGGATTCCACAGTATGGCCAGTGATGACGAAGACCTGCAGGTGGTGGGCCTACATCCAGTATGAAAAAGGACTGGCTCTGTAGAACTTCCTATGACGAGTAGATTCAGAGATTGATTGAGATAGTAGCAGCAGTGACGATGATGATGACTCGATGACGATTATCCAGTGACGATGATCCAGAGAAGATGACTTGTGCTAGAAGAACTGTGCTGAGAAATACCTTCCTAGTTAAGAGGGAGTGTTGATGTATATGTAACTTCGGAATGTATTTCACATATATGTATATTGTATTCCTATAGAGATGGTATTATTCCTCTATAAGGAAGTGTCGTCATTTATATTGTAAGTGTCGTAACTTATACTTGATGGGTTATTAGACCACCTTGTTGGGGTCGGCCCTGTATAAGTCATGTGGGTCAAATGGTTATTAGACCACCCTATTGGGGGTCGGCCATGTGGGTCAAAGGGTTATTAGACCACCCTATTGGGGGTCGGCCCAGTCAGCATTATATTATGTGGTTAAGTTCGAGCCTACATGAGTTAGGTAAAAAGGCAAGTCAAGTCAAGTATAAATAGAGTGCGGGAGGCACTCTATTTACTCACGCACTTCTCACACATGCTCTCAAGGAGGAGAGGCGCACTTATGGAGGAGGAGGATCTGCTGCTAGGTTATGTCTATCTCTTGGTTGGTTGTATCATTGGTCTATCTATCTCTGAGGAAGTTATTGGGGTTTTTCACCTTTATGGTTTTCCCCAAGTAAATCTTTGTGTCTCTTGTGTGCTTGCATTATTGTCTCCATGATTGATATGCTGTAGATATGCTGTACATGTTGTTCTCTCAGTTAAGATCCTAGATCATATTGAAGTAAATTCAGAAAATTTAACATTTGGAGTCAGTCTCAATGGATTACACGTCAGGTTTTTCCTCCACCAAGCATGGTCACGACTGTGTTTTTGTGGTTGTTGATCGATTCTCTAAGATGGCCATTCTAGCACAATGTAAGAAGAGTATCACAGGAGAAGCCACTGCTAAGCTCTTCTTTGAGCGTGTTTGGGGTCATTTAAAATGAAATTTAACTTAGAGGTCTTATAGGGAAACCCTCTAACGTGATACAATCTCTAACAATATGAAAAAAATGCTAAAAAATGGACAACATGGGGTAATTGCACAATTGTGCTCACTAGATGCTCAAGCATCCATATGCTCTATCACAGTGGATCTCCAAGAAGTTATTGACAATCATTCCAAGGTATTTGTAGGAGATATTCCTAAAGGTCCTCCACCTACTCGAGATCATGACCATGCTGTTCACTTGCAAACAGGAAGTGTACCACCTAACATCATTATACCTATAGGTACCCATATGTACAAAAGAGTGACATTGAGAATATGGTTGAAGAAATATTAGATGAAAACATCATTCAACCTACCCAAAGTGATTTCTCTACACCATTGGTGATGGTTTTCCAAAAGGAAGGTTCATGGAATATGTGTCTAAATTATATAGATCTCTATAAGATGAACACTAAAGATAAGTGTTGACAAGCAGTAGGAAGATCCAACGTTCAATATAATTTCACCAACAAAACCCAAGACACCGACCTTTTTGACATCACCTACAAGTAGCTGAAGTCTCACCCAATGTATCTAAGGGGAATGCAAGAACCAATCTTTCACAGTGCTGAAGGGATATAAGCATTCATTTTACAGATCTAACATCCATTCATCTATTGCGTAGAAACATGTAACTTTACTCATATGAAATGATAACCCATTCAACATAGTAACATAAACATATCATCTAGGTGCATAAAAATTATAACATTCACCACATCAAACACATAAATAATATGCTCAGAACTGGTTTACTTCATTAGCTTCTGGAATAGTTTACATAGCTGGCACAATGCGCATCAAATCTTTGCTACAATCTCAGAACACATCAGTTACGAAAACAACCACAACAATTGCTAAAGAATGAACAACAACCCAATAGTAACTCAAGAATAACTATTAGTAAGACACAAAAAATCCAACCCTTAACCCCCAAAACCCCTTACAAATTATACATCACAAAATGGGATGAGCCCATTACTAAGTGGACATAAGTGCCCCACTAACTTCTAACTAACTTCCACCTTCTGCACAATTTGGTCCATTTGTTGAGTTGTCACACAATCCATTTTAGGTGCACAAATCCCAAGACATATCCAAAAACCTGCTCCAACATGCCCCCAACACTCACCTATTTATCTCCCCAAGCAACTTCAGCTGTTGCGTGTACTTCTTTGAACAAAATTTGTCTGCTCAATAGTTTTCTTACTACTTCCTAACAAATTTTGAACCAGAGGTCAACCCCTTTGGTCGTGTCGTTGGGATCATTGATAGGAGCAAATTTCCAACCATCACTCAACTCTGCTCGTTAGGTTTCTCTCTAAATTGCCATTCCTCCTTTTGGTGGTGCCATATCTCTCTGCGTTGCAACTAACTTTTCTCTTAGCTGATGATGACTGTGCTTCCTATATTTTTGGCCTTGTTTTATTACTCTAAACCACTAGCTTACCCTTTGGCTCTACATTTTGATAGCATATGCCCAAAAACACAGTCTATATCCCAAACCAAAAATAACAAAAACAAAACTTAAGTGTTTTGGTTGTCGGTTTTCTACTTCTTTTATAACCACTTTCCAAGTACCTCGACCCTCTTTCTCATGATTTAATTAAGTTTCCTATTCTAACTTCATATATTTGATGCCAATTTGCTAACATGTGGGAATCTTGGATGCCGATTTTCCCCTTCATCGCCACACGTTCCCACTATTCTGAATCACTTCAACTCTTTTAGTGCGCTACCTTCACTATCTCCATAATCTTCTGAAGTGTTTCCTTCGCAATCACAACCTATTATTTTGCATGTGCTTCCTACTCTACAATTACTTCTACTATCTACGATGTCAGAGGGGCCTTCATATTTTCCTTCGTGACTTGAATCATTTGCTTCACACCTTCTTGCACTGTAGCAAGTTCCTCGATCACTTGGTACTCCTTCTCCTGTAGTGGCTCCAAATTATGCGTAATGTCTTGTTGTTGAGTTCTTAGCTTAGTGACTTCCAACATCTGCTTCCTATGTTCCACCAGCACGATCATATGCTCAGCTACTGGTAGAGTGCCCATTGTGTCCTTTAGGTTCTGTGCACTTGTCTGCGCAACCTGCATTTTTTGCTCTATGTCTTTCAATATGGAATTATTAATGAGTTGCATCCAAATGCTTGTGCTTTCCTCATACATATGTGTGTATTTTTCTTCCATAGTTTTAATGTTTGCTTCTACTGCACTAGCTGTTTTCTCTCTTTGTTGTCTTTCCTTTGGTGGAGTACTTAACGTTGTCCTTGCTTCCATGTCCACTATATTTGTATAGAACCCTTGAATATATTCACTTATCTTCATCACCTTCTCTTCCACTAGAATGTCTACCTTTAGTTGACCTTCTGAGATTGCGTTGAATATCCTCTTTACTTCCTGCTACAACTTTTCCTTCTCTTGCACAACCTCCTCTTTCTCTTTGCGCAACTTACTATTTTATTCTTGTAGCGTTTCTTTAGCTCTGTTTTCTATGGTCCATTGAGATTATGTTGAAAATTCCCACAACTAGATATCCCATGTCACACCTGTTTTCAAAGTATGCAACACTTCTATTGGCATCTACGATAAAACTAGCTCAATTGAACTTACCGCAAGTGCACCCTTTTGCAGTTGTGCAGAAGGGAAATCCAATCTCCCAACACTATCTTCATACTTATGCATGCATTTGATTTTTTTGATGGCTGAGAAACCCTTTGCCTAGCCCCCATACTCAGTGTATGCTCTTCCTCTGATCTATTTGTTGTTATTTTTGTTGCTTCCAAAACCTGACGCAATGTAGCTAACTGCTCCTACATGCTTGTATGCATTTTCTCCTGTTTCTGCGCCATTTTCTCTACTACTTCCTCTGCTAATTCCTTGACTTGTTCACCAATATTTTCCAAGTCGTCTTCTGTCATTGACTGGACAGTTGGTTCTTTCGTTCCTTTCCTTTTCTTCTTTCCCTTGAGGGACTTGCCTCGATCCGCTCCTTCCTCTTTTCACCTACCCCTAGGGCAATATTCTACGCAGCGTCACCTGCACCATTCCTTTATTCTACTTCTTTTTCTTTCTGCTCTTCTTATTCCTCATCTTTCTCTCCGTCCTATTCATCTTATGTTTCTTTGTCTTGCTATTCGTCCTACTCTCCACCTTGCTTTTGTTGTTCCTCCTCTAGGACTAGGACTCTCCATTACGCATCCCAATCATTCACAATTGTGTTGTCATCTTGCTCCATCTACCTGAACATTGTTGGTATCCATCTCGTTTCTAGATCCCTTCTTTCCTAAATATACATGTGGTACATCTTGACCTTATAGTGTGCAATACCCTTGTACATTTCTACCACTCGTGTCTAAATGTGTGGTATTGTCTTAATGACATATCATATGGTGTCGTTATAGATAAATAACTTTACATTGTTATCAATTTTCCTCCTCTTGTTGCTGGTATTCCACAAATCAGCATATTTGGATGCCAGGCATGGCTTATGCGTGGTATCTAGGAACTGTGAATCCTCTAGTTCCTTCCATGCAACCAATGCAATTAAGATCAATATCCATGCATAATGGAATGTTTGAGTGTTTTCTTGTGCCTCTCTACAATCCTCCAAAAACATATTTAGTAAGAATGTTTCCCAATTTAATTGTACACTTGTTGTGCACTTCTCTGCCGCTGCTATAATCCCTGCTGCGACCTGGCCCTTGTGACTTTTTTCTGAGCATCTTGCAAGATAATACTTGCATTAGAAACCTCACTATATCATCATTTATACTTTCCACATTGAGCCCCCATTGTGCTTTATGCATACCATACTTATATTTCATCTTCTCGACTAGCGCTTTATCATGCTTCTTATTCTTGATCAACTGTGTCGGGTCCTCCCCCGCTGTTGGCATCCTTGTGATCTCCACAATGAGTTTATTGTTGATGGACACTACCTTGTCCAATCATAGGAATCCTATGTGCATGTAGGTCAACGACAGTTGTACACAATTATTAATCTATGGACTTCGGCCAAAGTGCAGTATCTCCAACAAATTCAATATGCCTTCTTGCTTCAACCCTATTTCCCATTGTTGCAGCTCTACTATAATAATTGGTGAATTCGAACTAGTCTTTGTTGTCAAATAATTTGTTGGGGAGAGCTTTGGAAAGTGCTATGTGTTGGTAATGTCATGGTCCACATACTTCAAGATTTTCACGGTCAATAAAATATTTCTCCATACCGGCACCTCCTTAGGAATCGCAGGTGTTTCCAAGGAATACTTCGTTGCCTTCGGCAATTATACCATCTTTGCAATCATTTTTCTTGGGGGTGCGTATGCCCTTGGAAATATCATTGGCATGGATCTCAATGCCCCTTTTCCTACTCTTGATCCTGACGCATTGACTGATGGCACCTCTTCTTCTAACACAATTGATGGTTGCTCGATGTGCGGATTTCTCTAAACTGATGCTGCTACCTTTGGTGCCATTCCTCTCTATTTCAACTACTTCAACTTCCCTCTTCACTCGACTTTTCTATGCTCAATTCGTATCCAATTGCTTCAAGACTTATGCCTTGCACCCACCATTTTACTTATGGTTTAAACCCCTCTATTGTTTATTTTGTCCACCTCCATGCCCATTTCTACATTCAGTGTTGGCCTAAATGAATGTACCAACTCCCGAATTTTTCTAGATTTAATCGGTATTTACTCGGCTATCCGAATATCACCGATGATCCTCCACATTTATTATGCTACATCCTTGTTGTGTCACCATTACGACTGCTTTTAATGTTCCCAGCTTCCAACTTTGTCGATTTTCTTCTTGGCTTCCTATCTATGTCATTCGATTCTCCTTACTGCATGTTTCCTGCTTACACTACCCTTTCTTCTTTGTTTCTGCAACATGATTCCTTCTTTTTTCTGCAACATTCATCATTTATTTTCACACTTATGCCTTCTACTGCACGAAAGGACAACTATCCATGTATAGTTTCAACTGACTTCCATTGAAAAATCCTTTTAGGGGTTTCCCATTCAGCTTCTCAAGCTTAATGGCCCCTGCCTTAGTGACAAATTTTATTACATAAGGACCTAACCTATGTATTATGAACTTACTTGGGTGCTTCATGAACTTGCTATCGTACAACAAAACCAAGTCTCCAATCTTGAACTACTTTTGCTTGATATGTCTGTCATGCCATGCCTTCTCACACGCTTTATGAACCTGCTGGTGGAATCCTATGACAATCTGGTCTTCCTCCAATTCCATTAGATCTGACAATCTTGTTTCTTCTACACCACTATTTGTGAGTTTTTTCAACACATCAACATGTATACTCAAAACAATGAACTCCATAGGTATGACTGCCTCTTTCCCATGCACTAGGCTAAATGGTGTCTATCTTGTCAGCTTTTTGCATGTTGTCTTATAAGCACATAATACTGTAGGAATCCTTAGGTCCGAATCATACCAGCGCATGTTGAAGATCCTTGTCAGCGCATTCTACAGAATCTTATTGAATGCTTCAACTGTTCCATTTGGTTGTGAGTGATAGGGGGTGCTCTTATGGTGATAAATATGGAACTCCATTGTCAAAGCAGCAATTGTCCTATTCAAGAGATGGGTCCTTTGATCACTCATTATTATTCTTGGACAACCAAACATTATCACAACATTCTCAAACAAAAACTGTGCAGTTGTCTGTGCGTTGCAATCATTCACGGGTTTTGCTTCTACCCATCTAGTCATGTAATGTCATGGTAATGATTGTTAACACCTAAATTTTGCACACATATGACATTTTGGATAATCTTGTAGTAAGGCGTCATCAACATATAGCATACATCCCACCAAAGACATCCTCATTAGATACAAAAAGTAGAATGAGACCAAAAATACCAAAGAATAGTAAAAAACAAAGGCAGTGCAATTACTCCCATGATAGACCATGTTATAGTGAGTATTATCAGTTTTTATACCGCACTACACTAGTGCAAATTTTCCTTCAAAATCCATGCAACTGTCGAAAACGGTGGGACCAAAACAACGTGCGGTGCATTGAAGGCTCATCGAGGCTCCATCACCTCCAAGAATTTGAATTTGGCTCCTCATGTACTTGGGTTCATTGAATGGCCCCCCTTTGTGTACTTTGGAGATAGATCATGGATTTAATGACTCCACATTTGGATCTAGTTGTTTCTTGGCCTCCTCTTGGCCTATAAAAGGAATCCATGGGAATGCATCTAGTAAGGAGAAATTAGAGCAAGGTTATGCTGTTGGAATTGTGTTGGAACTTCTTCCACCTCTTCCCATACCTCCAAGCATTCTTTAAGATCCCTTGCCACCTTCCTTTAAGGGGCAAGTATTTCTCCCATTGTTCTCTCAAGTTATTTAGCATTTAGTGTGGACAAAAAGGACATCCCTTAGGGAGATTGTTGGATTTCCTTGAATCCCACACCTCCTAGGTGACACTACATGTAACAACTTGACCATTGGGAAATCTAATTTGGTTCTAGCATTTGCTTCTTGTTGTGGTTGTAATTTCTGCACTCCTTTTCAAGTTATTTTCAAGTTTTTGTTTCATTTTGTTTTGTTTTACTATCAAGGGCTTGTAGGACTGATTTGGAGCCACTCACATTTTCTTTCTATACCAAAATACTAGGATTTATTGACAATCTCAAAGGATTAACATCCAAAGAGGGAGGATTGCTCACCCTTGTGTCATTTTTCCCTCAACAGTATTTATGGCAACTCCACTATATTTTTGTCCATTTCTCTTTAACTAGGTTGTTATTTGTTAGGTGCTAATTATAGGTGCTTTTCTTGTGTAGGTGAAGAGGTCCATACCCTTCATTCTCGTAGTTTGGCTTCCTTTGGGCCATAATTGTTATTTACACAGTCGTGCAGATCCGATGTCCTGAGCGTGGTACCTGTGTGGAGTTCGCTTTGACAGTTGCACTACCCGCACATTTTAAAAAACCCTCGCTTGTGCGTTAATTTTCTCTCTATTAGCGCATCCTTGTTGTGAAATTGTAATCACGTTACTATGCACCAGTGAACTCTTTTTCCATGCTATTGTGCATCTTTTTTTTTCCCATTTTCTGCGCTACTGTCATTTATTTGTTTTTTATCAATATTGAATACAATCTTGCAGTCCCAATGACTGCTCACTAATGAACCAGATTTAATTAACTCCAATAATTAGTTTTTCTTTAATAATTATCCCACTTAGACCAATATTAGGGAGTACTTCTCTCTTGAAATCTACTTAGGTAACCAACTTTGAGGCTTTCAATGGGCCTCATTGTTGTCACTAGTATTCAAGACATCTTTTGTTTTTGTTTACTTTCCATGTTTTTAAGCAAAGTAGTGTAAATCCACTTTTGCACAGAAGAAAGGACCTAAAGATTCTAATTTCCCAAAGTATGCTCTTCACCTCCCATTCCATGTGATCTTGGTGAATCAGAAAAAGGAGAGAAGTGTGAAATACCTCCATTGCACACTTTTAATTCATTAGCATTTTGTTAGCAAGCACCATTAACATCTTTAGAGTTGAATTTAAATCTTCATTTGCATTTATCTCAAGCTCTTTAGTTGATTGCAACAATCAATTTGATTATCTCACATGTGTTTGCATCACTAGCACACTCTAAGGGACCTAAAAGCTCTTTCACTCTGAGTATACTCTTCACATTGCATTACTTGTGATCTTGGTGAATAAAAAAGGAAGGGAAATGTGAAATACCTTCATCACACTCCTTAAGTGAATTTAGACCCTTAAAATCAACACTTGTAAATACCAACCAACTAAAGTCCTCCATAGGAGGCCACAAAATAACATTTTAGTTAGGTAGGATTGATTGGGATAGGAATCCATTAATGCCCACCAATCTAGTTTCATTAAGTTTTTGAAACATAACATTGTTGAATTATAAGTTACTATCAAATCCTGCTATCAACAAGTGTTAAATGAAAACCTGGATAAGAAGTGTGTTGTGCCCAAGGAGGTCAAAGCCGAGGTATAGTTTCCCTACCCTCTCCAAAGAGCCATTCAACTTTTTGTGGAGGCGACACTATATTGCCCAGGAAGAACCATTTATCCACACTTGACATAGGTATCTTAGTGGAAAACTTAGGATATCGACAAGGAGAAATTGTGAGTGATATTGACTCTTGAAGTCAGATATTGCCACTAGGAAGTTGTTTCCAGTCCTTTTGGAGCATAGCCCCATTGCTGGAATAATTGACTCTTTTTTACCATCACTAGTCAATTGGTGTGTGGATCCCATGATCACCATCAATTGTGCTTTTGGAAGGCCCAGTTACATTTGAGAGGAATGACGCTACGTATTTAGGGAATTTACATTAATTTTATTTTTAAATACAATTTCACTAACTCGTAATTAAAAAGAACCTACATGTGGGAATTCTTGCACTAAAACATCATCGCACATATCACTCACTTTGCACCATTTTGCATATGTTGTGGTTGGCATATTTTTGCATTTTTTCAATTGTGTTCATTTCCATCATCACTCTCACTTGTCACCAAGCTTCCACCATTGAGGAACAAAACCCCCTAAGGTAGTACTACAGACTATAAGGCATTTCCCCTCTCTTGGGTTGTTTACCCTCTTTCTCTTCGTGGTTCACAAGGGAGATACACTAGCTAGGGCCACTCCCAAGCCACATTGATAGGATCATTAGGGAGAGGTCGCTCCTTGCTTGATTCATTTTCTCCCCTCGGGGAAAGTTTATTTCCTTTTGCTTCATCCTCTTGTGGAAGAGGCATCCCCTCATTTTCTCCCCTTGGAGATACCTTAGACCCCTTTGGTTCACCCTCTCATGGAAAAGGTTCCCCTTTATTTACACCCCTTGGCAGAAATACACCTACTTCTTCTACCCCTTTGGGAGGATGGAATACAACATCCTCATTTTCCCATAAGAGACAAAGATCACCACTATTATGGAAAAAATTGCACAGGTGCACTCTTCCACTTGATGAGGGGATAAACCTTTTAGGTTGCTGCAAGGCCTCAGTCCTTGCAGCCCCTTTTTATGGTGGTTGGTATTCCCCCAAGTGATCTTGCAAGAGATTGTTAGTGTAGTTCACATCCAAACATGAAAATATTGATAAAAACAAAATGAAAGAGATGGGGGAGAATGAAAAATTCAACAACAACCAAAGATATGATAAACCACTCTTGTATTTCCCAATGCAATAACTGTACAACACCTAGGAGGTGAAGGCTTCAAGGGAAGCCAACAATATCCCTTAGGGAGGCCTTTATTGTCCAAACTAAATGCTAAGTAGATGGAAGAACAGTGGAGAGAAACACTTTCCCCTTGATGGTAGGTGGCAAGCAAGCTTGGGAATGCTCACAATGGTAGGAAATGGTGGGATACAAAGAAGCTCCAACTCAAATCCAACAGCATAACCTTTCTCTAATTTCTCTCTACAAAATGCATGCCAATGGCTCCATTTTATAGGCCAAGAGGTGGCCATCAAACAACTAGATCCAAATGTGAACTCTCCTCCTTCGTGAACTAGTTCCAAGGTACATAAGGGGGGTTGATTAATGCCCCCAAGTGTGTGAGGAGCCGAATCATGATCCTTGGGGAGGATTGAGTCTTTAATGCACTGCTGGGAGTGAGTGGTCCCGCCGTTTTGACAATAGTGCGGTTATCGAAGGAAAATATGTGCAGGTGTAGCGTGAGCATTGTTCAGGTAACCTGCACTATAGCACGAGTCAACTCTGTAATACCCGCTCTATCCTTTGTTTTGACTATTTATTGGCACTTATGGACTCATGCTATGTTTTGGATCTATTGAGGATTCCTATGGTGAGATGCATTCTTTGTGTTGATGACACTTTACAATATGAATCGCCGAAATGTCACATGTGTGTGACTTTTACGCATCAATAGATGCCCCCTGATGTATGAGGTTCAGAGGGTACTGTAGAGCCGATAATGCATCGTGTTTTTTGTTTTTTCTCTCATGTTCCATAGGATGAAGCATATGTGGAAAAAATAAGGTTCTCCCATGGGGGAATATTTTTGGTAACAACCATTGGAGTTGTAATAAAGAATAGTTTTTATACAAACGAGGTGGCCATATTCATGCTCGTGAAATGCTGTCAAAGTGATTACAATGAGAGAGGACAAAGGTGTCAACTCTAATATATTGTTGGGACATGGATGAAGGCAGCTTCAATCCATGTTAGAGTAAATTCCCTCAGAGCTACTGCAAAATATATAAGAAGTGGAACTGTTGGTGACCATGATTAACCCATTGTGGTGGGGGACTAAACTTGGTAGCTTGAGGGCTTCATCGTACTGAATATATTGCTATCATGATTTGCAAATGTGAACACTGCTACCTTCAAAAATACATTTCCCCATGATGCGATGATGTGTTGAACTCGAGCATAGGGGAAACAATTTATTTAGGGAGCATTAATGACTCTCCCTACTAAGTTTGAGGTGATCCCTTATAGTGATTGAAAGGGATCCCGAGGTGCAAATGCAACTCTCGGAATATAATGTTTTGACATCGATGAGAGATGAAGTATATGGTCCTATCCTAAGAAACAAGATCATATTGTAATCAACTGGTGGACAGATAGACCTAACACAAGATTGGTTGATAAGAGTGGGGCTCATTATAACTTCCTTTGATCGATGCAAACAAGGGGAGCGCGGACGACAGCTTTTCTTTCAAGACGAAATAGATTGAAACTAGTGGAAACAAACTATAACTGAAAGGGCTTTGATGGAGACATAAAACAAATGGTAATGGTAACCGAAAAAATAGATATTGCTGAACATATGGAGAGTCAAATACATCGATCAAAGGTGACCATGGGTTGCTGCAAAAATAATATGGTGTTCCATCAATGTGAGGTGACGAGGGAACTTTGTTTGTACATAAATAATATTAATGGGGTCCCCACAGTTTTGGTTCTATTGGGGGACCAATTTGATGATGGGAGGAACCCCCATGGTTTTGAGTGGATCGGGGGACACTTTCCAATGATGAAGTGAGGGTTAAATTGCAGATGCAAAGACGGGTGCCCCATGAAACAATTCCCTGCAGTGTATACCTGCGGGATAACTGAATAGAAATGGTTTCTTTTGAGGGTTGGGGGGAGGCCCCATAGGTGTCTTTGTGGGGGTGATGATATAGGGGGGATTGTGAATGGTAAAGTGCTCATGGAAGTATGCGGGTGGCTTTGTGAATCATTCTTGTAACCTGTGCCGAGGGGTATGACGTGTGTCTACTTTGTGTATTAAATGCACAATTATGAAATGATACTCGAAGGGAGGTTCGTTTCAAGTTTTGGTCAGATTCCTTGGACTTGTGGGGGGATGACATAATGGGTTTCAACTGATGACGGGGGTAGCAATGGCATGCACACCCATGGGGGAACATGTTATTCACAGAAATGATTTTGATGGCACATCAAGGCCATGAATGGGGACCCTATGGTTATCAACAAGAGGATATTCTTTATAAATGGAGGGTAAATAGTGTCTATATGCTTGTTTTAGAATGATACCTACAGCAGGGTGCGTGCCCCTTGCTGTTAGAGCTCTGGAGTCTTATTCGTATAATGAAAAAAAATAGGCTGCATATTGGCTTGATCACGGTCCTACACATGCATCACACATAACCAAGTGTAGTAATAGACATAACCAAGGTATTGACAATGCATAAATCATATAATCAGAACATTGCGTACATGTGGGGTACTTGGATAGAAAAATAGTGTCCTGGTGAAATCAGTGGGAATCTGGATTGGTTGGTTCCATGTCAGAGAGCTTGAAGTGCTGGTCATTTTGGTATGCATTGTTTTGGAAACGGAGTTACGGTTTGTCTGTGGAATCAGTTGGAAGTTTGGGTCAAATGAGTATAAAATAGGGGTGGGGCCCACTTTTCGAAATCATTTGTACTTTGTGCCACTGACCTCCCAGAGTGCATTCTGAGCATTTATGAGAGATTCGATGCACCATTTGTCGAGCCACGAGTTGCAGGTATGCCTCAACTTTGTACTCTTTAATTTTATCCGAGTAGACTTAGTGTTGGGGGTCCCCTGGGTGTCCAAGGATCATTTTGAGGGAAAAATGCAGGATCTAATATTTCACGGAAAATTGGTGATGGGGGATCAATATCTCTCGAGGTATCTAACAGATGTGACGTGCTATTTTCAACATCGGACTCTAGTGGTTCAGTATCCTCCTCGATTATTGTAGGAAGGGTAGTCCCACAAGGGGTGAGGTTATCGTCCAACTGATTGGGTTGCGCACAAAGTACAGAATGCGGTAACGAGGGGACACTGAAATGAGTGGTGAGACATTAATTTTAAGGAGCGACATGGTTGAGTGGTGTTAGTATGATTAAAGATGATGGTCAAACTTTGTGGACGCGGCAGAAACTGTTGGTCGGGTATGGAATCAACCCACTGTGGGGAGGGACTGGTCGTGGTCACTCTAGTAGACGTGGAGATACGAGTCTCCTCTGGTGTGAGGGAGGTGAGGTATCTTTTAAGGGCGTGGTGAGGTGAATTGTTACCAAATATTCCCAATAGCACGGGAGATCATGGAAATGATGTTTATAGTACCCATATTGAGGAAAAAGGAACATGCGTGATTCATACGTAGTGTTCTGGACTTATATGTGAGCGAAGGCGCTGTGCCCCCTTTCACCGTCGGTGGAGCGTGGTTGATGCTAATGGGGGTGTTGATCAAATTCCGTAGCTCAGGTAGAGTGGGGCATAGGTTTTTTGCGTGGCATTTCTTCCCACAAAGAGAACACATCGGTGTGACCATTTGACTGGGAGTATTGAACATACTGCTATGAATATTTATTTAATATTATTATTTATAAATTAATAGATTATTAGGTTACTAGTGAAAGGGCGTAACCCTTCACAATGTTGGATCAAGCCCTATAAAAGGCGATCTTATTGTATCTTTTATATCATCAATCAATATATTATTCTTATCTATTATTCAATATGAGAGTCGGATTCGACTATTAACCTAGTGAACGGATACGTTCACTGCATTTGGTATCAGAGCCCGGATTCGGCTCCTTCGACCTGAGCTCAGATTCGGATCCTCCTACTATTGAGCTCAGTTTCGGCTCACTTATCCTCACCCATCCTTCTTCACACCAGCATTCACATGCCCTGCTCCATCTCCTCCATCCCCTACGTTATGCCTCCATCTTCTTGCACAACCACGAGCCTCGCTCAACTCGCCTCCCATTCTCCCCACGCCATCCCTGCGCTCCCTCACCATCACTCATACTCCTTTCCTCCATTCTCCATGTGTTCCCATCACCACACGCCCCCACTTCATCACTCAGCTCTCATCTCTGACCACAATTCGTCCTCCACACCGCCACCTTACACATATTTACACCCTTGCGCACATCCCACACTCTGCAATACTTCCATCTCTCCCCATTCTGTTCAACCCACCTATGCTCTCCCCATTAGCCACTCTCTCTGCAGCCTGCCTCCATTACAATTCCCTTCACCCCACCTGCAACCTCCCCCGTCCACGCCCTCTTCCATCCCCACGCTCCTCCCTGTGCATTTCTCCTCCACCTTTCCTTCGCCTCCTCTCCCTCCACGCGCTACTACCTACGCGGCCCCCTCCTACTCCCCTTCCATCCTCCCTACCTCCCCCCAGCTGCAAGCACAATCGCCCCCACTCTCGTACCTGTCCCTTGCTTCTCCTCCTGCACCTGCCTCCACCTCCATGCCAATGCCCTCCACTAAGCACTCCATCGCCCACGTCTGTTGAACATTGCTCCTCTCGTAGCTCCCTTCCATCCCTCCCACCACATCCTCCATTGCTCGCTGTCCCTCTCCTTCACGCCCTGCACACCCTCCTCCTCACACCCTTACGCACCCCTTCCGCCATTGCTCCTCGTCTTCCAGCTGCCACCTCCCATCTCTTATCCACGCAGCCCTACACAAAACAAAACCAAAAAAGAAAATATTAATCAAATATTATTACAATAATATTAAATATTATTATAAAATATTTTATTTTTATTAAAACTTTATTGCTCCATAATAATAATTTTATAATTATTATTATAAAATTTAAATTTCAGTGGAAACTATTAATTCCTATTATTAATTAAGTCTCAAACTTTTAACTATGAAGTGGTTCAATAATGAAGATGAAAGCTATGAAGAGAAGAGACTTAAAGCTATCATCTCTCGTGGAAGTAAAAATGACATTGTTCACAATACCAAGGAGAGTCAAACCGGTGTTGCTGATAAGTATCGAAAAGATTGGTCCGTTCTCGGTGACGACGATGACAGTTTTGAGGAAAAAAGATTTAAAACCTATGTCTCCCGTGGAATTGGCACGTATAGAGATGACATTGATAAGAGTCAAGCCATTGTTGATAAATATCCAAAAGAATACATATACACAGAAGCTGAGGAAGAAAAAATAAGGAAACCTATTGTAGAAATTGAAGAAAAAGATGACATCAAAGCGACAGAGCATGTATGTGCATTAGATCAACATCCACCAGTTGTGGATCATGAAGTTGTAGATTATAGGTCTACAATACCAAGTGACATTTCAAATGCAATTGTTCTCGTTGAGCAGGAGAAGACACTTGAACATTGTTCCCAATTAGTTTTATTAGATAAATCTATTGATATGATTGATAGAGTTGGAAGCCATGGAAGTAGTAAATGTCTACTTAAACATGTTGGAAGAACTAACGATGGTTCTACAAACGCAAGTGTAGATAGTTATGTAGAAATTGTTTCTTTGCCCACTGTCACTTACGTTCCAAATGATGGTGAATATGATAATGGGCCTAATGTCCGTAAGCTAGGGGACATAAAAGGTATTTCATCCACGTCGTTAGGAATCCCTGTGGAGCAGGTTACTACAGGTGAACAACATTTATATTGTTCCAGAATTAGATCCTTGGACACAGTCATATGGAAATCAAGAATGAAGGTCCTTAAAGTTCCTTCCAAGAAAGAAGCCATGAAGGCTACGATTCAGAGGAAACTAGTACAAGACCTAAAGATTTCTAATCAGATTGATGTCAGTTCAGATGTGCATATTTCTTGTGACAACCACCACATATCTTTGAAATTGTTGGAATTTAAGTGCATAGATACTAAGATTGTAAGATGGAATCCATCTACAATAATATGGCTCCAGGAAATTGAGAAGACTCATATGGAGATTTTCAAACTTCAAAGTCTTAAAGATGACCATTGTCCTAATTTCCAAGATCGAAGAACATCTTTTAAAAATACCTCCATCATTATGACATTCAATGTTGGAACCACAACCAATGCAAAAAGTGGAAGTAATGAAGGTCCACAAGTGTTCATACATGAAATCCAAAAGGCGATATGGAAGACAAATAATTACAAATTGTATTGTTTCAAAAATTCACCACTCAAGCAGAAAGGACTACAACACAAATCCAGGATAAAGTTGATACTAGAAAAATTAGATTTGAGGACAAAGCTCCTTAAAAGGGAGTGGCAATGCTATGAATATTTATTTAATATTATTATTTATAAATTAATAGATTATTAGGTTACTAGTGAAAGGGCGTAACCCTTCACAATGTTGGATCAAGCCCTATAAAAGGCGATCTTATTGTATCTTTTATATCATCAATCAATATATTATTCTTATCTATTATTCAATATGAGAGTCGGATTCGACTATTAACCTAGTGAATGGATACGTTCACTGCACATACAGGGGGATTTTACCCCTTGTTGGTTGAAGCCCCTTGCTTTAGGCTTAACGGTTTCTAGTGAATTAGATGCATGGTTTGGTAATATGGGACATTTCAACTTTGGTTGTTTGGTGCCCCCATTGATGGACTTAACGATGACCAATTGTGGTGTAGTTGTGGATGTCATAGGTTGGGTTGTCGTAACTGAATGTGTTATAGGCCTTGCAGTCGTACTAGCCGAAACAGGGACAAACACATAATAGGTGACTAGTTTGGAATCCATTTATGGGTAGGGTGGCGTGAGGTACCATACTGGTATCCCCAGAGTTAGCCCAAATAGAATTATCTGAGCCATAACCAATGTTCCTTGTACACCCATGGATGGATACAAGAATGGGATTTGAAAAATTGGTGGTACTGATGGACTCGATGTTTGTTGAATGCCATGACTCAGCGGTGGTGTTGATGATGTTGTTGAGGTGGAGGCGGATCCATTTTCAGTGGTGAAAATTGTGTCACATTAGGCCATCGGTAGATGTAGGGATCTTTGATGGTGGTATCGAATATGCTCCTAATAAATTGGAGTCCTTATACATACCGGGGAGATGTCAACATATGGTTGATCATTTCCCAATATAGTTGGTAGGACGTTGTTGGGATTGCTTGTGGTATTAGGGTCATAATATATAAGTTGGTTGAGGGTAACTATATTCCCATTTAAGGGAAACATCATGATATAAAAGACTAAGGAGGCTAATGCCTTCATGTCGTACATGTAACTACGCCCCAAGAGGATGTTGTAGTCGAGTTCTGCATCGATTACTTTGATATCGACCATAACAATCTTTCCCCCTAGCTCTATGGGGATATTTTGGTACAATCCTCTTTGTTGGGATGGTCTCCCATCATATGCATGAAGGGCGATAGACGAGGGGACCTCCTCAGGTGATCCTAATATTTTCCCTACTTTTGCAGATATGACACAAGTGGATGTGCCTTCGTCGATGATACATCGGTGGATCATAATGTTTTTTACCATGACTTGTACTTGAAATGTAATTGATGGTAGTCGTGGATCACCTTTGTCAACATCAAAGGTCGTAAGGTGCGAATCAGAAGGGTCAACAACACTGAGTGCATTGAGTAATGCCTTTCTCTGTGCTGGGAAAGACTGTAACACTTCTAATGTGGACATGGCCATGGGGGATTGATCCAATTCATCCACAATACTGTAATTGTGGGCAGCTTTCATTGGGGGTTACTAGGGATATGCTTGAGTGGAGCTTTCGGAATCCATGGGATTTGTTCGGTATTTGGGCGTGGTATTTGTAGAGGCCCCCCCGAGGGGATATAAACGTCTTCAACTTAGGGGGTGGTAGACCCATCATAACCCTTGGCTCATGTCCGAAGGTTTACATCCAACGTATAGATATTTTGGAAAGAGTCGTCGCCGGGTGGGAGAGGATCTTGTTCTTATGTAAATGCCCCTTGATTGGAAAAAGGTTGTTATAAAAATGTTGTTTGTGGTTGGGGAGGATTCGTTTCACAAGGAGGGTTCATCACCATCTTCTTTTTAGCTTCCACTAACCGTATTGGCAGTTGGGGATAAGAGGGAAATGATGTGTGTAATGACCATAATCGTTGCAAATGGAGAAACAATAATTGGTTCCCAGGGGAAGATTCTTCCCTTATTAGGGGGGATTGTTAGTCCTTGTATTCGGATCACCCGTATTTTATTTTTTCCTGGGGGGGATTGCCCCCTTTCCCCGGTTGTTGATTTTGTTTGTTCTTACCTTTCTTCTTCCCCTGATTCTGGAGATTCTGGGGGTTTGTAGCATTCAACTGCTCGAATTTTTTGGCTTGTTGAACATAAAAGGTTAAAATAAGTTAACCCCCATGTGGGGTGCAGGTTGTTGACCAGTTGGGAATGCGAAAGGATAATATGGGTCATACCCCAGTGGTGGGATAACTGTTGTTTGTGCTCCATAAGAGGTGGATGTAGGATCGGCTTGCGCCATTGGCGGTATATGAACCATCATTGTTTGGCTAACGTTTGGCTATGTAGGACTGTATGGTCCATACTGTAATTGACCAATTGATGGTGTTGGTACTGGTGTAGGGGGTACTGACACAGGTGGCATGGATGGGTAATAAAGAACCATGTTAAATGGAACCGATGTGCTGGGGGGAACCTTTTGTAAATGGGAAATGGACCCAATAATCCCATTCGCCGAATGTGATGAGCCCGAAGGTGTAGGATCCAAAGACCAATGTCGTGGGGCATCAAGGAGGATTGTGTAAAGGTATCCAGATTGTGCATATAAGAGGTTGAAATGTTGTGCTTTCAGAATGGACTCTTCCTCCGTTTGTGGCATGGAGGTGGCGACATCTTTAGCTATGGTGGGTTGGAGAGATTTGATAAAACAGTCCAACAAAAAGGGAGATTGTATTTCGATCTTGCATAGTGTGCGACATCTATGCCACTCATGGATGTGGTTCGTGATGTGGGTGGAAGTATTTTGACGAAAATCAATGAGAATTTCGAGGCCTAGATCATGTCGGATTGGAAATTGAAAGTAAGTAAGAAATGTGGTGGCCAATGCCACAAATGGGGAATGGGTTCCACTTTCTAGGTTGACATACCACTTTGTTTTCATTCTGATGAGGGTATGCTGGAAGAGGAGAAGCCTCACAGCGTCATCCACTATGTTGTTAGATGAACATCACAAGTGGAAAGACATAGCATGGTTGGCGGGATCGTCTCCCTGTTTTCCTTCAAATTTGTGGATGTTAGAAGGAATCTTGTTGGGCATATCCGACCATGTTGCATCATGAGAGATGGGATCATTAGTTAGTTTGGCCAAATCTAGTATATTTAAACTAGCCATAAATGGTAAGGTAGGGACGACTGGTCTTTCCATTCTATTTGGGATGTGATTTCCATGAGGGGGAGTCCTAGGTGTTGTTGTAGACAATGGTTTACCTCCTATGAGGGAAGATGGATCAAATGGATCTGAGGGATCTCCTTGGGGATAAGACAACAGGTACTACATCCGATGGGGGAAGAAGTGGTGTAATTGATATATTATCCAAGGGGAGAAAATGTACCTAGCAAGGCTTGGCCTCAACTAGATGATCCTAACAATGCTTCCTGGGAACGACCCCAACTTGAATTCCCTCTGTGTGTAATATGGGGGGAAGGTGTGAAAACACCTCTCAAGAGAGGGGATAGGCCTTGCAGTCTATGAGACTGTCTTAGGGTGTTGTTTTGTTCCTCAATGGTGAAGTATTTGTGTAAAATGAGAGTGATAGTGGAATAAACACAATTGAACAAATGGAAAAATATGCCAACCGCAACAGATGAAAAATGATGCGATGAGTGAGTGATATGTGGAATGTCGGTTTTAGTGCATGAGTCCCCACATGTAGGTTCTTTTTATTACGAGTTAGTGAACTTGTAGTTAAAAAGAAAAATCAATGTAAATTCCCTAGACGACCTAACGTCCTTCCTCCCAAATGTAACTAGGCCTCCCAAAAGCACAATTGATGGTTATGATGGTATCCACCCACCAATCGACTAGTGGAGGTAACAAAGAGCTAGTTCTATCGGCGATGGGGCCAATGATCCAATCAAGAAGACTTGGAAACACCTCCCAATGACAATAGATAACTTTCGGAGTTGATTGAACTCACAATTGATCCTTGGTGATATCCTAATTTGGGTCACTAAGATACCTTGCGTTAAGTGTGGATCAGTGGTTCGACTTGCATGATATAGTGTCATCTCCGTACAACAAGCTGAGTGGCTTGTAGGGGAGAGAAGGGTAGCTATACCTCGACGTTCACCTCCTTGCTCATGATGCACTTTTGATCCGGGTTTTCTTTTAACACTTGCTTATAGCAGGATTTTGTAAGTACCCTATGAGATAACAATGCCATGTTTCAAAATATTACTAATGAAACTAGATTGGTGGGCATTAATGGATTCCTATCCCAATCAATCCTACCTAAATAAAATCTTGTTTTGTGACCTCCTCTGGAGGATTTTAGTTGGTTAAGACAATTACAATGTTGATTTTAAGGGGTTTGAATGTTTCACTTATGGAGTGTAAGAGGGGTATTTCACAATCCCTACCTTTTTTATTCACCAAGCTCATATGAAGTGCAAGGTGAAGAGCATACTAGGATTGGAAGAGTCTTTATGCCTCTTGTTGTGTGCTAGTGGTGCAAACACATGTGATGAAATAAAATAACGATTTTATTGGAAAATTAACAAAAAGAGTATATCAAGCAATGTGTACTTTTAACTCTAAGAGATCCTCATGGTGCTTTCCAAAATCAAAACATTCTAACTAATAGACAAGTGTGCAATGGAGGTATTTCAAACTTCTCACCCTTTTTCCGATTCACCAAGATCATATGAAGTGCGAGGTGTAGAGCATAATTCGGGCGACAAGTGTCTTTAGGTCCTTGCTTGTGTGCAAAAAGTGTTTTCTACACTAGCAATACTACTGAAAACAACATGTCGATTTGATGCATAAACAACAAATGGTCTTGAATACCAGTGACAACAATGGGGCCCGTTCAAAGCCTCAAAGTTGGTTACATAGGTAAGTTTCAAGAGATATGTGCTCTTTACTTCCTAATATTGGTCTAGGTGCACTAATTACTAAAAAATTAATTAATTGGGTGAATTAGCCTTAATTTAGGTTCACTAGTAAGAAACAATTGGGCTACCAAACTAAGCTATGCAGATAAAAAGCAAATAAAAAACAGTAGTGCGACTAAACCAGATATTGTTGCATGGAACATGTGGGTTAATACAAAATAGATGCGCTGTAGCATGGGTAATGCACTAACCTTCCGTGTGGGTGCGATGGGCGATGTAGCGCGAGTCTGACACTGGTAACTTGCGCTATGTGTATGACTGTTTGAGTCGATTCCACACTATCAGCGTGGAAGAGACACCGGGAACCGCGCAGCTGCAAAAAAATAAATGGGGCCGTGATGGGGCCAAATTCTGGAAGAAAAAGGGGGAATACTTGATCTCTTTCAAGTGACAAATACCCATAATTATCTACTTAACATAAAACAACCTAGTTTAAAAATAAATGAACAAAAATAAGTATCGTCTCCATTAGAACTGTTATGGAAAAAATTGCACAACTGCACTCTTCCACTTGATGAGGGGCTAAGCCTTGTAGGTTGTTGCAAGGCCTCAGTCCTTGGATCCCATTTTGATGGTGGTTGGTATTCTTCCAAGTGATCCCGCAAGAGATTGTTAGTGTAGTTCACATCCAAACATGAAAATATTGATAAAAACAAAATGAAAGAGATGGGAGGAGAATGCAAAATTCAACAACAACCAAATATATGCTAAACCACTCTTGTATTTCCCAATGGAATAGTTGTACAAAACCTAGGAGGTGAAGGCTTCAAGGGAAGCCAACAATCTCCCTTAGGGAGGAATTTCTTGTCCAAACTAAATGCTAAGTATATGGAAGAACAATGGCAAGAAACACTTGCCCCTTGATGGTAGATGGAAATCAAGCTTGGGAATGCTCACAATGGTAGGAAATGGTGGGCTATGAAGAAGCTCTAACTCAAATCTAGAAGCATAACCTTGCTCTAATTCCTCTCTACAAAATGCATGCCAATGGCTTCCTTTTATAGGCCAAGAGGTGGCCATCAAACAACTAGATCCAAATGTGAACTCTCCTCCTAAATGAATTAGTTCCAAGGTACACAAGGGGGGCTGATTAATGCCCCTAAGTGTGTGAGGAGATAAATTCTGATCCTTATGGAGGATTGAGTCTTTAATGAGCTGCTGGGAGTTAGCAGTCCCATCATTTTGATAATAGCATGACTATCGAAGGAAAATCCACACAGGTGTAGCACAGGCATTGTTCAGGTAACCTGCGCTATAGCACGAGTCAACTGTGTAATACCTGCGCTATCCTTTGTTTTGACTATTTCTTGGAACATATGGACTCATGCTGTGTTTTGGATCTGTTTAGGATGCCTGTGGTGAGATGCATTCTTTATGTTGATGACGCTTTACTGGATGAATTGTCGAAATGTCGCATGTGTGCGACTTTGAGGGGTTAAAAAACACCACATATACTTAGCTTTCCCCGTTAAGGAAAAAACACACAATATACAATGGAAGGACCTACTCCCAACCTACCTTTCATGGCTAGCCTAAATCTTCCTAATTTGTCCAATTCGATCAATGACCCTATAACACATGATCAAGCATGGCCAACTATGCCAGATAAAATCCCCTCTGATATTCCTAAGTTTGAAGGGAATTAAGGGGATGTTCCAGCCAACCATGTCATTTCCTTTCACCTATGGTGTTCCTCTAATAGCATAGTGGAAGACTCAGTGAGGCTTCACCTCTTTCAATAAACCCTTACCAGAATGACAACAAAATGGTATGTGAACTTACCAGGAATGACCTATGCCACCTTTGGGACATTGGCCACCGCATTTCTCACATACTTCTAGATTCACATTTTCCATGACATCGGTCTCGAAATTCTCATAGAATTTAGACATAATACATCTACACACATAGCAGACCATATCCATGAGTGGCATAGATGTCAGACATTGTGTAAAGTGGGAATACAACCTCAGTTCATGTTGGATTGGTTCATCAAATCACTCCAACCCGCTATTGCAAAATATGTGGCAACCTCCATGCCCCAATCTGAGGAAGATTCCATCCTAAAGGCCTAGCATTTCGATCTCATCTATGCACAATCCAGATACCCGTACACCATCCTACCCGATGCCCATCGACATTGCTCTTTGGATCCTACACCAGCAAGCTTGTCACATTCATCGTATGGGCTTATCAAGTCCATTTCCGAACCAAGAAAGGTTCCTCCTCCAGCTATTCATGTGCAATTTAACATTGCACCACAGTACCCACCCATCCTCCCGTTTTGACACCCCCTTCTCATGCACTAAATACTTAATTTGTCAGTTATAGTATGGACCTTATAGTCCTCCTTATCCCAATCCAATCCAAGCATCAATGGTACCTCCACCGCAAATGGTGCAAGCCGCTCCTACATCCACATTGTATGGAGTTCAAACCACATATATCCCACCTTCGGGGTATAACCATTATTACCCATTTCCATGTCCTATTGGTCCTTCCCCCACACCTCACATGGGGGTCAATTTAGTTCAACCTTCTTTCGCACAACAAGCACAACAATTCGATTAGTTGAACATCACAAACCCCTAGAATCCTCAGACTCAGGAGAAGAAGAAAGGAAAGAACAATCATAATTAGCAGTAGGGGCATGGGGGAAACCCCCCTCCCTAGCAGAGCTAGAACCAGGGTAACCAAAATGCAGGGGCTAATAACCCCCCTAACAAGCAAATAACACCAACCTAAGGACCAATTATTCTTGCTCCATTTGTAGAGAATATGGTCATTACACTCTTATTGTCCCCTCATCCCTGACTGCCAATATTTGGTGGAAGAAAAGAAAAAAGAAAGCGATGAATCCCCCTCAGGTGCCTAATCTTACACAACCCCAAGATGGTGTCTTGCAACAACCCTTTTCTAATCAAGGGGTCATTACTCAGCAATAGAAGCCCCATGCCTATGCCGATGGATCCTTCCAGAATATCTACATGAATATGTCAGATTTTAACCTCCATACTTGATCTAAAGGATATGGTGGGCCCGACCCCCCCAAGTGGAAGATGTACCAACCCCCTTTGGGGGCCCTTTGCAAATACCATGCCCTAGTGGTGAAAAGATCCCATGGATCGCAAAGGTACCACTTCAGTGCACCCCCCAGAACACCCATATGAAAGCCGCCTACAATTACAGTATTGTGGATGACTTGACTCAATCACTAGCTTCCATGTCCATGTTAAAGGTGCTACAGTCTTTCCCAAACCAATGAAAGGCATTACTCAATGCACTTGGCATCGTGGAACCTTCTGACTTGTGCCTTATGACCTTTTATCTTGACAAAGGTGAACCGTGGCTACCCTTGTCAGCCGCATTTCAATTTCCCATTATGACAAAAAATATGATGATTCATCGATGCATCATTGATGAAGGTGCATCCACATGCGTCATGTCATCCAATGTTTAGAAACGGTTGGGTTCACCCGAGTTAGTCCCATCGTCTATCACCCTTTGTGCATACAGCGATAGAATATCACAACCTAGGGGATTGTACCAGAATATCCCCATCGAGCTGGGGGGAAAATGGTCATGATTGATATAGAAGCAGTCAATGCAAAACTTGAATACAATATCCTGTTGGGTCGTAGTTACATGTACGCCATGAACGTGGTTTCCTTTTCGGTTTTCCGCATCATGATGTTTCCCTTTAATGGGAAGATAGTCACCCTCGACCAACTGAATTACTATGACCCCTATTCTAACACCAATCCCGACAATGTGCTACCCACTTTCGCCAAGACCAATCAACCCCCTTATGTTGATATTTTCCTAGGATTGTACAAGGACTCCAACTTTCTAGGGGTATATTCAAGTCCGTCGCCTGAAATCCTTGCATCCACTGATGGCCTTATGTGCACCATTTTCACCTCTAAAAATGCACTTAGAAACCACTTGGAATCGTCATCAACAACTCCGATGAGTCATGGAATTAAATAGACCTCGATTTCATTAGTGCCTCCCATATTCCAAATACTAGTATTGTAACCCCCCATGGGAATGCAAGGGACATCGGTTATGGCTCAACTAACTCTACCTAGGCTCACTTTGGGTATACCTGTGTGGTACCTTATGCCACCCTACCTAGAGATGGCTTCAAAACCTGTAGGCCACTACAATTTTGTCCCTATCTCAACCATTATTCCATCTAGGTCGGTTATGCCACTGTTGTACCAAATGTCGAGCCTACAATACTTATGACTAAACCACCACTGGTAGTCACTAGACCCAATGGGGGAATGAGACAAACTAAGTTGAAAGCCACCCTCATAACCAGCCATACTCTCAAATAATAATCAGTGGTTTCCAAGCCTACAGTAGGGTGCATAGCCCAACAATGATTAAAATCCCTAGTAATGAAAACCACTACTCTTGCTACAAGGGTCACTCCACCATGTGCTCTATGCAGGAAACAAGGCCATGTGACCAACCTGTGCCCCACCTTGCCATAGCTCATGAATATTCTCAATACCCCTGTTAGTATGACACATGGGCCACCTATGGTAGAAGGGGGTACCTCATATTCTCCCACTATGACACCCAAATCCAAATCGTTGTGTACCAATCACGCATGTTCGATTTGTTCTCAGTTTGGGCACTACACACACCATTGTCTTGACCTCTTTCGATTTTGGAACGTTTTGGTGACCACTCACCTCACCCAACCTTTATTTGAGAGTTCTTCACCTAAAACACAAGAAACCACCTCCATAAATGTTGTCACTATATTGGAAACAACACCCGTTGTGCCCACCTCAAAACTGGCTACTAAAACAATACCCTCCATTAATCCTACCACACCGCAAGAACCTCCACTTACGATTATTGTGCTAGAAGCACAACATGGTAGATGCACCTCTTGTGGGAACCACACCCATATGATTCCCAATGAGGTTAGCACCTTCATACTTGACTATGCCGACCTAACTTCGGCACAAATACCTTACCATGCTCTTATTCCCCTCATATGTCGATCGTGTGGTGAGAATTCCTAGTTCTCATTTGAGTTTCCCATCTTACGCATCGAACGATAAACCTACCTTGAAATTATGAGGCTAGAAGATCAACTCCCCCACCTCAGGGTATTCCCGCAATGATTACCCACTGAGTAAGTTGTTTCCCCTCCACCGGATACCATCGATAACATCACATCTTTGGCCAACTTGTTTACCAATGAGGATTCATTGTCTTATGATGAACACTTGGGTCCTCCCCATCCATCGCATGTTTCCTAGACACTAGGGAATATCCTTTCAAATGTTGTATTCCTTTCAATTAATACAAGTATACTATCACCTAGATATAGCTCGAGGTTCCAACATAAGGAATATCCCATTGTTAGAGGGGTGGAACTGTCTTTCACCACTTACAAGTTTCATTTGACACCTATTGTTATGCACCCTCCTCAAGTGTGCTATGTTTCTGGTGATTATTTCTGCATAGTCAATACCTTTTTCATGTTCTCTATTACACTTGGGTATTAGCTTCATGTGTGTAGGAGAATGACCAAGACACTGAGACTTCACCTCTCTCAGCAATGGCATAGGAATTGTATCACATGTATCATTCCAAAACTGGAATATAGGTAGCGTTTTCCCTATGTTTACATTGCATTTACCAATATTCTCATTGATAACCATATGGTTCTTATTCCTAGTAATGATGTGCCATCAACATCATCACTGAGGATAACATGTTTCCCCCATGGGTGTGTTCACCATTGCATCCCTGTCATAATTTGGAACCCATGATGTCGAACCCCCACAAGACTGAGGAATTTGATCCAACTTGAAACGATCAACCCATAGTTCATCATTTTATAGTTGCGCGTTTACTCCCCCACCTTCAACAGTTGATGCCATCTGATTCCTTAGCACATCTTACAATCAAGAATCATAGTTGACCACTCATACCCCCATGATAAATATCCCATCTACACACTATTCTTCATATCATCACCCCCACGAAGGAAATAATGGGGCTCTCACTCTCCGCATCAACCAATTCTGTCAAGTTATTCCCGCAGGAAAACTCTGCATATCATTGATTCATGGGGCACCTATCTTCGTGTTTTGAAAAACAACCCTCATATCATCATGGAAGAGGTTCTACGACTCAATCACAATCATGGGAACTTGTCCCATCATAAAATTGATTCTCGGATTCACCCAAAACCGCGATAATCCCACCCATCATCAAATTGGTCCCCCGACACTCTCAAAACTGTGGGGACCCCGCCAATTATTATCTATGTACAAATGTTTCCCCAATCCACTCAAAACTGTGGGGACATCACTATTATTTTGGTATAAATGCATGGTCATATTTGTTGTTGTGGCTTCCTATCCCCAGCATTATGAGTTTTGTCAGTCACCCTCACCCTCAGTGTCGTGTCTCCAACAAATCTCTTCATCAATAATTTGTCTCCCTTTGTTACACTTTGTACCTTTATTTGAAGAATGATGTCATCAATCACTCCCCAAGTTGACATAGATCAAAGGAAGCTATGAGCTTCACGCTTACCGACCAGTCTTGTGTTAGGCCTGTTAGTCTTACAATTGGTTATAGAATGATCTTGGTTCTCATGATAAGACTCTCATCTTACCATGTACTTCAACTCTCATCAACATAAAAATCACCATATTCTAAGAGTTGTAGTAGTAATAATACCTTGGGTTCCCTTTCAATCAACAAACAAGATTAGCACAAACTAAGTAGGGAGAGTTATTAGTGCTCCTTAACTTAGTAGTCTCTCCTATGCTCAACGTCAACACATCTATCACATCATGAAGATTCGTATGTTTGGAAGGTAGTAGTGTTCACATTTACAAATCATGGTATCAATAGTACAATGGGATCCTACATACAACAACCTCACTGATATTCCGATCCCCCACCCTTGTGGGTATATCATGGTCATCAACAGTTATGCTTCTTTGACACCTATAACAACATTTCCAGGTTCAACCACTCTTACATGGATTGAATCCACCTTCATCCATTGTCCAATGGTATTTTGATTCGACCCCTCAGTCTCCTCTTATTAAATTCATATTGTCAACTTTCATGAGCATGGGTATGCCCGCTTCGTTTGTATAAAAAACTATTCTTTGTTACATCGTCATCGGTTGTCACCAACAATCTTACCCTAAGGGAACCTTCCATCCACACCCGCTTGAGAACTTCTAAGAACATGGGAAACCACAAAAGAAACAATGATGCATTATCGACTCTACAGTACCTTCCAAACCTCATACATAAGGGGGAATTTGTTAATGCCTAAATTTGCACACATGTGACATTTTGGCCAATCTTGTAGTAAGGCATCATCAACATATAGCATGCAGCCCACCGAAGACATCCTCATCGGATCCATAAAGCAGTATGAGTCCAACAATGCCAAAAAACAGTAAAAAACAAAGGTAGCACGATTACTCCTATGACAGACCATGCTACAATGCACATTATCAATTTTTCTACCGCGCCACACTAGTACAGATTTCCTTTCGAAATCCATGTGACTGTAAAAAATGACAGGCCACAACAATCGAGGATGCATTTAAGGCTCATTAAGGCTCCATCGCATCCAAGAATTAGAATTTGGTCTCTTAATGTACTTGGGTTCATTGAATGGCCCCCCTTTGTGTACTTTGGAGCTAGATCATGGAGTTAATGAGTTCACATTTGGATCTAGTTGTTTCTTGGCCACCTCTTGGCCTATAAAAGGAAGCCATGGGAATGCATCTAGTAAGGAGAAATTAGAGCAAGGTTATGCTGTTGGAATTGTGTTGGAACTTATTCCACCTCATCCCATACCTCCAAGCATTCTTCAAGATCCTTTTCCACCTTCCTCCAAGGGGAAAGTGTTTCTTCCATTGTTCTCTCAAGTTATTTAACATGTAGTGTGGATAAAAAGGAACTCCCTAAGGGATATTGTTGGATTCCCTTGAATATCACACCTCCTAGGTGACACTACATGTAATAGCTTGACCATTGGGAAATCTAAATTGGTTCTAGCATTTTATTCTTGTTGTGGTTTGCATTTCCTCACTCTCTTTCAAGTTTTTTTCAAGTTCTTTTTTCATTTTGTTTTGTTTTTACTAACAAGGGGTTGTAGGAACAATTTGGGGTCACTCAAATTTTCTTTATGTACTGGATACCGAGCCTTGTTGACAACCTCAAAGGATTAACCACCAAAGAGGGAAGATTGCTCACCCTTGTGTCATTTTTTCATCAACAATGATGTATCTTGCTCCCGACCGCGTCGTAGGTGGATTTATTGGCCCAACAAAATCCATTGGCCATTTATCAAATGGATACAATGTTACTTGGGGCATCGAGGGAATCTCATCCCTCCTTGATAAATTTACAACTTGATGGAAGACATCACATGTTTGACATAATTCCTTTGTATCCTTGTGTAGAGTAGGCCACCAAATTCCTATGTGTGGAATCTTCTACGTTGTTGCTTTCCCAACATCATGGCCTCTCCTGCAACAACCTTCTATCTACTTCCTTCTCTCTAATTCTCTGTGGGAATCAACCTGTGATGATTCGAATTCTGCCAATGATGGAGGAGGATTCCATATCTTCTCACTGAATTTACATCAGGTCCACTCATGCTACTTGGAACCTACCTTCACTATGTACTCCAGACTCCAACCAATGGAGCTTTCTTTGATGTAACTGAGACATGGTTCATGCTGGGGTTTACTACAACCCTTAGAGTCATTTTGGCGCTGCAAAAATATCTGTAATATGATGGTTATTCTCTGATAAACCATCCTTAATATGATTCATAAACATTCCTTTCAAATTTTGCAAGTAATTAATTCATTTTCCTACCTATGCTCATTAGACTAGAAATCTTGATTAGTTTTTTCAAAAAGGTTGTAAAATGCATTATATAAATCCAAATGTAATTATGTAAAGTTATGCAGGAAATTAAGGTCATAATTAATCCATACCAAGTTTCAAAATGCAATTTAGTTCAGTTTGTACAGTTTTTGGATCCACTAGAAGTCGAACTAGTTAGGCAGTCCAACTAGCTAGTTTCACTGTTTTGCATGTAAAATATATTGAACTCAAATTCAATTATGTAAGTTTATGTGAGTTATTTGGATAATAATTAATCATATTACAGCTTCAGAACACCAATTAGAGAAGTTCATTTAGTTCTTGGGAAGGAAAATAGGAAATCCATCCTATTATTCCAAACTGCAGTAATAACTCCCCAAATATTAATTCCTTTTTCATACATTGTTCCTTGCTATTTCTTGAAACCATATGATCTCCAAACATGCCCAGTTCATACAATATTACCCATCTTGACCCGATCTAGTTTGTATATGCGGATGCACCTAGAAGTATTGCGGTAGACTTCGGTGGTCGTCGAAGCTCGAAACATAAGTGGTCTCCATGCTTTGTACAAAGGATCCATAAAAAGTTTACCTCTGACAAATTTTGTTGTTGCACACTTTCACATACAAAAATAAAAACCTAAAGGTTCCCCTATCATCCTTGGGTTTGGGTTTCCAGTGGTCAGAATTGTCATTGTTCAATTTACACAAGTTGTCTCAATCTTACTAGTAAAAATATGAGTTGAAATTGACAATTTTGAGTTGAGATTCCAGTATATTTTGGATGGGATATTACATGGATGAACTCTTTGAATTCCATAACAACCAATCTGAAAAATATTCCTAGTACATTCTTTAGTCCAAATGGAATCACTGTATATTGATAACATCCCCATTCTATCGCAAATGTCATCTTATGTCTATCCTTTGGCGTGATATTGATATGATGGTATCCTGAGAATCCATCAGTGAAAGAATAAGCTTCATGACCTGTGACATTCTTCAACACTTCATTTGTGAATGGTGTGGGAAACATATCATGTAGACAAGCATCATTTAACTTGCGCAGATCCACATAAATTCCAATCCCTCCAGTTTTCTTATCTTGGACCACCATAGGAATGATCCATTATGATTATTCGATAGGTTCTATAATTCCTACTTCCAACATTCTGTCTATCTTAGCCTTTACTTTCTATTTGTGTATTGGGTTTATTCGGTATGGTCTCCGCTTTACTAGTTTAGCATATGGCTTCAAAGGTATCTCCATCTCTCCTAACTCACTAGTAATCTGCTTCATTTCTAAAAATTTAGTGGGAAATAGATCTTAATATTCGTGCATTAAATCAACAATCTTCTCAACCGTTTCATCATTCCAATAGTCTCCAATGTTTGCAAACTTGGGATTCTTCTTTGTGCCAATATTCACTTTACAGGTTTTCAATGGTTGTTTGTAATTGGCAGATCCCATCTCATGTCCTTCTACTGCATGATCTCCCTCGGTCTCTGGTATGTGTACATTGCTCAGGTTATCCTCCTACTGGTATTCTTTGGTCACTTTATAACATTTCAATAACTATTCAACTATCACAGATTATCTATGTGCACTGCATATGGGTATATCTCCTATCGCCTCTTCTGGTGAAAAAATATTGTTCTTGATGGTTTGTAATGCTGCAACTACCTAAGGGACCTCATCTTCAAAGCTAAATGTTACTTTAAAGTTGCATGTCATCTCCTCCCAGTCTGTTGTGTCTTCACACAATTCTAGCTCTACATACCAATTCTTCGGAATAGTGTCCAATGTGTGCACAAATAGATGCATCCATTCCTACTTTGGCACTACACTCCATGTTGTGTCAATACACTGCGCAACATGGTCTGATGGGAAACTCAACCTTATGTATTTATGTGTGATATATTGAACGCCAAATATGATATGTAGCAACATTTTGCACTGCTTCCAACCACTCCTTCCTTCCTAATGAGCATCCCACCATCTTGTAGGGGTCGCTTTCAATGCGACATCTAATGCTAATAACCTTTGTTGTTCTGGTATATGCACTTCAAACAAAAAAAGAAGCCACATATGTTAGAACATCATATTTTGGGGGATCACATACCTCTCTTCCAATCCAAAGTAATGAACATGGGATTCACGTACATCTCCTCATATGTACTGCATGCATCCTTTGTTGCCAGTCTTCGAAAGCTTCTTCAGAATCCAATGCACAAGAGTTGATACTACACCAACTTAGCATACCATCAGTAATAAGATTCACATAGTCCTCCATTCTTCTAGTCATGTTATATAGGTTTTCCAGTTCTCTGTTCCTGACCAGTTCCACATATATTCTCCCTTTTGTTGGGTCTAATGGTGCAATGGCTCTTATATTGTCCCCCTAAAAAATCATTTGTCTCTTCTTTAGGTCAATAATGGCCTAGTTAGAAAAATCCCATCCAAGTCCCAATAATGTCGGATATGGTTTGTTTTCATCTACAATCTCGATAACCTCAAAATCGGCTATGCTGTGCACCCCATCCACATCAACAGGTACCCTCGTCAACCTTCCTACAATTGGAACAATTATGTGTTGGTTAGCTAGTCTCAACTGAACGTTGGATTAAATTAGCTTTGAACTACCCATCATCTCTGAGGTTTTCTTTGGTAGGACGTTTACGTTAGAGCCCAAATCCAAAATGATATAGTCCATATCATAAACTCCTATCTGTGAACTTAGTTGGAACTCCCTATTAGTCCTTCTATTGTGTTGCACCTGGTTAAATCCAGTAGATTCTCTCGTATCTTGCATACACCAGTCGATCATACAATGCAATATACCCAAAGCAGATTCATCCTTTATGACTTCTAAAGAACTTTTCAAAAAAAAAATCAGGGTGCTTACCTTTTCATCTAGACCCTTTGGTACTAAGTAGTCATATGTTGGAGGCATGTCATATACAGGTGGTCTACCATATACTTGTTGCGACGAAGATGCACCAACGTCTAGCTTTAGAAACTCTTTCCTTGCTTGCTTGTGTGTGTGTATTTTTCCCTCTAAGGATCAAATATCAGGATTTTTCTTGCGGCTCTCCCAACCCATTGTCTTGTGTGAAATTATTGTTATGTCGCATCATCTCTTGTCCTTACTCCTCCGCGTGTAATGGTTTTTATCCTTGTTTGGTCATCACACTCTTTTGCTGCAATCATCTGGACATTTTGATTTTGGTTATGATTTGGAACACAGTTCTGGTTCCGGTTTTGGTTCCGATTCTGGTTCAAATTCTGATTTCGATTCTAATTTTTATCATGATTTTGGTTTCTCCTCTACTTCCAGTTTGCGACCAGTAGTGGACAACATTTTGTGACATGGTCCAACTATCTACAATATTTGCATGTAGTGCATAGGTTATGGAAATCCCGCGCAAAATGTCCTTGTTGACCACAATTATAGCATATGATTGGTCCTCTACCCCTACCAAATACTCCTCTACCTCAACCTTTAAATCCTCCTCTTCCTCCTTGGTTGAAGTCCCTTGGGGTATTGTTTTGTTGTGCTACTCCTTTTGGTCCAACCTCCCCTTGGAATTAGTATGCGTCTGAAGTGCACTCTCTCATGAGGTCTATTGCATGACAATCCTTCTCATCATGTCCTACGAATTTACAAAAATTGGAAAACATACTTCTTGGGTGTTCACATACTTATGCAACAATGGACACATAGCAGGGGGATGATTCCCTCTACATATCTCGTACCATACCCCTCCATCCGGGGGAAAAGGATTTGGGGCTCTTGTTTCCAAATACTCTCTATATGCTAGACACTCATTCTTATGATGGACTTCCTTCCTACAAGTTGTGCACCATATCTCTTTGTGCTTCTCCTTTCCTTTAGCAATCTCCTGAAATTGAATAGTTAATGTTGCTAGCTGCAACTGAACTTGAGTCATCCCTGTGTTGTTGTCTCTTAGAGGCGATGCTTCCGACTTCATGGCAAGCTCTAATGCATCTGACTATGGCATAATTTTCTGTTGCGTCAAAGGGTTATTTATATGTGGAAACATCCCTATAATGAACCACTCCTTATGATACTCTTCAAGAATCTGGAATGTCAACCTATCCATCGGGATTTTGAAAATCTAATCAAAGTCCTAGACTAATTCATTCGATAACTGTCTAATATCCTTCAATTCAGTACTGCACAATGACTTAGATTTTGGTTTCTTGAATTCCTTTATCAAATCTTGTTTGATACCATCCAACGTCTTGGATTGCACAGTGTTCTGATACTTCATGTACTGAGTCAACACACGTTCCCAGAAAGTTGTTACCAACTAGGCAATCTTTGTTGCATCATATTTGACTTGTTTTGATTTCCATATTGCTTCACATACAGACATGCCCTTGTTTGGATCATCTATACCCGGCCCATGGAAGACATGCATCCTCAAAGTGGGGTCTATACCCGCCATTGTGTTCCATGCAGTGTTGCTACTAGGTGTCGCAGACTATGTCTTAGAAGTGGAGTTACTTCCACTACTTTGACTACCCTTACAACTATTATTAACTGCAAGTGACAAATTTTGAGTTCTTACCTCAGACTTTGGGTACATGCATGGGGTTGTGGGTTTGATGTAGGTCTTGGCCTAAGCAAGGCTACCTTGTTCAGATGGACTAAGTCGACGGTATTTTTCCTTCTCTGGGTGCGATAGTCCTTCTATATGGATTCTTGTGTAGATGTCTCTAATTCTTCAAACTCACTATGCTTCTCCTTTAACTTAGTCGCAGTACTCTTCCTACTATCTTTCTAGAATCTTTTCCACTGCGCAATAATCCAGTCTCTTCTACAGTTGCATCTCCATCTTTTCTCATCATCCTCATCTCATCTGCTCTTTATTCATTCTTTCATTCTTTTACTAATACCATTCTCTGGTCAACCCCCAGTTCCCCTATGCGCGGGTAGATGTTGAACTCCTAGGGTGATATGATTCCAATATCATAGTTCCTTTGTCGCACAACAACATCTTGATCCAAGTATATAAGGACTTGATGAATATTATTTGTAAACCCTTCCTCAAAAAAATTGTGTTAGTATTTTTTTATAATATACTATAGAAAATATTGGGAAGAGCATGTCCACCATTTTGACATCGTCTTAAAATTATTGAACCATCACCCACTATATGTCGAGCCTTCTAAGTTTCCTTTGGGGTTTAGGAAGTGGAATAAAAGGGTTATATTGTATCTCATGAAGGTGTCAAAGTGTACACTAACAAAATTAAAGCTATCATGGAATGGCAAATTCCTAAAACCTTGAAGAATCTTAGAGGATTCTTAGTATTGACAGGCTACTACCACAAGTTCGTTAGGAATTATGGTCAAATAGTAGCACCTATGACAAGGTTATTGAAAAATGAGGCATTCTTTTGGAATCAAGAAGCAACCAAAGCTTTTGAAAAACTTAAAGTGGTTATGTGTATAACTCATGTATTAGCCACGCCTGACTTAACAAAAACCTTTATTGTGGAGGTGGAGTTTTGATGAAAGAAGGAAGGCCCCTTATGTCCTTTGAAAGTTTCCAACTTGAAGGAAAAAGATTACTCAAACCAATTTACTAAAAGGGAATTTTTTCCATACTATGCAATTAAAAAATGACGCCCTTACCTAATAGGAATATACTTAAAGGTAAGAAAAAATCATGAAAGTATTAAGTACTTATTGGAACAATGATTGTCTTTAGAAAATAAACAAAGTGGGTTACAAAGATGCTAATTTGTGAATTTGAAATTATCTACAAAAAAAGAAAATAGAATGTGGTGGGAGATGCACTTTCAAGAAAACAAGATGACACAAAGGGCTTACTTTATGCTATTTCCATTATGCAATTTGATTGGGTGGAAAAAGTAAGGACATAATGGAAACATGATTAGACGGAATGCAAGATAATTCAATAACTACAAGAGGACCCTAGTTCATTAGATAAATTTGTGTGGAAGAATGATTCACTATGGTACCGGGATTGCCTATATTTATGTAAGAATTCTCAACTCAATAGAAGGTCCTTGTCAAATTGTAGTATTCTCCTATAGGAGGACATTCAAGGTTCTTGAAAACTAATAACTATAGGATCAATATAGATTTTTTCTATGAAGGTCTTAAAACTGATGTTCAAACTTTTGTGGTAGAATGTTTGATTTTCCAATAGAATAAGGGAGAGATAATCAAGACATCGTGTGTTTTACAACCATTAGCCATACCAAGTCAGTGTTGGGAAGAGGCCTCAATGGATTTTATCACAAGTCTACCAAAGGTAAAGACTGCCATCATGGTATTACTAGATCGAATAACAAAGTATGCCCATTTCTTCTCTCTTTCTCATCCTTTAAAAGCATGTAAAATAGTTGCAACATTCATGGAAACAATTCATAAGCTACATGGAATCCCCAAGATTATTGTAAGTGATTGAGATTCATTTTTCACTGGTAATTTTTTGAGGGAAATATTTTCTTGTTTGGGCACTTAATTGGCTCACAAATTCTCTTACTATTCTCAATATGATCAACAAACTAAGAATATGAATAAATTCCTAGAAGGGTACCTTCATTGCTTTCCATCTAATAAACAAACACAATGGGTCAAGTGGTTTCCCTTAGTGGAATGGTGGTACAACACATTTTTCCATAATAAAAAATGTTACCTTTATGGATATCGTCCTCCTTCCATCACATCATCCTTGAAATAAAAATATAAAGTTCAAGAAGTGAAGGATCACATAGAGCACATACAATAGGTTCTTGAACTATAGAATTATAACTTGCAAGCTATAACACAAAATATGATGAAACAACAAGTAGATCAATTTCATAGTGAAAGGAAATTTCAAGTAGGGGATTGGATAATTTTGAGGCTACAACCATGAAAACTAATGTCCCTTAAGCAACAAAAGAATGACAATAAATTAACACTTGAGTACTATGTTAGGTGTTGCAGAGGATTGAAAGTATGGCTTACAAATTGGATTTGCCTCCATCTTCACGTTTACATCCAATATTCCATGTTTCTTGCGTTAAAAAGGTAAATGGTGACAAGATCCCAGTCCATAATATTTTACCAAAGATTGATGAAGAACGGAAATTGATACTAGAACCTGAAACAATCCTCGACACAGGGATCAAACAACTGTGAAATCGAACAATTATTGAGTACCTCCTCAAGTGGAATAACTTGCCAATAGAAGAGGTGACATGGTAAGATGCGTTCTTCATGCAAAAACAATATCCAAAGTTAATCAACTGTTGAGGAAAACACTTGTTTGAAGGGGAGGGGCATTTTAAGCCCTATATATTATGGAATTAAATTTCTATTATTATTTTAGTAATGTCTTTATTGGTCGGATGTGACCTTAATTGTAATTATACCCTTTGTCTCCTATATATATACTAAGGAAACCTAGTTTTAGGATCCTTTCATCTTGTGTTGTGCATTTGATACATTGTATAAGGAGGTTTTCACCTTGAAGTGGCTTATTATTCATCTCTTTATTTTATTCTCAAGGCATTGTGTCACTCTTTATTTCTATTTTATGTTATTTTGGGAATTTGGTGCATAACAGCAATAAAACATAACAGAATAGAAGATGAAAATTCCATTTTCTTTATAGGAGATAAAGCACGTAGGTAAATCAATGAAAATTACATAGTTCCTAATTTGAATGTTTAGTACTCTTAGTATACATCAAATTCTTATGTTGAAATCGACTAAATTTGGATTTAGGTGCTTACATGTGGCTATGATGCAAGCATAATTTATCCAGAAACAACCCTCATTGAGAAGATTTGGTTCAACTTATAACTAATGATTTATGGTGTACGTATAGTGCTAGCGCTAATGATGGGTATCGATTTTAATACGTGGGATCTGTTAATTCCAGGTCAACTAGTCAGGTCATCAATGAGCTACTGACCTGGAAATGATACTGTGTGAAATAGACTTTCTAACTACCTTTACTATTGATGTTTCCTATGTCCCTAGCTTGGGATCTTCTAGGTCTCAATCAATAAATCCAATAAACTTTGGTCCTAGTGGGTCACATAAAAAAAATGGGTATACTATTTGTCCCATTAATATTAAGGTAAGACCCATAACCCTAGTGGAAGTACTATGGGTAATTGGTGTGGTATGTTCATATTTTGAAAAGGGATTAGCTAGGAACAAATAGAGACAGATAAATAGGTTGGGTTATTATGGATTATTGAGCACCACAATTGCATTTATTCTATAGTACTCTAAGGAATATTTGTATCCAATAAATAAGAAGGTTGCACTTCCATGTACCTCTAAAATTATCTGTAACTGATGGAAAAAAAATGGTTTGATCAAGAATTAACTTTATAAAGTTTCGATGGTGTCATGTTTTAGTTTTATTGTCAACTTCTATTCTCGTTTTCCATGGTTACAAAGATGGTTGTAGCTTAGGGGTCCAAGCCAAAAAAAACCATTTTCAGATGTATCATAGATTAGCTTAGGGGATTCCAATAGGGTTACGGTTTTGGGCTCCGGAATTGTCTTTTATAATGATGTTATTTACATTAATTTCTCATCTTATCTACCATGTCAATTTAATACATTTATGTTCAATAAGGTTATCTTTTACTTTTTTTTATTAATTAAAATCTCGTAAATGTAAAGTGAACCTAATATGTTATTTTAATATATTAAAAGTAATATTATGCAAATAATAATTGTTTTGGTACTCCATCTGACTTTTCATTCGGTACTAAGTTCTGCACCATGTTCGATTATGTCTTTGACTATTACTTCAACGAAATGATCTACTTTTGCCCCCTGATTCTTATTAATCTTGTCATACATGCACATGCATAAACCATAAAGTGGTGATGGGTTTTAAAACATTGGGTTAAAATTAATAAGAAAATAAAATATTAAATATTAAAAAGAAAAATAATCAAATATTAAAATAATGGTTTATCACTTTATTACTTATATACTTTATAAAAGAGACATCCATTAAAAATGAAATGTTACGTAGCTTTAAAGGAGTATGGAATGGTAAATAAAAACGTGACATCCATTAAAAAGGGCCATGCTCATTAAAAAAGCCACCTCATATATTTTAATTATTTTAACTCTTAGCCACTTCTTAAAAACCATAAAGTTTCCTTTATATTTCATTCCTTTGGATTTAATGAAATGGTTTTTATGTGCAGGCCGTGAAACGAGAACACTCGCACGTGAAAATGGATGGTGCACAATGACAACGCACAGCAGGAATCCAATGTACAACCTAGCAACTCAGCACTCAACAGTGAACTCATGCAACAACCCAGCATCAATTCTGTTCAAAAACCGGATTTATGAACTAATTTCCGTTACAAGTCATCCGGACGCCCATTCGGACCTTCATTCATTTTATGTCAAAAACATGTTTTAACAGACAACAAAAATTTTGGCTGGATCTGCGGGAGAACGAAGGCGATAGTAAAAATTCTGGCACATGGGTTTTGTGTGGAATAGGCCCATTTAGGTCATTGTGAGGAATTTTGCCAAAATTCAAAGCCATTTGGGAGCAGTTCGTGGTTATCTGAAACCAACTTTTCCAGAAAATGTGGTTGGCCGTTTTCTAAATTTAGAAATTAGTTTTAACAGCTCAGTAACTTGGGGATTCGGTTCTATCCACTCCCCAATGGTTTTTAATTTATAAATAGAGCCCCATAGCGCTGAGAAATGATGTAATTTTTGCTCTGCGTTTTTATAATGGAAGTTCTACTCCGTTCCTGGGTTAAACTCGTTTTTATGCTCTGGTGATTGGTTAGCTCGTATATCTGCAACCTCTGCTCCTAAGAGGGCCCTTCAGCAGCAGTCGGTTTTGTGTATTTTATTTTACTTCCATCATTTAATCTAAGTATTGTGCTCCTCTATTTTTGTTTTTGTATAAATGTTTTTCTTCTCTATTTTCATTCATGTATGAACGTTTTGTGTGTCGAATCAAACATCATAATGTTAATTCCTTGTGTTGCTATATAAATGTACACCTTTTTGCTTTTTGCTTCATGCATTTTGGGTCATTTGATCTCACTGTCAATAGATAGAAAGAGATCTTTGTTTAAGTATATTTCATAAATGGTATTTATTATATTTCGTAGATAGCATTTCAATTCATTTTGTGCAGTAGTGTTTTAGTTTGTTTTGCACAGTAGCGTTAGTGCTTGTAGTATAGGATAGGGTTTGAATTTGGTTTATTGCTCATACCTGTAGATTCATTTATGTTTCATGCACCTTGGATCCAAGAACTAATCTTCACTGTTGTAGCTTTCATCAAGTAGAAATAATTGCATTGCCTATTTCATTTGGTTAATTTGCAATAGGAATTAGTTTTCAAGTTAAATGCAATTTTCTTTTGTTTTCATGTAATATTTCATCTTCAGAATTTAAATGATCGGTCATGTGTACCTCCTCTCAACTTGTCTTTTAGTTTCTCATTTGTAATTAGATAGAATTCAAATTATTTCAGTATTGCAATCTTAGTTTATAATCAAATTTAGTTATGTTGTTTTACTGTAGCTATGGTTAGATTTCTTTACAGTCCAACTTTGTTTTATCACGTAATAGAAAATAGTTTATTTATTTGAATGCAAATTAATGTAATCATTCCTTGGTTTTGTTCGGATATCCATCATCTATTTCGGGATACATATCTATTTCAGGATCATCTATTTCAGGGTACATATCTACTTCAGGATCTTGCATGATCTATTTCAGGATATGCAGTCCAGTCACCAGTTTGATGCCTCCAGCACCTTATCCACCTTCTTCTAGCACCCGGGAGCCACTTCCCACAGAGTTTTAGCCCTCCTAAGCTGAAAGGCGCCCTCTTCTCACCTACTGACAGAGAAGGGCGCACTTGTTCACCTACCACTGCAGATTCACTCCAGTTACATTCAGTTAGCTCCGATTCTGATTGATTTCACTCCGATTTCACTCCTGACTGACTGTTTCACCTCCGATTGACCTCCAGTTCGATTAGGTGACTTGCTCTGACTCCAGTTAGCCTCCCATGCGCCCCCACTGAGCCTCCAGATCCTATATCAGTGCTACACACTTCAGTTACATTTATTATGACCAGTTAGACTCAGCTTGACACCTGGATGACTGGTTGTTGTGATTGATGAGCAACACCGATGATTGATGAGGACTCCTAGATTGAGTCAAGCTACTCCATTCAGTGATTCGAATGACCTCCTTAGGCAATTCGAATTGCTCTGTTCATGGTAACAGTTTGTATTGTAATTCATTCACCCTTTCTGGGATAGAGAGCACTGCTGCATGTTTTGCACAGTTTTGCACCATATTTTCTATGTTCATCTATTGTGATTGATTTACTTGTTCATTAGATCTGCTGTGACTAATTTTACATGGTATCAGAGCCATTGCAGGGACAAGATCTCTTTTCTACAGGTGTTTATACAAGAAGATTTGACTGAATTGCTAAAAATTGCAAAAAGTTTGGCATGAAATATCTCAAGGGCATTCGCTCCTGTGCATGCAAAGCTTGAAAAATACTCCAATACCACTCCAGAAGCTTGAGTTACCACATAATTCCTGGATCTGATACATTGGACCTATTCAACATTGCTTGAAATCCAATCCCAGGTGTGATGCAACTCTCAAAGGGTGGATTGTTCGACCTTATTGTGATTGTTCTTATGTGATTTGCAGGTTAATTATCTCCTCCAAGTGCACTCGCTACATTCTGCATGCAAGCTTCCCTACAGCATTTCCATTCGCTATAGTCTGCATGCAAGCTTCTTCTTCATCATTTGACTCGCTCCTAGCAATGGAATACTCTTCTTCAAAGCCTATCCTCACCCCATTCAATTATTTTGATTGGAAAGATGATATGGAGATCATATTACGTTCAAAAGGATACTACCGAGTCACTCTTGGTCTTGAATTGGAGCCAAACAATGTGGCAGAAAGAACTAAACACTACAATAAGCTTGATGAAGCTTACGGTCTTCTTTGTCTCTCCATCTCCAAAGATCTTCACTTCCATCTCAGCGGATTGAAGACTCCAAAGGCCATATGGGAGCAACTTGAGACACTATTCGGCAAGCAGGATGAGCTTAGGGCTTTTCAATTAGAGAATGAATTGATTGGCCTTAATCCTGAGAATTTCGAGACCATCAATGAATTCTTCACAAAATTCAAGAACTTGAACTTGCAATTGAAGAACAGTGGTGTTATCAAAGAGGATAAATAGTTGATCCTCTCCATTCTAAGCAAGCTTGGGAAAGATTATTCGGTATTTGTCTCCACTTTCAATTCCGGTCGGCTAACTACCCCGAATTGGAAGATGCCTACCTTGAATGCCTTCATTGAGTCCGTTACGAAAGAGCATGACAAGTTGATTCAAATGGGGTCCATAAGCTCCAAAGATTCAGCCCTATTTGTTCAAGGACCCAAGATCTCGAATGGTAAAGGAAAGCTAAAGAAGGAGAAGCCCAAATTCGAGCCTCACAAGCAAAAAGACAAAGGCAAGCAAACAGATGCACCATCCAGTTCGAAATCCAAGCAAAAGGGCAAAGAAGGTAACCAAAAATCTAAATGTACTTATTGTAACCGTGGCTTTCATCCCGAAAGTTCATGTATGAAGAAGACTATAGATCAAATGGCCCTCCTTTTGGAAAAGAACAACATAACCCTTCCTGACGGTGCAAGGAAGAAGGATCGGAATGACGATCATGAAAGAGGACAAGCACTCATGGCAACGGTTTCGAAGCCCACTCTCTTGATAGATTCGGGTGCATCAAATCATATGGCTGCAAATATTGATTCTTTTTCCTCATTCGATCCAAACAGCTCCATCCCCATCCATTTGGGAGATGACTCAAAAATTTCTTCAAAGGGCAAAGGTACGATTCATGTAGATCATGGATGCTTTCAGAATGTTCTCTATGTGCCTTCCTTAGCTTCGAATCTCCTTTCTGTGTATCAAATGACACATACTGGTGATCCAAAGAAAGTCACATTCAGCCCTAATACAGTTGAAATTTCTGATATCAAAAGTGGAAGACTAGTTGCGGTTGGAAAGGCAAACCACACTGCAAAATGTTATGAGTTTTCGCACTTTATTCCGCTTGCAAAGCCCACTGCTCTTCGCACACATGGTAATGAGGTTAGTAGGCTTTGGCATGAAAGATTTGGACATCTAAATTATAAGTATTTGCTGCTGCTATCAAATAAATCCATGGTTGATGGGCTTCCACAACTCCGTTCCTCGAAGGGAATATGCACCGGTTGCATTATTGGGAAGCACCCCGAGCACAGATTCGACCGCGGCAAGGCTAGCAGAGCCTCTACTATTTTGGGATTGATCCATTCTGATATCAGCGGTCCGCTGCCCCATATGTCATTAAATGGTTCAAGGTATGTTTTGACATTTATTGATGATTATTCTCGCTTTACATGGGTATTCTTTCTCAAAAACAAGTCAGAAGTGCTTGGAAAATTCAAGGATTTTAAGGCTTCTGTTGAGACCACCACTGAGAGCAAGATCAAAGCTCTTAGATCTGATAATGGTGGGGAATATATCAAGTCCGAGTTGCTGCAACTTTGTGCCCAAAGCGGAATCAAGATCCAACATACAGTTCCCTACACACCCCAGCAGAACGGTGTAGCGGAAAGGAAAAACCGGTCACTGAAAGAGATGGCTACATGCATGATTGAATCTAAAGGTTTGGCTGCAAATATTTGGGCTGAAGCAATCAATGTTGCTGCATATATACAGAACCGAGTTCCACATTCATCCGTGAAAGGTATGACTCCTTTCGAAGCATTCTTTGGTCACAAACCGGATGTGTCAAATTTGAGAGTTTTTGGCTCTACTGCATGGGCTAGAATTCCTTCTGAGAAGAGACGAGCTTTGGATCCACAAAGTATCGAGTGCATATTGATAGGATATGGGGAAGAATCAAAAGCATATAAACTCATGGATATCAGATCTAAAAAGATATTCATAGAGCGCAGTGTGCAGTTTGAAGAACCGCTTCAAGAATTGCAACTAGTTGAGGAGAAAACTGCCGATTCACCGCCTTCACCAGAAGAAGATTCGAGTAGCGATAATGAAGGTATGAGTTCTGATATTTCTGATATTGTAGCAGCATATGATGATCATGACATATCAGGTTCGGAATCCGACCATTCAGATCCCCCTCAGTTACCAAAGTGGGCCCAAAATACTCTACAATCTGCTGGTTCTAGTCTTGGAAATCCTGCTGATCCGAGACGAACAAGAGGAGACTTTCAAAGGGCAGGTATGGCTCTTTCTATTGCTGATCCATTTCTTCCTGAGATTTGTTATTTGATGGCTGGTTCAGATCCCCAATCATATTATTCAGCCCATCGAGATCCGAGATGGAAAGATGCCATGGATGAAGAGTACAGTTCTCTTCAAAAGAACAATACATGGGAGCTAGTTTCTCTTCCACCTGGAAGAAAATTAGTGAAGTGTAAATGGGTCTACCGTACTAAAGTTGCTGCTGATGGCACTATCAACAAATATAAAGCAAGGTTGGTGGCAAAAGGTTTTTCCCAAGTCCAAGGAGTGGACTACACAGAGACCTTTGCACCGGTTGCAAAGATGGATTCCATCCGCCTTGTTTTAGCTATTGCCGCATCCAAGCACTGGGAGGTGCATCACTTGGATGTGAAGAGTGCATTTTTACATGGAGACCTTGCTGAAGAGGTCTATATGCAGCAGCCAGAGGGTTATACATCAGATCCATCATTGGTTTGTAGATTGAAGAAGTCTTTGTACGGGTTAAAACAGGCCCCAAGAGCTTGGTACGCAAAGATGGACTCCTTCCTTCTTTCTCAGAATTTCCAAAGATGCAAATCTGATCCGAATGTCTATCTTCAGCGAGTTAAAGGTAATTTGTTGGTTATTGTACTTTATGTTGATGATCTGCTTATTACTGGTAGCACACTTACTTCAATAAACAAGCTAAAATCTGCCCTAAATCTAGCTTTTGACATGAGCGATTTGGGCTTGCTGAGTCACTTTTTGGGCTTGGAGATAGCTCAAAATTTCGATGGGATCACTATATCTCAGCAAAAATATGCTTCCGACCTGTTATTGAAGTTTAATATGGCTGAATGTAAGGAAGCCCCGTTCCCATTCCTCTCAGGAATCAGTCTTGAGGAGGGAGATTCCACACCGCTTGCAGATTGCAGTATGTATCGACAGTTGATTGGTTCACTACTTTATTTGACACATTCACGGCCTGATATCTCATATGCCGTGAGTGCCGTGTCAAGATATATGCAGCAGCCACATGAGCTTCATTGGCGAGCAGCCAAGCGGATCTTGCAGTATGTGCAAGGTACGAGACAGTTTGGCATACATTATGCTGCAGATTCTGAGCTAGATTTCATTGGTTTTACTGATTCAGATTGGGCAGGTGATAGCATTGATCGGAAGTCCACTTCCGGTTATGTTTTCATGATTGGTCATGGTGCTATTTGTTGGTCCAGCAAAAAGCAAGCAGCCATTGCACTTTCTTCAGCAGAGGCAGAGTATCGAGGGGCAGTCAATGCCTGCATTCAGGCAGTTTGGTTGCAGGGTATTCTTTCCGAGTTTGGTTTTGGTGGCACTACTTCGACTGTCCTATTTTGTGACAATCAAAGTGCTATCAAGATATCCACAGATCCAGTTCAGCGGCAGAGGACCAAGCACATTGAGATTCATATGCATTACATTCGACAGTTGGTGCATGACCGCACCATCATTCTGCAATATTGCCCTACTGATGAGCAAATTGCAGACATCTTCACCAAGAGCTTCACTGAGAAGAAGTTCTCTTACCTCCGTTCACTGTTGGGGGTGAGTTCCATCATGGTGGAGACAGATTGATTCATTATTATGCTTTAGACTTGAGGGGGGGCTTTCTTCCCACTGGGTTTTCCCTCTTTCCTCACTTAGTTTATTTTTCAGCATTTTTTGGATTATTGTATTGGGGTGACCTTTGGTCTTAGTTACCAGGGCCCCACATTATTTTAGTTGGCACATCATAGTCTAGCTTGAGGGGGGGTGTTCGGATATCCATCATCTATTTCGGGATACATATCTATTTCAGGATCATCTATTTCAGGTTACATATCTACTTCAGGATCTTGCATGATCTATTTCAGGATATGCAGTCCAGTCACCAGTTTGATGCCTCCAGCACCTTATCCACCTTCTTCTAGCACCCGGGAGCCACTTTCCACAGAGTTTTAGCCCTCATAAGCTGAAAGGCGCCCTCTTCTCACCTACTGACAGAGAAGGGCGCACTTGTTCACCTACCACTGCAGATTCACTCCAGTTACATTCAGTTAGCTCCGATTCTGATTGATTTCACTCCGATTTCACTCCTGACTGACTGTTTCACCTCCGATTGACCTCCAGTTCGATTAGGTGACTTGCTCTGACTCCAGTTAGCCTCCCATGCGCCCCCACTGAGCCTCCAGATCCTATATCAGTGCTACACACTTCAGTTACATTTATTATGATCAGTTAGACTCAGCTTGACACCTGGATGACTGGTTGTTGTGATTGATGAGCAACACCGATGATTGATGAGGACTCCTAGATTGAGTCAAGCTACTCCATTCAGTGATTCGAATGACCTCCTTAGGCAATTCGAATTGCTCTGTTCATGGTAACAGTTTGTATTGTAATTCATTCACCCTTTCTGGGATAGAGAGCACTGCTGCATGTTTTGCACAGTTTTGCACCATATTTTCTATGTTCATCTGTTGTGATTGATTTACTTGTTCATTAGATCTGCTGTGACTAATTTTACAGGTTTTCCTTAGTTTAAATAGTTTAATTGTTTCCTGTTAAACCATAGAGTAGTATGCATAAACCCAGCTCGTGTTAAAAGATCATTTAGCTTGTTTATTTTCATAATTTGTATCATTTTTGTCATTCAGATTGTCATCCGGACTGTCATCTGAACTTTAATATTTTTTGTTGTGTTTCTATGCTTAATTAGAGTTTAATTTCTCAGGTTTTCGAATTGTATTACTTCCTGTAGTTGGCCACTACCTTCATATGTAGTTAGAACCTTGTTTTGAATTACATAGAGTTTTGTTTAGGCTTCCTGCTCATTTTTAGTTCTTTTCATCTCTTTAGCCTACCTTTAGCTTTCATTTTCCAGCTTGTACTTTAATTTGCAGTCAATATCTTAACTCTGTTTTCATAGTTTGTTACTGTTCTAAAACTTGTTGTTTCCATCTTTAATCCAGTGTAGACTTGCTTTTTGAATAACAGTTTAATTATATCGCTTTCTTGCAATTTCCTAGAATGATTAGTTCATAGTTTGATTTCCTTTTGAGGTAGATTAACAAATATTCCGTTTCTGTTTGGTTTACAAACCAAGTTCATTTCCCGCCATTTGAATATGCTTAGGTTTACTTAGGTTTGCTCGAACTCCAAGTTTAGTGTTTTGCAACGCATTTATTTACGCTTGGCCTTTAGAATAGTGTTTTGCTTTACTTTTGTGAATTTGAAGTTAATTAGTTAGATTAAATTACATATATCAAAGTAGTTAGTTTGCTTGTGTAGAAGTAGCATAGTTTTATGTTCGAAGTAATTAAGTTTACATGTTACATAGCTTAGAGCATAGATCCTTAGTAGTCAGCTGCAATTGAATTCTTAGATAGATCTTTCATTCTGCACAATTAGAATAGATTAATAGTTTGCTTGAAGTAGTTTTGCTTTCATTAATTAATTTCTTTCAGGCCAAGCGCTGCTTTCTAGATTAGTATCCGCTTTACATTGCAATTTCAATTTAGGATATCCTAGAATAATCTAGACTTTAGTTCTGCACATATAGTGTTTGCATCTCACAAGTTACCTTCCTGAGTTGAAAATTAAATGTTGAATTAGATAGCATATATTTTACCCAACATTTTGGCGTCGTTGCCAAGTAGGTGCTAAAGGAATTGGAGTCTAGGTAGATAGAGGTAGATAGGATGCTTTTATATTACACAACAAGTGGGAGGGGAGAATGTAAGACGAAAGGTAAGAACCTACGCATCCACTATAGTGGGGTGCCCCAAAGCCTTGTTGTTCTTTTTTCGCATAGGCGTGTTTACTTTCTGCAATTTAATTTCATCTAGGTGTTTTTTTCATAAAAGTTTGGTGTGTTTAATTTGCAAATTTGTTTTATTAGTAGATAGTTTGTCAAAAACACATAAAAAAAATTGGGTACTGTAAGAACCCTAGAGACTAATCCTTGTGTGAAGCAGGAGCTGCCGACCAAAGACATGGATTCGAAGGTGGCTATTAGTATGAGAGAACTTTCTCAAATCCTAGCAATGGCTGGGATCTCAATCTCTACTTATCAAGAAGAGAAGATATTGATAGCAGTTGAGAGCTTATCAACCTCTCCTGAAATGACAGGAAAACCAAAGTCCCAGGAGCCACAAAAAGATCTTCCTTGTAAAATTGCAGAGGAAATTGACAACTTGGGGACTACATCCGAAGGAGAGTGGCCGGAAATTAAAGAGTTCTCTACATGCAAGCTAACAGATCCATCTTGTGCTCAAGAAATTGATCATCTAGGAGAAAGGGATCTGCAGGACATAGTGAAGGAAGGTGAGCACTCGGGCTACATTGAAAGTTGGTTCTAAGAGGTAACCAAACCACAACACCATTCCCTCCTTCAACACCTTCTGTTTCAAAAGCAAGTAAGTCGATTGGTTCTCCACATTCAGGTAATCACTGCTTCAACATTTTCATATGTGGATACAGATATACTTTTCATCTTGCTTCGCACTTGGTTTCATTGGAAGAGCTCATATACTTGAATAAAAATGTTTTCATTCTTCTTAGGGTAGGGAAATATTATATAAATAAAATGTTGCATTCTTAGTTTAGGGAATAATGCAACTTCATTTTTTGTTTTCTTTTTCAAATAAAAGAACTAAGAAGAAGATAATGTCAATGACTAAAACCGAAATAATTTTTCGTCATTATTTCTTTTTCATACATGCATATTTCAGACTATAACAATCACTCAAGGCCAATTTTAAATACCATGGGGATTTACCATAAGTTTAAGGTCTATCCAAAACCTAGAGGTCACTCTTACATCCTAGCTTCATTATCAGACTCTGTTATTTAAGCATCTTTATTACACAGTAGCATAAGGGTGAATGAATTCCTAATTTGTGGGGAACACTACTATAACTCTATATGAAAAAGGCGAGTTTTGGGACTAGAGACAACTTTCAATTATTATCTTATGGCCTCATCCACTATACAGTAATTAATTTTGGCCATGTCATGTCTTTGGACTAAACTAAATGCGTAGTCTATTTTTCATGCACACAACCTTTAAAATGCAATTTATAGAAACTCCCCCAACCCATATACCATCCCAATCCGTAAAAGGTTTTCAAAGCTACCTCCCCACCCTGTTGTAAAAAAAATAAAAATAAATACATGTATAAATCTCTTAAGGTGGTGGTAACGGCTAGTTTCTGCTATAAAAAGGGTGTAATAGGCTAACCCGTCGGGATACTGAACAGGTCTGCTGGCAGCGGGTACTGGCCTGTGGTATGACTAGACAAACTCATCGGGGTACTGAACAGGCTCGCTGGCAATGGGGCATTCTGTTTGGGGAGGATATTTCTTAGATATCAAAGTTACCCCGTTGGGGTATTGAACATGCTTGCTGGCAATGGGTTCTGACTTTGATGTCTTTCAGTATGCCTAATCTATATTTGTGTGTATGAACTATATACTTATGTAAAATATTAAGAAGAAGCATTCATGGCTGAACAACAGGTTAAATGAACGTCGTCTAATTTCCATTTGAGAATGTTTATAAGTTTCACTTAAGACCCTGTCGTCTAATTCATACTCTATCTAGGATGTCACTATCTTAGAAGTGGGACCCATAAACTTAGGAGTTTAATAAGCTTGAAATGCAAACGCTGTCCATAATTATTTGAATGGCGATAAACCTTTGAGAAGTAGTAGGGATGACTAGTTTCCTATAGGCTTTGCAGACTATCTGTACCCTCATGTTTTCCATTTCGGGAGACATGAGGAAAATCCCCTATCATAGCTTATATGTGGTCTTCGCAAGCATAAACTAATGAATTTGCATGTATTGAAGAATTTGCCTTAGTATGATATTACTTGCTGATTGTTGTTGATCCAAAGTGTTGACATAAGAGAATACAACCCAGTAGTAGCTCATTCATGACACGAGGACGTGCCATACCTTCGGTCTGGGGGAGAGTCTCAATTTATATGGTCTTCATAAGCATGAATTATCACTAGTTGGTGGAATTGTATGTATTAAGAAATCTTAATTAATAGTTGTTTTGGTCTTCTCATAACATAACATTAATAATATTTTTTCTTAAGGTTCTAGTTTTTTATGCAGTAATAAAGTTGGTTTCATTTTGTTGAAAGATTGCCTATAAACTATTTGATGATAAAACAAAGTTTTTGAATAAATGAAATACCACTTCCAATTCATTCATGGCACGTGGACATGCCATACCTTTGGTCTGGGGGAGTGTTGGGCTCCGGAATTGTCCTTTATAATGATGTTATTTACATCAATTTCTCATCTTACCTACCATGATTTAATACATTTATGTTCAATAAGGTTATCTTTTACTTTGTTTTATTAATTAAATCTCGTAAATGTAAAGTGAGCCTAATATGTTATTTTTAATGTATTAAATGCAATATTGTGCAAATCATAAGCATTCCGGCCCTTCATCTGACCTTTCTTTTGATCCTGAGCTCTGCACTAGGTTCGATTATGTCTTGAAACATATTTTTGGCTACTCTTTCGACGAAATGATCTTCCGATTCTTACTAAGTCATGTCGATCCTACATGAACAAATTAAACCATGAAGTAATGATGAGTTGGTTCACTAATTCACATTTAAACAAATTTAAAAATGAAAGAAGATAAAACTATTTTAATTTTATTTTAACAAAATTTGTTTTAAATTTGAAAATAATAACCAAAGTTATTTTAACCAAAATTGTTACTTTCATGACATGGTAATTCTTTAATATATAATGAAAATCTACTCTTTATGCCACTTAAATTAAAGATATGAAATGCGTTACTTATGGAAATTTAGATTAGTTTTTTTAAAAAGCAAGCCACCTCATATTACTCCACTATGATTTAATTTAAAGTGACTTCATATTTGATATACGTTTCTTTTTTTTAATTGTTGTAGGTTAATATAATGTAAACGTTTTGTGCAGGATGTAAAATATAAATTCGCCCAGATTCACGTGATGGAATGGAGCGCACAAAGGGGATTAAGATACTTCCAATCCAGCCAATAAAATACAACCAAAACTTGAAGCCAGCCAACCCAACCGACAATCAATCCATGCAACAACTTAGCAGAAATTCTGCTCAAAAACCAGATTAACTAATTTCAGTTACAGGTCATCCAGGCGCTCATTTGGACGCCCATTCGGACCTTCATTCGTTTTTTGTCAAAAACGTGTTTTAACAGACAACAACATTTCGGGCGGGATCTACGGCCAAACGGAGGCAAAATTGAAAATTTCGGCACATGGATTTTGTGCGGAATAGGCCCATTTAGGTTAATGTGAGGAATTTTGCCAAAATTCAAAGCCATTTGGGAGCAGTTCATGGTTCTCTGAAACCAATTTTTCTAGAAAACGTGGTTGGCCGTTTTCTAAATTTAGAAATTAGTTTTAACAACTCAGGAACTTGGGGATTCGGTTCTATCCACTCCCCAATATTTTTTTATGTATAAATTGAGCCCCATAGGGCTGAGAAACAATGTAATTTCTGCTCTGCGTTTTTATAATGGAAGTTCTGCTCTGTTTTTGGGTTAAACTTGTTTTTATGCTCTGGTGATTGGTTAGCTCGTATATCTGCAACCTCCGCTCCTGAGAGGGCCCCTTAGCAGCAGTCGGTTCTGTATATTTTATTTTACTTCCATCGTTTAAGCCAAGTATTGTGCTCCTCTATTTTTGTTTTTGTATAAGTGTTTTCCTTCTCTGTTTTCATTCCTGTATGAATGTTTTGTGTGTCAAATCAAACATCATAATGTTAATTCCTTGTGTTGCTATATAAATGTACACATTTTTGCTTTTTGCTACATGCATTTTATGTCACTTGAGCTCACTGTCAATAGATAGAAAGAGATCTCTTTTTAAGTATATTTCGTAGATGGTGTTTATTATATTTCGTAGATAGCATTTCAATTCATTCTGGATAGTAGTGTTTTAGTTTGTTTTGCACAGTAGCGTTAGTGTTTGTAGTATAGGATAGGGTTTGAATTTGGTTTATTGCTCATACCTGTAGATTCATTTATATTTCATGCACCTTGGATCCAAGAACTAATCTTCACTGCTGTAGCTTTCATCAAGTAGAAAGAATTGCATTGTCTATTTCATTTGGTTAATTTGGAATAGGAATTAGTTTTCAAGTTAAATGCAATTTTCTTTTGTTTTCATGTATATTTGCATCGTCATAATTTAAATGACCGGTCATGTGTACCTCCTTTCAACTTGTCTTTTAGTTTCTCATTTGCAATTAGATAGAATTCGAATTATTTCAGTATTTCAAGCTTAGTTTATAATCAAATTTAGTTATGTTATTTTACTGTAGCTATGGTTAGATTTGTTTATAGTCCAACTTTGTTTTATCATGTAATATAAAATAGTTTCTTTATTTGAATGCAAATTAATGTAATCATTCCTTGGTTTCCTTTAGTTTAAATAGTTTAATTGTTTCCTGTTAAACCATAGAGTAGTATGCATAAACCCAGCTAGTGTTAAAAGATCATTTAGCCTGTTTATTTTCATAATTCGTATCATTTTTGTCATCCGAACTGCCATCCAGAATTTAATATGTTTTGTTATGTTTTTTTTATGAACAACTAGAGTTTAATTTCTTAGATTTGTGGTTTACATTTATTTCCCGTAGTTGGCCAGTACCTGCATATGTAGTTAGAACCTTGTTTTGAATTACATAGAGTTTTGTTTAGGCTTCATGTTCATTTTTAGTTCTTTTAATCTCTTTAGCCTACCTTTAGCTTTCATTTTCCAGCTTGTACTTTAATTTGCAGTCAATATCTTAACTCGGTTTTCATAGTTTGTTACTGTTCTAAAACTTGTTGATTCCATCTTTAATCTAGTGTAGACTTGATTTTTGAATAATAGTTTAATTATATCGCTTTCTTGTAATTTCCTAGAAAGATTTAGTTCATAGTTTGATTTCCTTTTGAGGTAGATTAACAAATATTCTGTTTCTATTTTGTTTAGAAACCAAGTTCATTTCCCGCCATTTGAATATGCTTAGGTTTACTTAGGTCTGCTTGAACTCCAAGTTTAGTGTTTTGCAACGCATTTATTTACGTTTGGTCTTTAGAATAGTGTTTTGCTTTGCTTTTTTCAATTCAAAGTTAATTAGTTAGATTAAATTACATATATCGAAGTAGTTAGTTTGTTTGCGTAGAAGTAGCATAGTTTTATGTTCGAAGTAATTAAGTTTACAAGTTACATAGCTTAGAGCCTAGATTCTTAGTAGTCAGTTGCAATTGAATTCTTAGATAGATCTTTCATTCTGCAAAATAGAATAGATTAATAGTTTGCTTGAAGTAGTTTTTCTTTCGTTAATTAATTTCTTTCAGGCCAAGCGTTGCTTTCTACATTAGTATTTGCTTTACATTCTAATTTCAATTTAGGATATCCTAGAATAATCTAGACTTTAGTTTTGCACATATAGTGTTTGCATCTCACAAGCTACCTTCCCAGGTTGACAATTAAATGTTGAATTAGATAGCATATATTTTACCCAACATTTTGGCATCGTTGCAAAAAAAAACCTGGGAAGTTGCCGACCCAGTGTAGACTTTAGAAAGTTCCGATCGTGTCATGTTTTAGTTTTATTGTCAACTTCTATTCTCGTTTTCCATGGTTACAAAGATGGTTGTAGCTTAGGGGTCCAGGACAAAAAAACCATTTTTAGATGTATCATAGATAAGCTTAGGGGATTCCAATAGGGTTAGGGCTTTGGCTTCGACACATTCAATGGATACGACTGTGAATATAAGTGGGCTACTGTCATGTCCCTGATCCCCTCAGTTCCCTTTGAGTGACGGGGGAACAAGCCTGATACAATATGCTACTTTTATTTTCTTTTAAATCTGATCCTTAACTCTACCATTTATTACACAGCCGCAATATCCTTGGTCCGCAATCCGCAAGATGTAGTTGGAATTCGGAAGACATAACACAATAACATAGCATTGAAAACACCTTTCCGACTTTCACAATTCTGCAATCTGCGATGCGGGACTCAAAAATTTGGAGCGCCAATTACATGGCGTCGAAAAAACCTCTCCAACTTCCGCAGTTCCGCAATCCGCGATGCGAGACTCGGAAAGTCAGAGCGCCAATTATCCGGTGTCGAAAACACCTCTCTGACTTTCGAAGTTCCAGAATCCACGATGCGAGACTCGAAAATTCGTAGCGCCAATTACCCAGCGCCAAAAAAACCTCTTTGAATTCCGCAGTTCCGCAATCCGTGATGCGGGACTCAAAAAATTGGAGCACCAATTCACCAATCCAGAAAAATTACCTCTTCGATTTCCGCAATCCACAATCTGCCTTGCGGAAGTCGGAAGTCGGAACCACCATTTCGCAACTCCAGAAAATTTACTCTTTCGAATTCCGCAATCCAAAATCCATGTTACGGGAGTTGGAATTCGGAACCACCGCGTATAACTCCATAGAGTCACCCTCCTGATATCTGCAATCCGTATTGCGGGTTCGGAAAGTGGGAAGCCCAACTGCACAACTTCTCTGCCTCATAACTTTCTCATCCCAAGTCCATTTTGGACAAACTTGGTACTGTTGGAAATATCTCCGAGAGCCTTATGCAACTGCATGATCCTATGCTGCATCTGATGAGTTAGAACCTATCCTTCATCCAACCTAAAATATGACCACCAACTTCATCCATGCCTCTTTTCCACTCTGTATGGGGCTCTCCTACTACTCAGTCATGGATTTTCTCTTCATCTGATCCATAGGGGAAATCATGAACACCACAGAGGGGTGTCTATTTCCTCCCCAAAGCCTTAACTGAAGCTTGTTCTCCTTCATGGTATGAACCAAACTTATCCCTATTCATCAATGAACAAAACTGCATATCAATAAAGCACATAGAGGTAAAACACATATGAAATAAACCACATTAAGCACACACACAACATGCATCTATCAACATTTCATCATAGGCATAATAATAACATAAGTACAAGTATTTTGTTCCCTTAATCAGTTGGATCATTCCATGCATTCATACATAAACAAACAATCAACCATGTATATAAATTGACACAATTCAAAGGCAACATGAAACCTTTATCTTTAATTGAAACCACCAATCAAAATGGCTATGGAATGCAACGTTCCAACCCAACCATAGGTCTCTTCCCAGACTGTAGTATTTCAACACTCTGAGACCACCCTCGATCTGGGGCTATGTATTCACTAAGGAGTAACGCTCAGGTTCACTCACAACCTTGGATTCTCAGTCATTCAGATTATCCAACACACAACTAGTTTGTCAAGCAAGTGGGAGACAAGTCAGGATTTTTCTAGGTCAGTGAGCTCATCCAAAGAGCTGTAGTCATAACCAAATGGCCTTAGACAGTCCAGGAACCCCAATCACCCCCACTCTTAGCCTAAGTAAGGTCCCCTTCTCTATTGCACAGTCTCTCGGGAGCCCCTTCCCTCAGTGCTGACCTAGGAAGGTATGGCTGGTCCCGACTTCTAATACAAGGGTAAATGAGCCCACACTGGCTCAACCACACAGTCTAAACCCTCCTGGTCTCTTCCCACTACAATATGCACTCAGATCTTCCTCAATGTTGTGGTCGAATGGCTCTGTCCCGCCACAAGATTCCGGCTATTAGATCTGAGTTTTCTCATGAATTTCTCGGCATCTCACGCTCTCGATTTGCCCCATGGTTCGAGTCTGTAGATCCCCATCGGATTCCACTTCCCACACCAATTTTCTAAGCGATCTTGGCTCTGCAAATCATGGTTTTCCCCAAATTGCGACTTCTCATTTCCTCTCTTGATCCCTCTCTCTCCGTTCCCCCCCCCCACAAACTCTGGTTTCTAGTCCCTAATAGAATGGGGATCCATGAATATGAACTGTCAAGGGTAGAGTGACATGCATATCAAGGAAAACAAATCTCCATACCCATCCATCTGAATTTTGGGGTTTCCCCCACTCCATTGACCTCATGAACCGTTTCTTCACCCACTTCCTGCAGCAGACTTAAATGACAACTAGGACAGTCAAAGGTGGGTTCCCAAGGTGACATATGGCAGCCTATGGTTCAATCCCACAACCCCCTCACCTCTCCCTAGTGGATACATAGTCCCCCCTCATTTATTTTCATCCATAGCCAGCACTTTAGTATTTTTATTACATGATATTTACATCATTTTACAATTTTCATGGCTTAATAGCACATGAATCACACAATGTCAAATACCCGCCTCTCAAAGTTGAGCATTCACTAACGAAGCGTTGGCCTTGAGCTCCACGTTAGGAATCATACATCACATGTATACATTATTTACATAAAATCCAATATATCCTAAGGGTCAAAATGGGGATATTACATTTCCCCCCCTTAGAATAACACCGTCCTTGGTGTTCCAATACTTAGGACTACATACACAATTTACATATGTCAAAAAATTTACAAAATGTGGTAGGTCTGTCTTGCATTTCATCTTTTACTTTGATCTTCCAGGACCAAGTCCTTTGGATTCTACAAGTTGATCCTATTGGCTTTGACCTTCCAGCTCCACAACAGTCCCTTCCTGTTCTTTTTCTTCTAGCTGATCCTCAAGTCCGAAAAATTTGTGGCTACAATTCTTCTTGTGAGAAGAACCTGCAACAATTAATTGATGAATACACAATATATCAGATCACATAATACTTTTATTGATCGTAGGCCACTTCGAGGGGGCAACCTCCTTTGAGAAAGCTCAATACAAAATAACTTCACGGTGCCTTCATTGGCCTCAACACAAACTTATATACTAAGTCTAGGTTCCAATACTATGGGTCAAAACCATGGGCCAGTACAATCTATGGATCAACAAATACTACGGGACGACTTACAAAGCATATGTGTCCAACAACAATAATACAAACTATGGATCAACAAATACTACGGGACGACTTACAAAGCATATGCGTCCAACAACAATATACTAACAAAGTAAAGAGAAGGGTTTACATGGGTTCCTAACATCCCCTCCCCCTTAGAAAAAGCTTTGTCCTCAAAGCTTTAAATGTGGAAATTGTTGCAGAATCTGAAGGAGTGGTTCCCATGCAGCATCCTCTGGTTGCATTCCGTGCCACTGAATTAAGACCTCTGTGATAGAGCGAGAGCGAAGTTGACGAGTGCGCTTACTAAGGACAACCTCCAGATCCAAAAGGATGGATCCTTCATTATCCAGTTCTGGTAAAATAGTTTTTCCTCTGATGTTGGTTCCAATAACTTTCTTCAGACAAGAGACATGAAATACTGGATGAATGTAAGAAGAAGGAGGAAGTTCCAATTTATAAGCAACGGACCCAATATTCTGAAGAATCCTATATGGCCCATAGAACTTTGGAGTGAGATTATGACGCCCTTTGAGTTTCAGGGAGGATTGATGGTAAGGCTAGAGATGAAGAAAAACCATATCACCTGCTTCAAAAGTGCGCTCAGAACGGTGCTGACCGACTTGTTGCTTCATGCGATTTCTTTCCATGTGAATATTTTCCTGCAAAATGCGAAGAATATGATTGTAGTTTCGAAGGACCGTGTCAACTACCTGAACTGGTGAACTGTTGGGGGTGTATGGAAGAAGAACTAGCGGTGCCTGACCATAAACTGCTTCATATGGAGTCATTTTAGAGGTAGTGTGGTAAGAGGTATTGTACTGCCATTCAGTGAGAGGGAGCCACTTTTCCCACTGATGTTGTTAAGAGGTGAAGCAACGAAGATAAGTTTCCAAGCATTTATTGATAATTTCAGTCTGACCATCTGTTTGTGGGTGATACACTGAACTCATCTTCAGTTTGGTGCCAGTGTGGCGAAATAGTTCTGTCCAAAAATGACTAGTGAAAGTCGCATCACGATCCGAGACAATGGAAGAAGGGATTCCATGAAGATGAAAGATCTGGTCTAGGAAAATTTGAGTGACTGAGGAGGCTATATAGGGATGGTTGAGAGCACAAAAATGACTATATTTGGAGAGGCGATTAGCCACAACCAAAATCACTGTCTTCCCTCCATATTTAGGGAGCCCTTCAATGAAATCCATAGAAAAATCTGTCCAAATCAGTGTAGGTATGGGCAAGGGTTTGAGCAATCCCGGAAGGAGTGTCATTTCACGCTTATTGCGCTGGCAGGTATCACATTCAACCACCATCTATTGAATTATCCTTTTCATGCCCTGCCAAAAGAAGTTACGTTGTTCCCGCTCGTATGTTTTGAGGAACCCAGAGTGCCCTGTTGATGGAGAAGCATGGAGATCATAGAAGACAGCCTGTTGAAGATCTGTGCTCTGGGGAAGAACCAGGAAACCCTTGTATCTCAGGGAAGAACCATCCCAAGAGTAATGTGGTACAACAGAAGGGTTGTTGGCCAAGCATTGGATGATCTGAGATAACAAAGAGTCATTGACATAGCCCTGTTGAACAGATTGCAACCAATTTGGAATATGCATAGAAATAGCTGAAAGAGAACCGTGGTCATCAAATGTGCGAGAAAGAGGATCCACCACAATATTGTCCTTACCCTTCTTGTAAGTGATCTCATAGTCATAACCCATGAGTTTGCTAACCCATTTTTGTTGTGTTAGGGAGGATACACGTTGTTCCAGGAAATATTTCAGACTCTGGTGATCAGTCTTGATGCAAAAATGATTCCCTAATAGGTATTGTTAACACCCAAAAAGTGCTCACTAGCTCATTTCCCTATTCACATGACCCATTTGTCCACTTTTTCACCATCCGAGCCTCTGAAACCAACAAAAGGTCACCAAAAGACCTGAGTACACTCCTTTTTCCATTAAAAAAGATTATTTTTCCTAAAAAAGCATAAAAAACCCTCAAAAAGGGTCCAAATTCCCAAAAATATTAAAAAGGGAATTAAAATATTAATTTTATTCAAAAAAGGAAAAAGGAGGGAAAAGTACCTAAACCATGTTGGTCAATACCATTTGGTTTCCACAAAACCACAAATGGTATTCCCCACCACCAAAACCTATAAAAAGGTGGTAGGGGCTCCTCATTTCACATCCATCCATTATCTCATCCTTATGCTGCTGAAATCTCCCTTGAGCATTTTAGCCATTGCAAACCACATTGGAGAAGAGACCATTGGAGATTGGAAGTTGCTCATCCTTGGAGCTATTCAACCTCACCATTAGAGGTATTGATTCTGCAAGCACTTGCTTGCCCCATTCTTTCAATACAAATTCTTTATTTTATATGTTCTTGTTCTTGATTTTAAATTATTTTTGTTATTTGCTTAATATCTTTGCTTAGATCCATGAATAGTCTTGTTTAATTAGTTTATTGTTATTTATTTCCATTGAAACTGCTGCTACTAGTTAGCAGGTTCCCATAGCACTAAGCCTGGTTGCAAAACCGGGCCAACAGGTATGGTCACCACTTATGTACTGCATGCAAAATAGCCATCATTTCCTTCTCATATGTAGAGGTAGCTAAATTATCACTTGAAAGGGATTTGATGGTGAATGAAATGGGGTGTTCATCTTGAAGGAGAATAGCACCAAGTCCATTTCCGCAAGCATCACTCTCAATAGTGAAGGGCTTGGAAAAATTGGGCATAGCTAGAACATGTGTAGTACACATAGCTTGTTTTTCAGTTTGTCAAATGCACACTTAGTATCATGTGTCCATGTAAGAGCATCATTTTTCAATAGAGCAGTTAATGGAGCTGCAATATTCCCATAATCCTTAGTAAACTTGCGGTAGTATCCAGTCAACCTCAAAAAACTACGAAGGCTCTTGAGTGTCTAAGGATGCAACAAATTGTTCATAGCAGTGATTTTCACAGGATCCACGCGAACCCCTTGTGCTGAGATAATGTGTCTGAGATACTCAACTTCCTTCTGTCCAAAAACACATTTAGACTGTTTGGCGTGGAGATGATGGTCAGAGAAAATTTGCATTACAAGATCCAGATGCTGGAGATGTTCATCCCATGTTTTAATGTAGATGAGGATATCATCAAAGAATACCATAATGAATTTCCGCAAGTAGGGCCAGAATAGTTTATTCATCAAGGCCTGGAATGTGGAAGGAGCATCAGTGAGGCCAAAGGGCATGACCAAAAACTCATAGTGGCCATCATGTGTGTGGAAAGATGTTTTAGGGATATCAGCCTCATGAACCCGAATTTGATGATACCCAGAACGAAGATCCAAATTGGAGAAAAATTGAGCACCATGAAGCTCATCAACAATAGGAATTGGAAACTTATCCTTGATGGTGAGGTGATTAAGTGCTCAGAAGTCAATGCAGAGGCGCCATGACCCATATTTTTTGTGGACAAGAAGAACTAGGGAAGAAAAGGAACTAGTGCTTGGGCGATTAATACCTTGCTTCAGTAAGTATCGAACGAGCATTTCAAGCTCTGTTTTTTGGTGAAATGGGTAGCAATAGGGCCTGATGTTGGGAGGAACGCTTCCAGGAAGGAGCTGAATATGATGGTCCTCTGGCCTTGAAGGTGGCAATCCCATTGGTTCAACAAATACCTGTATATCGATCCAAAATTTGTTGAAGATCTAAAGGAGTAGTGGAGATCGCTGATGGTTGCATCTGACTGGAATGGATCTGAGCGATGACACCATGTGAATTCTTCTTAAGGAGTTTTTCCATGCGATGTGAACTGATGATGCTGAGAGACCTTGTTTGTAATCCTGTCAATGTGTGTTTTTGTCCATTGGGGGAAAACTGCATGCAAAGTTCAGCAAAATCCCATAAGATGGGGCTAAGTGTGCATAGCCATTGAGATCCCAAAACCACATCACATCCTCCTAAGGTCAAGGAAAACATGTCAGAGCGCAGGGTATAATCTCCCATAGAAATACACACATTATGACACTTCCCTTTTCAAGGTAAGGTGCCCCCATTGGAAACCATGACTTCAAAGTTGGAGCAAGGATAGATAAAACAATCAACCTGTTTGGCAATCCGAGGGTCAATGAAATTATGAGTGCTACCAGAATCAATGAGTATTGTAAGAGGAAGCTTCTTGAAGTAACCCATGACCTGCATTGTTTGGGGGATGGTGATTCCGGCTAAAGCATGGAGAGATATCTCTGGCTGGTCGTCCTGAGACAGAGGGTCAATAGGCGGCTCTTGATTATCAACCTGAGCATCCATTGTATCTAGAGCTTCTTCACCAATTTCAGAGGCAGGCGAAGAATCCACATCCAAGAGATAGAGATTTTTCCGAACACGTCTATGTCCCCGAGTGAATTTCTTATCACAATTATAACAAAGCCCTTTTTCTCTGTGTGCTTGCATCTTTGTTTCAGACAAATGCTTGATATGAGTTGGTCGAGGAGCTGGCGGGATGGGAGGTTGTTGAGAACCCATATTTTAGAAGAGAACAAAAGTGGGTTTGGAGCGCTGTTGGGCTACAATCTTGTCTTCTGCCAACTTAGCCAACCCCAAGGCTTCCATCATTGTGTTGGGACAAAACATTTTGACCTCAGAGCAGATTGCATCCTTTTGACCACTGATAAAACAACTCCGGTAGAAGTCATCAGGAAATCCTTTGGTGTGGTTGTCTAGTTTCTCAAATTTGGTTTGATACTCTCTCACAGTGCCAATTTGGCGAAGTTTAGTGAGAGCTCCTGTGAAGTCATCAAAAGCACTAGGACCAAAATGTTGCAAAAGGAGCTGAAAAAAATCTGAACATTTTGGCTCTTCATGAGCCTTGATGCACCAACGGTACCATTGAAGAGCTTCCTGTTCCAAATGAAAGGATGCAAGTGGAACTTTGTTGATATAAAAAGTATTATGTAGACTGAAATACTATTCTGCATGATAGATCCATCCAGTCGAACCAGTACCATTGAAGTGAGAAAAATCAAGCTTCAGACCATTAAAATTGCTGGAAGAAGAGAACCCATTGTTTGATGAAGACTCAGACTGTCGTTTATTGTTCATGGATGAATGCTCAAGATGGAGGTCGAGAAATTTTTCATCCAGATCCTAGAGTTTGGCTTGGATGGCTGCAAGTGCTTTCTCTATGGTTTTTTCTCCTGCGTGGGTGACAACCATAACCAGGAGTTTTTTTTTGAGTGGGTAGAAAAACAAAAACATAAATTGTTTCAGTGAAGGAAAATCTAGATTTGGGAAAAAATCTGAAGGGTAATTTGGGTTTGACTAGGTTTTGGACACTATCGAATGGACAGGGAAACATAAAAGGAGGATTTGAGAAGCGGGGTGAAAGAATGAGAAAATTTGGCAGAGAGGGACAAAGAAGCAGAATTAGGAAAGGAACTCTGTGGTAAAATTTGAAGGCGATTGGGTGAAAGTCGAAGAAGTTATGGCAAACCCTAAAAATAGACAAATGTGGGATTTATGGCTTTGGGAAGTGAAATTTGGGAGAGGGTCCTCAAGAATGAAATATGAAGAATGGGATGACAGGGGTGTCAGGGAAGTTTCAATGGAAACGGAGTGAAATCAAGGGAGATATGGCGATTTTTTTTTTTATAGGAATGGATCTGCAATGGTGCGGAAGGGATTGGAAACAGATAGATCTGCAACGGCATGGAAGTGATCGGAAACATATGGATCTGCAACGGCACAGAAGTGATCGTAAACAGATGGATCTACAATGATGTGGAAGTGATCGGCAACAGATGGATCTCGACAGAGGAAATCTGTGATTTTTCAGTTGAAAATAGATATGTACCCCATGTATGTTGGGCTTCCTAACGGTTCAAAGGATTGACTCGGCCACCAATGTTGTTTGATGGCTTGTGTATTGGGGAAGTACCTCTCACTCCACAGCTTAGGTAAAACTGATAACCGCTTTGCCACAAATGACAGTTCTTGGTTTACCTCATGGGTGGGAACTAGTCAATCAGGAAGGGGTCGTTTCCCTTTTCGCTGGCAGGTCCTCTCAATGGGCCAGCTACTTCGGGGTTCTTGTGGTACTCCTCATAATGAGTTTTATGGCTTATTCCCAAGTACTTCCCATAGTTAAGCGGATAGGGATTATTCCCAGATCCGAACCTGCAACAGTTGCAAAAAAAAATTGGCAGAAATTTCACCCAACGAGCCCAAGAAAGTGCTCTGATACCAGATGAGAAGAACCTGCAACAATTAATTGATGAATACACGATATATCAAAACACAGAATAATTTTATGATCGCAGGCCACTTCGAGGGGGCAACCTCCTTTGAGCAAGCTCAATACAAAATAACTTCACGGTCCCTTCATTGGCCTCAACACAAACTTATATACTAAGTCTAGGCGCCAATATTATGGGTCAAAACCATGGGCCAGTACAAACTATGGATCAACAAATACTACGAGATGAATTACAAAGCATATGCGTCCAACAACAATAATACAAACTATGGATCAACAAATACTACAGGATGACTTACAAAGCATATGCGTCCAACAACAATATACTATAAAGTAAAGAGAAGGGTTGACATGGGTTCCTAACAAATTTTTTCCTTTATCATGTATTTTCATGATAGTAGTGGTATAACCAAAAATGTGGACTACATGAACTATGATGACATGAAATGTACTATCAAAAATATTGATGACTCTACATTTGGAATGCAATTACTCAGGTTATATCCAGGTCATTGAGTACATATACATGAGAAGCATTTCAAGGATCTGTAGTTGTAATATCCCCATTTTGACCCTTGGGATATATTGGCTTTTATGTAAATAATGTATACATGTGATGTATGGTTCCTAGCGTGGATCTCAAGGCCAAGGCCCCGCTAGTGAATGCGTAGCTTTGAGATGCAAGTATTTGACATTGTGTGATCCATGTGCTATTAATCCATGGAAATTGTAAAATAATGTAAATATCTGTTACAGCGTAATTTTCCACCTTGTGAGCATCAGCATTGATTGGCCTTCAGGATCCATTTTATTGACTCAAACCCAGTATTTTCCCTTCAGAAACCAAGTTTCCCTATTTTTCTTCATGTACGCTTGTTGTTCCATTATAGCCAGCGTACATGGAGGCTGCACTTAATTAGCCCGCATACATCGAGTTACATGGTAAAAACAATAGAAAAGTTACTTTTTACTCCCAAAAAGCGGTCTTAGGGTGACCTTTGGCCCTCCATATACCCCGAAATGACTCGATTCAACCTTTTACTTACCTTTGGAAGGCTATATATTGAGCTCTTATGGTGTATGGAAGGGAGGAGAAAGAGAGAGAAAGATAACTCTAGTGGATTTTTGCTGTGACTTGAGTCTACACTCATTGATCCTTATTGTTGTGAACTCCTTATGTTCACCTACCAAACTCATTTCATAGTTTGAGTTTGCCATTGCATGGGGGATTGAAGTGGTGGAGGCACAAGTGGAGAGACCCAGTTCTTGGTTCAGATTGGTTGTCGGAAAGAGGTCGTATCATGTACTTCTTGTTATTAATTAATGGAAATACTCATTTTCTTGTCCAATTGATGTTGTGAATGTTGTTTAAATTACATTGGGTTACATTTGCTTATGATATCATGGATCTGTAAAATTAGTCACAACAGATCTATTGAACAAGTAAATCAATCACAATGATGTAAAACAATTTGGAGTGAAAACTGTGCAAGAGAGATGCATCAGTGCTCTATAACTCAGAATAGTGAGAATACAATACAATATTGTCACAATGAATGAGCAATTCGAATTAACCAAGGAGGTCATTCGAATTAACTGCATGGAATAGCTTGACTCCAACTGGGAGTCTCATCATCAGATCAGTGGAGTCATCAATGCACAAGTAATGGTCAACTAGGTGTTAAACTGAGTCTAACTAAGTGTGGTAGGTGTAACTGGCACATGTAGGAACTAACTGAATGAAGGAGGCTCAGTGGAGGGCGCATGAGGAGCTAACTGGAGTCATAATAGGCAGTCTTGTCTCACCGGAGGTCCATCGAAGTGATACAAAGAGTTGAGAGTCAGTCTAGCCTCAAATCAAGGAAAGAACTCAACTAACTGAAGTGAACTGGACTGGTAGGTGAGAAAAGACGCCCTTCTCAAGTGGTAGGTGAGAAGTGGGTGCCTCCCTGGCTAGGAGGGCTAAAACTGAATGGAAATAAGCTCCCAGGTGCTGGTAGACTAGGGACTGGGTGCTGGAGGCATCAAACTGGTGACTGGGATGCATGCATGCATGCAAAGCGCATGCAAAGTACATAACTGAATGATGAGATATCCTAACACCCCCCCTAAAGCTATACTATGATGTAAAAAATAATAACTGAATAGGGCCCTGGTTACTAAGACCAAAGGTCACCCCAATACAATAATCCAAAAATGCTAGAAATAAATTTAAGTGAGAAAAGAAAAGAAAACCCAATGGGAAGAAAGCCCCCCCCCCCTCAAGCTGAACATAGAAGGATCTAATCTGTCTCCACCATGATGGAACTCACCCCCAACAGTGAACGAAGGTAAGAGAACTTCTTCTCAGTGAAGCTCTTGGTGAAGATGTCTGAAATTTGCTCATCAGTAGCGCAATATTGCAGAATAATGGTGCGATCATGCACAAGCTCTCGGATGTAGTGCATGTGATTCTCAATGTGCTTGGTCCTCTGTCACTGAACTGGATCTGTGGATATCTTGATAGCACTTTGATTGTCACAAAATATGACAGTCGAAGTAGTGCTACAAAAATCAAACTCAGAAAGATTACCCTACAACCAAACTGCCTGAATGCAGCCATTGACTGCACCTTGATACTCTACCTCTGATGAAGAAAGTGCAATGGTTGCCTGCTTTTTCCTTGACCAGAAAATAGGGCCATGGCCAATCATGAAAACATATCCGGAAGTGGACTTCCGATCAATGCTATCACCTTCCCAATCTAAATCAGTGAAACCAATGGAATCTAGTTTAGAATCTTTAGCATAGTGTATGCCAAAATGTCTCGTACCTTGCACATATTGCAAGATCCTTTTGGATACCCGCCAATGAATCTCATGGGGATGATACATATACCTTGATATAGCACTCACGGCATAAGAAATATCAGGCCTTGAGTGTGTCAAGTATAGTAGTGAACCAATCAACTGTCGATACATAGTGCAATCTGCAAGTGGTGTAGAATTTTCCTCCTCAAGACTGATTCCTGAGAGGAATGGGAATGGAGCTGCCTTACATTGTGCCATATTAAATTTTAATAGCAGGTTTGAAGCATACTTTTTCTTAGATAATGTGATCCTATCAAAATTTTGAGCTATCTCCAAGCCCAAAAATTGCTTTAGCAAGCCCAAATCACTCATGTCAAAAGCTAGATTTAAGGTAGTTTTTAGCTTGTTGATTGTAAGGAGAGTGCTACCAGTAATGAGAAGATCATCAACATAAAGAAAAATAATCAGAAAATTACCTTTAACTTGTTGTAGATATACATTCAGATCAGATTTGCATCTTTTGAAATTCTGAAAAAGAAGGAAGGAGTCCATCTTTGCATACCAAGCTCTTGGGGCCTGTTTCAATCCATACAAAGATTTCTTCAATTTGCAAACTAATGATGGATATGATATGTATCCTTTTGGATACTTCATATATATTTCTTAATTTATATCTCCATGTAGAAAATCACTCTTCACATCCATATGGTGCACTTCCCAGTGCTTGGATGTGGAAATAGCCAAAACTAGGCGGATGGAATCCATCTTTGCAACCGGTGCAAAAGTCTCAGTGTAGTCCACTCCTTGGAATTGGGAGAAACCTTTTGTCACCAACATAGATTTGTATTTGCTTATAGATCCATCAGTATCAACCTTCATGCGGTAGACCCATTTACATTGGACTAATTTTCTTCCAGGTGGAAGAGAAACTAGCTCCCATGTAGCATTCTTTTGAAGAGAACTGTACTCTTCATCCATGGAAGTTTGCCATCTCGGATCTCGATGGGAATGATAATATGATTTAGGATCTTAAACTATCATAAAAAATAATTTCTCAGATAGAAAAGGATTAGAGAAAGAAAGATCCAGACCTACTCTTTGAAAGTCTGCTCGAGTCCTCCTTGGATCAATAGGATTTCCAATGTTTGGACCAGCAGAATCGAGTGTATTTTGGGCCCACTTTGGCAAGTGTGGAGGAACAACTGGATTATCTTCTGAACCTGATATATCATGATCATCAAATTCTAATAAAATATTAGAAATATCAGAACCAATACTTTCATCATCGTCTTCAAATTCTTCTTCTGGTGGAGGCGGTGAATCGACAGTTTCTTCCTCGACTAGCTCTAGATTTTGAAGCGGTTCTTCAAACTTGACACTTCGCTCAATGAATATCTTTTTGGATATGATATCCATGAGTTTGTATCCCTTTTATTCTTCAGCATATCCCAATAGGATGCATTCAACACTTTGCGGATCCAAAGATCTTCTCTTTTTAGACGGAATTCTAGCCCAAGCGGTTGAGCCAAAAACCCTGAAATTGGACACATAAGGTTTGTGACCTGTGTAAGCTTTGAAAGGTGTAACATCAGTCAAATATGAATGTGGAACCCTATTTTGAATGTATGCAGCAACATTCATGGCCTCATCCCAAAGGTTTTCAGCAAAACCTTTTGATTGAATCATACAGGTTGCCATCTCTTTTAGTGATCTGTTCTTCCTTTTCGCTACATCGTTCGTCTGAGGTATGTAGGGAACTGTGTGTTGGATCTGAATGCCACTTTCAGCACAAAGTTTCAATAGCTCTAATTTGATATATTCACCTCCATTATCATATCTAAGAGCTTTGATCTTCCTTTCAATAGCAGTCTCAACAGAAGCCTTAAAAAACTTGAATTCTTCTAGTACTTCCGACTTGTTTTTGAGGAAGAAAACCCATGTAAATATGGAGAAGTCGTCGATGAATGTCAAAACATACCTTGATCCATTCATGGATGTATGTGGAAATGGACCGCTGATATCAAAATGTATCAGCCCCAAAATAGTAGAAGCTCTGCTAGCTTTGCCTCAGTCAAATTTGTGGTCGCGGTGCTTCCCAATGATGCAACCTTTCCATATTCCCTTCGAGGATTTGATCATCTTAAGGCCATCAACCATGGAATTTTTCTGTAGCAGCTACAAATATTTATAATTTAGGTGTCCAAATCTCTCATGCCAAATCCTACTGACCTCATTTCCATGTGTGAGAAGAGCAGTGGGCTTGTGTTGTGGCAGAAAGTGAGAAAACTCATAAGCTTTTGCGGTGTGATTTGCTTTTCCAACCGCAATAAGTTTTCCACTTTGAATATCAGACATTTCAACTTTGTTAGGGCAGAATACAACTTTCTTTGGTGTACCGGTGTGATTCATCTGATAAACGGAAAGAAGATTCGTAGCTAAGGAAGGCACATAGAGAACATTGTGAAAACTGCCATGCTCTAAATGAATGGTACCTTTGCCCTTTGATGAAATCTGAGAGTCATCCCCCATGTGGATGGGAATGGTGCTTGATGGATCATAATCTAATAGAGAATCTTTATTTTCATCCATGTGATTCGAAGCTCCAGAATCAATGAGAAGAGTGGAGGAATTTGAAACTATTTCCATGAGTGCATGACCTCTTTCGGGATGATCACTTTTGTCCTTCTTCCTTGCACCATCAGGAAGGGTTATGTTGTTTTTCTCCAAGAGAAGTTCCATTTGATCTATTGTCTTCTTCATGCATGAGCTTTCAAGATGATAGCCTCTGCTGCAATAAGAACATTTTGACTTCTCTTTGGTCTCTTTGCCTTTTTGCTTGTTTCTTGAACCAGATGGCTGATCCGCTTGCTTGTTTTTTCTCTCTTTGCTTGGATGGATCAAACTTTGGCTTCTCTTTCTTTTGATTCCCTTTTCCATTCGTATCTTTGGATCCTCTAGGAAATAATGCTTGGTCTTTGGAGCATATGGTCCCCATTTGAATGAGTTTATCATGCTCCTTCGTCATAGATTCAATGAAGGCACTTAAGGTAGGAATTTTCCAATTTGGAATTGTGAGCTTTCTGGAATTGAATGTAGAGACAAATACTGAATAATATTTTCCAAGTTTTGAAAGAATAGAAAGAATCAATTGTTTATCATCTTTTACAACTCCACTTTGCTTCAATAGCAATACCAAGTGCTTGAATTTGGTGAAGAAATCATTGATGGTATCGAAATTCTCAGGATTCAAGGAAATCAATTCATTTTCCAATTGAAAAGATTGCATGTCATCTTGATTTCCAAAAATATTTTCGAGTTGCTCCCATATTGCCTTTGGAGTAGTCAATCCACTGAGGTGAAAGTGAAGATCCTTGGAAATATTGAGGCAAAGAAGACCATATGCTTCATCCAATTTGTTGAAGTGCTTGGATTTCTCAATGAGTGTATTTGGCTCAACTTCAAGGCCCATGGTGACTCTGTAGTACCCTTTTGAGTGCAACATAATCTCCATGTCATTCTTCCATTCAAAATAATTGAAGGGAGTGAGAAGCTTTGAAGAAGAAGAATCCATCTCAATGATAGTGAATGCTAATGGACGAGTGATAAAACTTGCAAAATCACAAGAAAACAAGAACTATAAGGTCAAACAATCCACCCTTTTAGAGTTGCATCACACCCGGCATAGGAGATCAAGCAATCTTGAAGATCCAATGATTCATGTCTAGGAATTCTACGGAAAACTCAAGCTTCTGGAGTGGATTGGAGAGAAATTTCAGCCTTGCATGCACATGAACGAATTCACATGAGATTTTGCATGCCGCCGTGTAGTATTTTGAGCAAATTCACTCAATTATTCATGTAGAACACCTGCAAAAGAGAAATCTTGTCCCTGCCATGGCCCTGATACCATGTTAAATTAGTCACAACAGATCTATTGAAAAAGTAAATCAATCACAATGATGTAAAACAATTTGGAGTAAAAACTGTGCAAGAGAGATGCATCAGTGCTCTATAACTCAGAATAGTGAGAATACAATACAATACTGTCACAATGAATGAGCAATTCGAATTAACCAAGGAGGTCATTCAAATTAATTGCATGGAATAGCTTGGCTCTAACTAGGAGTCTCATCATCAGATCAATGGAGTCATCAATGCACAAGTAACGGTCAACCAGGTGTCAAATTGAGTCTAACTGAGTGTGGTAGGTGTAACTGGCACATGTAGGCACTAACTGAATGAAGGAGGCTCAATGGAGGGTGCATGAGGAGCTAACTGGAGTCATAATAGGAAGTCTAGTCTCACCGGAGGTCCATCAGAGTGATACAATCAGTTGAGAGTCAGTCTAGCCTCAAATCAAGGAAAGAAATCAACTAATTGAAGTGAACTAGAGTGGTAGGTGAGAAAAGGCGCCATTCTCAAGTGGTAGGTGAGAAGTGGGCACCTCCCTAGCAAGGAGGGCTAAAACTGAATGGAAATAAGCTCCCGGGTGCTGGGAGACTGGGGAGTAGGTGCTGGAGGCATCAAACTGGTGACTGGGATGCATGCAAAGTACATAACAGAATGATGAGATATCCTAACAGGATCATGTTATTGATTATGATAATATCTTTCACATGTTATATGCACTTGCTTGTATTTGTTGTTGAGGCTAATCTGCAGGTTCAAGCGTAGAGATCGAAATCTCAATGGGGATCTACTTCGAACATCTGGTTGAAGGTTGGTTCTTATTCTCCATATCTTAGCATTTTCATTATAATAACATTGCATTGGGAATTGAGTTATTTTCCGGTAGTCAGCTGTCTGTTGTGGTCTACTCCGAGCCATAGAAAGTTTTCTCCGTAACAGACATGGTGACTCTGCTGGGGAGAACATCCATTTTGGGGTTTTTTTAGGCATTTGTCCTTATTTTGAGTTGTTGTTTGTCGATCTTCTATGTCATTAATTGGCCGTCGGGATTTACATTAGAAAACTAGATTTTTTTGGGTTGTTTGACTTTTTTTGGGTTCATTTTCCTTTCCCTGTACCAGGTCAACCTAGTTTTGACCGTATCTACTCGCCCCTATGTGAACTGTAGCTCGCGTATACCCGTTGCTGTTCTTTGAAAAGTTGTGTAAAAGTTTGGGATTGGTTGATTTTTGGCATTGGGTTTTTGCTGGGTTGGTTCTGAGTGTTCATGAGTCTCAGTTGGCTTGCTTCCTGTTTGTTCCATGCTCTGTTTGTGACTAGAAACTCTTCTTTCTTTTTGTTTTTGAGCTTTTTTATCTTTCACAATTTCTTGTTTTATAGCTCATTAGCTTGGCCAAATCTTACTGTTTTGGTTTTGCTGGGTTGTCTATTTGATATGCTCTGTATTTATTTACTGAATAGTTAGATTTTGATTGCATATTTTCATTTCCTTATATTGAAAAAATACAAAAACAGTGTTTTGCATTTTCCTTGCATTTATAAGAGAAAATACAAAAATATTTTCTTTAGGTTCTGCATTTTGCATCAGAGTGCTTGTGATTTCATCTAGGACTTGCTTGTGCATTGAAACTTTGAAGAGCTGCATTTTATTTCGAAGAGTGGCATGTTTTTTTTATTGAATAGATGAGTTTAGTGTTTTTCGGTTGTGCATACCATTGAGTCCTATACATCATCAGTTTCATTACCATATCCTCTGAGTAATTACAGCCATTTAAATCAACGCTTAATCTTAAAATTGATTAGAAATGATTTTCTTTTTTAGGGTGCACCAACTAGCTTAGGTTTAGAGTCTTGAAATAGATCATTGTGAGTTAACAATCCAAGACTGTTGAACCAACATTATGTTTCTGACCAGGGATGGGTGAAACCCATGGTATACATCATTGTTCTCAGGAAGCTCTATTAAAACTAGAGTTAAGCATGAGGTCACGGGAGGTTGGTTGCGGAGATAGCCCTCCAATACTAGCTGAACGTGGGAGATACTTCTAGGATTTGTTCGTGTACGGGGGCTCTTGAGGGATCTGTACCTCTTGAGTTTCGGGCTTAGCTACCCTGCCCATACGACGGATCCCACCTGTGATTGTCCGCCTGAGCATTGGTTATATCGTGGTGACCTTAGTTGCTTTACCTAGGTATCACATAGGGCATTTGTTGCGGTTATTCTGCGATTGTCTTGAGTCAGATAGGGGTTGGAAAACACAGTTTCCTATTGTATAGGGATTTGCCTCTGTGCACGCAGTGAAGTATAGGAACCCTTATAACTGATTATGTTACCTCTAGTTATAGTTTGGGAGTCTCAATCCTCTCCTAGGCGAGACATACTGGCTGTAGTGTCGGGAGGTCCCTTGAGCCAGTCCTGTTTGTGTGCATTTGGCTGTAGTTTCTTTAGGTGTGTGCTCTTTGATTGATAGTTGGCCATTAGGAGGCACTCTAATTATTTGGAGTTATCGTGGAGCGAGATCCACCTCTCCATTGGTCTCGTTGTTTAGCTGTTTTACTAGCTGACGAGGTAGCACATCCTTTTCATAAGAGACACTGGAGGATCCCATCCGATACTTTTGATATTTTTGACAAATTTCAGGGGTACATTATGACTCTCGCATCTGGCACACCGAGAAGAATTCCCGTGAATCCATCGGTTGAGGTCGATGGATAGACCGCTCCTCCCACTCCTAGGGAACTTGGAGAGGAAGGTTTGCCCCACATGTCATTTTTTCAAGTTTTGGGCCATACCCACCCCCGGAGCCAAACCCATCCCATGGTACATACAAACAGGGATTCCTATATGGGATACCAGATCTTAGTGACACCACAAACCCTTCGACCACTAATCCCTTTTCATTTGGTATGCCCAATATTAATTCGAATGTTACATCCACTTCATCGGGTAGTCAAGCTAATACTATCCTTGGAGCTGCGGGCACTGCTCCCTCTAGGAGCGGTGCAACCTATTATGCTCCCTCCGAGGGTGGCGCAACCTCTTCTACTCCCTCTGGGGGCGGCACGACCTTTTCCGCTCCATTTCAATTTACGTCTGGTCATATCCCTTCAGCTTCTACAGTTGTTGGGGGAGGACCACGCCCTAGGACAACCCCTCATTTTAGTGGGAACACTTCACATAACTTCTAAGAATATTATATTTGTACATTATTATTCCGGAGATGTTCCATCCCTCCAAGGTGACTCTATTATGTATCCGGAGATGTTTATTCCTCTGAGGATTTGTGGTAACTAGGGTTATTAGACCCACCATGTGGGGGTCGGCCCTGATATTATATTTTATGGGTTATTAGACTTCTCTAGGAGAGGTCGGCCCCATTAGGGTTTTTAGTCAGTCGGGAACTAGTATAAATAGAGGAGGAGAGCTCCTCATTTGATACACACACACAACTCAGAAAAGTAGCGCACTTGTCTGGGAGGTCTGTTCAGGAGGTGGAGAAGGAGGTCTAGTCTTGGAGCACATCTTGTATTTTGGTTGATCATCTTATTGAGGAAAGCTTTGCTGGGTTTTCTACCCCATGAGGGTTTCCCAGGGTAATTTCTGTGTCTATCTTGTGATTATGTTTCTTTCAGTGATCTTGCTAGTCTATTTGGTTTAAAACTTAACATGGTATCAGAGCCTAAATAGGACATCTTTCACTAGGTAAAAATATCTCTCTCTCTCTCTCTAGTGAAAATTAGGGTTTCTGCAAAAAGTTTGTATTATTGAATTCTGATTACATGGCTGGATAGCCCTTCTCAAAACCAATCTTTTGAGCCCTAGATCGAACTTTTTGGTTGGGTAGAACTCCGGGAAAGTCAAACCCCAATTTTACCAAAAGTGCGATAAACCAGAATTTCTGTCCCAGGATCCGGAAAAGTAAAAAGGTTAAAGTTTCCAGGTAAGTACTATTCTATCTCTTGTCTCTTGGACTCCCCCAAGAGAAGATGGCTCCAAGCACCAAGCTTGAACACAAGTTAGAAGGTATAGAGAATTTCCGGGCATGGAAATACAGAATTGGTCTCATTCTTGAAGAGAATGATCTTGCTTAGTATATCAAGGATGAAGTTACAGAACTTGAAGGAGATGAAGCCAAAGAGAAGCATAGAAAGGATTTGACTAGGGCAAAGAGAATCATACCTGATTCTATTAAAGACCACTTGATTCCCCAAGTGGCTTCCAAGAAAACTCCAAAGGAAATGTATGATGCCCTAGGAAGAATGTATGAGGGAAAGAACATCAATAGGAAGATGAACCTAAGAACTCAATTGAAGAGTACCAAGATGAACAAAGGAGAATCCATTCAAGACTACTTCTCAAGGGTCTCCCAAATCAAGGAGCAACTAGATGCCATTGGTGATACTCTTGATGAAGATGAACTTGTGATGACTGCTCTAAATGGTCTCACTAGACCTTGGGAGTCATTTATACAAACTATGTGTGCCAGAAAAGAAAGTATGAAGTTTGATGTAGTGTGGGAGGATTGTGTTCAAGAAGAGGCTAAGGTAGCCAACAGAGAAGCACTCCTCAAGGAGGATGACTAAGCCTTGGCTACTCACACCAAAAGAAGAAGAATGGGTCACTTCAAGGAAGTTGACCACAAAGGATCTCAACACTTCTCTAAATTTAAAAGGAGTAGAGGATCCAATCCAGTAAGAGATATCTCCACAGTCCAGTGTTACAGTTGTTTTAAAATAGGACACATGGCCAGATTTTGTCCTTCACAAAAGAAGAAGAAGTTTGTACACAAAAGACACCATGCACATATGGCAGAAGATTATAGTGAAGAAGAAGAAGAAGAAGAAGAAGAGGAAGAGGAAAGGCCCCGAAGGAAAAGATCTAAAGTAAAGAAAGAAGATCCAGAAGAATATGTCCTATTCTCTGCACTCTCTGGATCTGTATCTCCCGGAGAAGATACATGGCTCATTGATAGTGGTGCTTCTAAGCACATGACAGGTCAAAGAAAGACTTTCTCAAATCTTGAAGAAAATTCTTCCACACAAAAGGTATCTCTAGGAGATGATTACCAATATCCCATCAAGGGGATTGGTGAAGCAAGATACAAGCTAGATTCTGGAACACCCTTGAAGATGAAAGAAATTTTATATGTGCCAGGATTGAAGAATAATCTACTCTCTATCTCAGCACTAGATAAGAAAGGTTTTAGAGTTGCCTTCATAGATGGTCAAGTACTTATGTGGCACAAAGGAAAATCTATTGAAGATGCAGTTGTCATTGGTGAAGAGGAAGGAGGCCTCTATAAGCTCAAGGGACATCCAGAAGTTGCCCTTGCTCATGAAATATGTAGCCCCAGTGAGCTATGGCACAGAATATTAGCTCACATTAACTATAAAGCCCTACCCTATGTAAGCAAGGTGGTCATAGGATTGCCAGATTTAAAGGTTGATCATAATGGCTCATGTAAAGGATGTGAAAAAGGGAAGAATATCAAGAACCCTTTTCCAAAGAGTGAAACAAAGACTAAGAACATTTTGGGGCTAATACATTTAGATGTGTGTGGACCAATGCCCACCACTTCCCTAAGTGGTTTTGAATACTATCTCTCATTCATTGATGACTATTCAAGGAAGACATGGATATACTTTCTAAAAGGTAAGAATGAAGTCTTTGGAAAATTCAAAGAGTTCAAGGCCTTAATAGAAAACCTCTCAGAAAAGAAAATCAAGATTCTCAGAACTGATAATGGGGGAGAATATACTTCAAAGGACTTTGAAGACTTTTGTAAGGAAGCTGGAATCAAGAGGGAACGAACCACTCCCTACAATCTCCAACAAAATGGGGTGGCTGAAAGAAAGAATAGAACCATCATGGAAGTTGTAAAAACTATGATACATGATCAAGATCTACCTATGTATTTATGGGCTGAAGCAGCTAGGACAACAATCTATGTGCATAATAGACTTTCCCATAGTGCTCTTGAATTCAAAACTCCAGAAGAAGTGTTCACAGGAAAGAAGCCTGAGATAAGCCATCTCAAAATTTTTGGTTGTCCTGTGTACATTCACATTCCAAAAGAAAAGAGAACCAAGTTGGATCTTTCTGGTAAGAAGGGAATATTTGTTGGGTACTGTGAATCATCCAAAGCCTTCAGAATTTACATACCAGGTTTTCATCATATGGAAATTAGTAGAGATGTAACATTTGATGAAGAAGCAGCTCTCAAGAAATCCAGGAAGTGTCAACTTGAAGAAATATATGAATAAGATACACCTCCTAGAATCACAGAAGCTGTGCACATTCCTGAAGATGATACTCCAGAGGATCATGACATGATAGAACCACAAGAACCCCCTATTTCAGACTTATCTAGGAAAAGAAGGCCAGCATGGGCTAGAGACATTATTCAAGGAGTTGAAAGATATGGAGCTCCTGAAGGCTCCACTAGAGAAAGAAAGAAACCAAAGCTAGTGTCCAACTATGTAGCCTTGATGTGTGATCTTGTGGATCAACATCCTACTAGCTATGAAGAGGAAGCTCAAAAGAAAGAATGGGTAGAAGCAATGACAGAAGAATATCAGTCAATAATGAAAAATGATGTTTGGGATATAGTTCCCAAACCAAAAGATAAAAGTGTGGTTTCTTCCAAATGGATTTTTAAGATAAAACATGTTGCAGATGGTAGCATTGAAAACTATAAGGCAATATTTGTAGCCCGAGGATTCTCTTAGAAAGAAGGAATTGACTATGAAGAAACATTTGCACCAGTTGCTAGGTATACTTCAATTAGAACTATCATGGCACTTGCATCTATGATGAAGTGGAAATTACATCAAATGGATGTTAAAACAGCTTTTCTGAATGATGTAATTGAAGAAGAAGTGTACATAGAGCAACCACAAGGGTTCGAGGTTGAAGACGGGAGAACTCATGTATGCAAACTGAAAAAGGCATTATATGGATTAAAGCAAGCTCCCAGAGCCTGGTATGGAAGGATTGAAAATTTCTTAACAAGCATGGGTTTTACCAAGAGTAAAGCTGACCCTAATCTCTATCTTAAGGTAATGGATGATGAACCAGTTATACTACTGTTATATGTAGATGATATATTTCTAACTAGGAAATGAGAAACAGATTATTGAATGCAAGAAGAAGCTTTCTTCAGAATTCGAGATGAAAGATCTTGGATTAATGCACTACTTCTTAGGTCTAGAAGTATGGCAAGAACCAAAAGGAATCTTTCTAAATCAAGGTAAGTATGCTGTGGAGATTCTAAAAAGATTTGATATGTTGGAGTGTAAAGCCATGGCCACCCCCATGGACTCCAACTTGAAGTTATTAATTAATGACACATCAAAATTAGTGGACATAACTCTATATAGACAAATCATTGGGTCTTTAATGTATTTAACAAATACTAGGCCAGATATATGCTTTGCCGTAAATACCCTGAGTCATTATTTAGTAGAACCTAGAAATGTTCACTTAATAGCTGCAAAGCATGTGATGAGGTACCTAAAGGGTACTTTAGATTTTGGTCTATATTATCTTGGAAATCATGAACTTAATTTACATGGTTACTCAGACTCTGATTGGGCAGGAAGTATCTTAGACGGAAAGATTACATCAGGTGGATGTTATGGTCTTGGATCTGCCATGATCTCATGGTTCAACAAGAAACAATCTAGTGTGGCTCTCAGTACCGCTGAAGCAGAATACATAGCTTCCTGCTCTGCTAGCTGTGAAGCAGTGTGGCTTCGAAAACTATTATCTAGAGTACTTGACTTAGAGATGGATCCTACGGTGATCATGTGTGACAATCAAAGTTGCATCAAAATGACAGAAAATCCTGTATTCCACGATAAGTCAAAACACATAGAGATCCGATACTTTTATATACGAGACATGGTGTAGAGAGGAGCTATCAAACTCGAGTATATAAGTACTGAAGAACAAGTTGCTGATATATTAACCAAACCCCTGTCTCGTGTGAAATTTGAATACTTCCGAGACAAGCTTGGTGTAGCTCTAAAAGACCCTCCTCGAAAGGGGGAGTAGTATTGTCACTAATAATGAGGATACATGTTTACCACTCTTAGATATTTATGCTCATTTAGATATAGACTTCTTACACTTAGAACACTTACACTATTTTTCTTTTGTTTTGATAATGTATGTATTGATGAGGATACATGTTTTGATAATGTATGTATTGATGAGGATACATGTTTTGATAATGTATGTATTGATGAGGATACATATTTTAATGATGTACTTGTATGGATGAGGATACTAGTATCTATATTGATGTGAGGATTGAATCTTCCTTGGACTTCAGTCCTAAAGTGAGCCGTAGACAAGATGTCTCCGAGAATAAAATCCTGAATGAACAGGTAAGGGGATTGGATCGTCCTCGGACTTTGGTCCTATGAATTGAGCCGTAGACAAGATGTCTCCAAGAATAAAATCCTGAATGAACAGGTAAGGGGATTGGATCGTCCTCGGACTTTTGTCCTATGAATTGAGCCGTAGACAAGATGTCTCCGAGAATAAAATCCTAAATGAACAGTTAAGGGGATTGGATTGTCCTCGGACTTTGGTCCTATGAATTGAGCCATAGACAAGATGTCTCCAAGAATAAAATCCTGAATGAACAGGTAAGGGGATTGGATCGTCCTCGGACTTTGGTCCTATGAATTGAGCCGTAGACAAGATGTCTCCAAGAATAAAATCCTGAATGAACAGGTAAGGGGATTGGATCGTTCTTGGACTTTGGTCCTATGAATTGAGCCATAGACAAGATGTCTCCGAGAATAAAATCCTGAATAAACAGGTAAGGGGATTGGATCATCCTCGAAATTTGGTCCTTTGAATTGAGCCGTAGACATAAGGTCTCCGAGAATTGAATGACAGGACTGGATCGTCCCTGGACTTCGGTTCAAAAGGTACATGATAGGACTGGATCATCCCTGGACCTCGATTCAAAAGGCACATGACAGGATTGCATCATCCATGGACCTATGTCCTAAAGGGAGCAGGATTGATCATCCTGAATATGATCATACGTATTGCAGGGTATACGATGCTAATGATGACGATGCTGATGATCGTATGATGACGATGCCAATGATTGTATGATGACGATGCTGATGATCGTATGATGACGATGCTGATGATGACGATGCTGATAATGACGATGCTGATGATCGTATGATGATGATGCTGATGATTGCGCGATAACTATAATGATGTTCCAGTAACTAGTTGAGTTACTGATGATGATGTATTGAAGAAAGCTTTCGATGATATAGAGATGTATCATGTATGATGTAGTCGATGACTCCTTACTCCTACAGACATTGTTATAATATCCTTCTCGTTAAGGGGGAGTGTTGAATATTGTAACTTCTAAGAATATTATATTTGTACATTATTATTCCGGAGATGTTCCATCCCTCCGAGGTGACTCTATTATGTATCCAGAGATGTTTATTCCTCCGAGGATTTGTGATAACTAGGGTTATTAGACCCACCATGTGGGGGTCGGCCCTGATATTATATTTTAGGGGTTATTAGACTTCTCCAGGAGAGGTCGGCCCCATTAGGGTTTTTAGTTAGTCGGGAACTAGTATAAATAGAGGAGGAGAGCTCCTCATTTGATACACACACACAACTCAGAAAAGTAGCGCACTTGTCTGGGAGGTCTGTTCAGGAGGTGGAGAAGGAGGTCTAGTCTTGGAGCACATATTGTATTTTGGTTGATCTTCTTATTGAGGAAAGCTTTGCTGGGTTTTCTACCCCATGAGGGTTTCCCAGGGTAATTTCTGTGTCTATCTTGTGATTATGTTTCTTTCAGTGATCTTGCTAGTCTATTTGGTTTAAACTTAACACGACCCACACCACACAACCTAACATACATGTTTCTACACACCCATGACCACGACCACGTCTGCTAACTAGCATGACCCTCCTAACACTAGGGGTGGGCACATTCCCAACACTGGGAGTGGGCACATTCCCAACACTAGAGGAGGGAACATTCCCAACACTGGGGGTGGGAACATACCCTACACTTATGGTCATTACACAACTGCTCCTGCTACAACTAGCACCTATATGCCCCATAATTATGGTGGTAATCCTTCTTATAATGCAGTGGGTTCTGGCCCTTACTATAACCCTCCTCACTGTGGTGCTTATAATACATATATACCTTTGTACCTTAGAAAGGTCAAGGTGGGGGTGGTTATTAGCCTTATGGTCATGGTCATGGCTCATATCATCCCTATGGTCCACAAGGTCAACCTCTTTTGAGAGCCTTTAATCCAGCTTCACAGCCTCAGCTCCCTTTTCTTGCTCGGTTGAATGTACCAGATATTTTGAAGCTCACGAATGATCCGGTGTGTCACTATCCTTCTTGGCCTCCAGTCCCTACCAAGCTCCCTTCTGACATTCTGAAGTTGGAAGGGAAGAATGGTGAGGATCCAGGTGATCATGTTACGACTTTTCACCTTTCGTGCTCCTCGAATTCATTGAATTACGACAATATTCGTCTGAGACTATTTCAACGCACCCTCACGGGGGCAGCCGGGAAGTGGTATGTCGAGTTGCTTGGGGGAATCTACAGGAGTTTTAATGAAATAGATTTGGTTTTCTTGGATCACTTTCAGTTTCCAGTTCATTACGATATTGGCACCAAAATTTTATCTACCTTCAACCGGAACAAGGCCACTCACATCTATGATCACATTCAAGAGTGGCGTCGACAGAAGAGGCTCGTGAAAGCCAACATTCCTCCAGATTTTATGTTGGAGTGGTTCCTCAAGTCGTTGATTCCTTACATATCTAAGGAAATTTCGGTGTCTGGAATCACGACTGAGGAGCAAGCTATATTCAAATCCCAACAGCTATATTTACTCTATGCTCAATCTGGTATCCTGTACGATATCATTCCTGACGCACCGTGCTCACGACATGAGCCCAAGCCTGTTCCTGGACCACGTGCTGATGGCATTGTTGGATCCACGAGTACTCGACCCGTAGAATTGGTTACAAATAAAATGAAAAATTTGTCTATTAGCCAGTCTACCCTCAGACAGGCTCATGCCTCGTCCACTCCTACCCAGTCGTCCGATGTCCATTCTATACAAATGGCGAACCCATCCGGTAATCAACAACCTGGTGGAAATAAGAAGGGGAGAAACAATCGTAAGGGTGGGAATAATGGGAATAATGGAAGTAATCAAAACACTCCTAGTAAAGAGAACGCCAACCCTCCTCGGGATGACTAAAATTCTGATGGGGACCGTAAGCCGAGCCGTAAGGTGAAATTCCCTTGCAAACTTTGTGGGGAGGATCACCTGACTCACTTGTGTCCTCGAATTGGAGAAGTATCGAAGCATCTTGCACAAAGCCCAGTTGTGTTGAAAAATCCCCTTCCGCATCATCAGAATATGGCTTCGAATGCTCCCGTCACTAGCTATGGGACTATTGAAACTACGATGTCCTCTTCCCATGCCGGTGGCTACGGATGTGTGAACATGGTCCAATATCAGGTTAGTGTTGCTACTCGTCAACATGATTATGTTGCACCACAACCGAATATGGGGAATGAGCCTCCTCCTCCTCTTGATACTTCTTTGGGAGTTCAGGATGAGAGTAGCCCTAGCGTCATTAAATTCGACACTACTGATATCCAACCTCGCTTGCCTTACCATGTGGATTTTCAAGTCCATGTGAGGTGCGTAGTTAAATTCGTTAAACGCATGGTGGTTGACGAAGGTGCTTCCACCTCAATAATGTCATTGGATTGTTGGAAAGCTCTTGGCTCTCCTCCCCTGTAAAAATCTATGACCATGCTTACTGCGTTCGATGGTCGGTCGTTTAGGCCGCATGGTATTCTCCCTTCCCTTGAGGTCCACTTGGGTGGGAAATCCGTGCCTATTGAAGTCGAGGTGGTTGATACACCCATCGACTACAACCTTATTTTGGGTAGGAATTGGATCTATGCAATGAAAGAGATCATATCCTCAGTGTTTAGAGTTATTTTCTTTCCTCATGAAGGCAGAACCGTGACGGTAGATCAGCTAGACTTCCCTAGTTCTAATTCCGTAGCATCGTCGGGAACTATTGTTCCCCAGATCAAAGATTCTCAACCGACAACTGGGAACATTGGTGTAGGATTGTATCCATCCTTGATGGGATCATTCGACTTTGTTGCACCAATTGACTTTATTGGAACCGTTTCCGATAGTGCGTCGTCCTCATTAAATAATGTACCTTTCCGGACCTCGTATTTTAATGATTCGTGGACTTTACCATCCAAGAGTGCTTCGTCTGGAGACATTTCTCACATTGGAATGGCTATGTCGTTATCTGCAGCTGAGCTTGCTTACCGTGAAATTCAAGAAGCCATTGCAGAGCCGGATCCACCCTCTTCACGGATAGAGGAGGAAGATCCCATTATGCTGCCGGCATGGGCAGCCGACTCGTCTTGCTCGCACGATTTCCTTGATGTCACTTTTCCTTCGGATGAAGCCATCATTGAGGCCATGTGTAGTAGTGAGAGACATTGGGAATATTTGAATCACCGCTCTTATTTTCTTCCTAACCTCGATCTTCTTGAGTGAGAAGAGTTTAGGATGACTCTTGCTGAGAAGGTTGGTCATCCTGTGGATCCTTTGGATTCACATGGGATTTATGCGAAGGGGAATATGGCCAATATCTCCCCAACCATACCGATCAACATCTCTCACACACCCAGAAAGATAGATAACGTTTATATCGGTGCTGATTGTTCTCCCGATGAGATCTGTACATACACTAAGTTGTTTAAGGAATTTAGGGATGTTTCTCCTGGTCATATGAGAAGATTCCAGGAATAGACCCCAGTATTCTCGAACATGAGATTAAGACATATCCCAATGCTAAGTTGGTTCAACAATGACTTCGTGCTGTGAATCCTAGAAAGGCATCCACGATCAAGGCAGAGGTGGAGAAACTACTTAAATCTAGTTTCATCTACCAAGTTCCCCTTACTGAATAGGTGTCAAATCCTGTTCATGTAGATAAGAAGTAAGGAACCATCCGTGTATGCACAGACTTTAGAGATCTGAACCGCGCATGTCCGAAAGACAACTTTCCCACACCATTCATAGACAAAATTTTGGATGCGTGTGCGGGAAGCGAGGTCTTTTTGTTTATGGACGGTTTCTCTGGATATAATCAGATCCAGATAAAGCCAGAGGACCAACATAAAATGACTTTTATATGTCCTTGGGGTACATTTGCATACCGGAAAATTCCCTTCGGCCTTAAAAACGTCGGAGCTGCGTTTTAGCGTGCTATGACCTATGCGTTTCATGACCTTAAGCGTATAGTGGAGGCTTACTTGGACGATCTTGCTGGACATTCTCGTAAGAGAGTGGACCACCCCAAGCACCTCCGCCTCATTTTTGAAAGATGTCAGTGTTACAAGATTCGGTTGAACCCCAACAAGTGCATCTTTGTTGTGAGAATGGGTCGTCTTTCAGGGTTCGTAGTTTCACAAGAGGGTATAAGAGTCGATCCTCTTAAGGTTGAGGCAATACTTCGATTACCTCCCCCGCATAATATAATTCAACTTCAGAGCCTCCAAGGAAGAGCTACTTTTCTACGACGTTTTATAGTGAATTATGCTAGTCTTACCAAAGGTTTCGCGCGACTTTTGAAGAAGGACACACCGTTTATTTGGGGTGAGTGAGCCCAACAGTCTTTCGATGCTTTGAAGAAAGCTTTGGTATCAGCCCCTCTAATTAGTCCACCCGACTTTGCTAGAGATTTCTTGTTTTATGTGGCCGCGTCTGTCGAGAGGATTGGCATGGTCTTAGTCCAGGTAGATGATGCGCTCCAAGAGCATGTTGTTTATTATCTTAGTCAAAATCTAGTAGATGTTGAGCTGAGATACACTCACGTGGAGAAGTTGGAACTTGCGACTATTCATGTAGTCCAACATTTACGGCATTACATTATGCTTAGGAAAACCACTGTTATAGCACACATCAATCCATTTCAGCTCGTGCTTTCATGACGTTTGATTGGGGGGAAGTATAATAAGTGGATTGTTATTCTTCAGGAGTTTGATCTCGATTTTGCTTCGGCGAAGTCGGTGAAATCCTTGGTTTTCGCTAAGCTCTGTCAGATTTTCCACGACTTGATGAGGACATCATCCATGAAGATTCCTTTGTGGATGAGAATTTATTCCTTATCTCATTGGTGGACCCTTGGTATGAGGACATCATCATATATCTCCAAACTTTGAAGTTCCCTTCGCACTATTCACTGGATGAACGATGGCACGTGAGGCACGAAGCTAAAGATTATGTCATCATCAGCAACACTTTGTATCGTCGAGGAAAGGACTATATCCTCCATCATTGTTTGACTCATGAAGAAGTAGAGTTAGTGCTGAATGACTGCCACAGCGGGGAATGTGGTGGTCACTTATCTGGGCTTGCGACAACCCAACGCATCATGCACGTAGGTTACTTCTGGCCTTCGATCTTTAAATATTGTATGAACGCTGTGAAGAGATGTTACCCTTGCCAGGTGTTTTCTCGAAATATACACTCGCATCCTGTGCCCCTTCATTCGGTTGTCACCATTGGTCCCTTCACTAAGTGGGGGGTGGATTTCATGGTTGCAAACCAGCTTCGGTTAGGGGGAATCATGATATCATTATGGTCGTGGACTACTTTTCCAAATGGGCTGAGGCCATGCCTACTGTAAAATCCGATGGTGCTACAACAGCCCACTTCGTGTTCAATCAGATTATCGCTCGATTCGGTATCCCGAAAGAGATTGTCACTAACCATGGCAGTCACTTTCAGAACAAAATGATGGTGAATTTGTCACTCAAGCTTGGGTTTCGTCAAGTTCATTCATCTTCTTACTATCCCCAAGTGAATGGTCAAGTTGAGGCAGTCAATAAATCCTTAAAGACCATTCTCCAACGTACCATGTAGCAAAGCAAGAGCAACTGACACACTATGTTATATCCTGCTTTGTGGGCATATCGAACCACAGTTAAGACTCCCATCGGTTTCTCATCATTTCAGCTACTACATGGTGTGGAGTCTATATTAGCAATTGAATGCGAAATCCCTTCATTGAAACTAGCCATAGAGATCCTTCCTGATATGTCAGATGTTTAGCAACGTTTGATCCACCTTGAGCAGCTTGATGAGCAGCGTCGAGATGCCATCGTGGCCATAGATGCCAACAAACATCATGTCAAGGTTCAATATGATAGGTCTGTCCGTCACCGACAGTATGTTGAAGGTGACTTGGTCTTCTTGTATGACCAAGCTAAGGAACCCTTGGGGTAGGAAAGTTTAACCCCATGTGGCACGGTCATTACATAGTGACGCATGTCCTTGAGAAAGGAGCCTACGAATTGGAAGACTATGAGGGGAACGCCTTGAAGGAGCCTAGAAATGGGCTCTACTTCAAGCAGTATTACGCTTGAGCTTCTAGCTCGAGCTAATACTTTTGTATACTATTGTATAGTTGCTTCTGTACATAGTTTAGGTTTCTTTTGGTTTTTCGTATCTACTGATTCACTTATGTTTGGTTGACAGATGTCAGCGGAATCTCCTGTGTTTTTGGGATTTACAGATGGTGCTAGCGATCATACGCAGTGACTTGCTTCTGCTGTGTGGGTTATTTATTCACCGGATCATCAGATTGTGTCTTTGGGAGGTTCCTATCTTGGTCCTACATCCAACAATGTGGCTGAGTACAGTGTCGTAGTTGAGCTACTTCGGGATGCCATTTCGCATGGTATCGAGTCTTTAGAAGTCCACCTGGATTCACAACTGGTTGTGTCTCAATTGAATGGCTGGTATCGCATGAGGGATCCTACATTACTACAGAGGTTCTTACGGGTAAGACTCTTGGAGCTTCATTTTGTTTCCATTACATACATTCATGTTCCAAGGTGTTTTAACCATGTATCTGATGCATATGCTAATTATTTCCTAGATTGGCATTTGTTACATCAATAAAGAAGCACACAAATAAACATTCATTCACACATTTGTACACACACATATAGTAGAACCGGAGAATCATAGTTTTTTATAAATAATATGTCCAAAAAGGTGGTGTCACAGTACAAAACTGGAGCCCGTAGCTCTCAAAAATATACATAATCGATACAAAATATGGGACTCTGAGATATATAATCCCTAGGAGGAGGCCTAGCTGCCTCGACAAGATGTGTCTAAATATAGTAATGAATTGCATTGGCTATGCACCACAGTAGCCGCACCCAGGCGCCCGGTACTCCCACAACATGTTGTTGCATCACCTCTGGCAGATGCTCCACCTCAATCATTGGTAGTCTGGTAGTCATACGGGATAGGTTGACCCGTACGGTCTCTAATGTGCGCTCTGCTGCAGTGCTAATTACCTCTCCACCCCTGCCCCATTGACGATGTCTCAGGAAACCCTCTGGTCTTCGTGGACCATAATCCGCGAGTAAACAATGGAATGTCAATATGTGATACTACACCAAAAAGATTTTGCATTTTCATTAAATAATAAAAAATCCAAAAAAAATTAAATACACAAGACATAAAAAGAGTAACATATCGATGTCTCCGAATGCGGCCCCTAAAGGGAGCAACATGTCACGATCGGCCCGGTAGTCTATCCCGGCATATGGGTAGTCATCGATGGTGATGACCTGTCGATCCCACCAGTGGAAGAACTCATCTGAATATGGTGATTCCTGATGGCCACCACCCTGTCGCGTCAGTAACTTTGCCCACCGGGTCAGGGCTGGGTCATGGAGACTATGTAGAGGGACTTCAACCCTCGGACTAAGCCCCGGAACTCTCTCTCTCGAAGCTGCACAGTATGCTGCCATACCTGAAGTTCTTTGCCTGCCCACGCTTGCACTCCGTTAACTGGGTCTTCATGGACACTAGTAACGTTGTGCACCAATCATATACTATAGGCCTCATGCACTCTCTTTCCTAGAAAATCACTGGCCTTGAAGCCTGATGTAAAGTTGCGGAACCTGTGATCCTCACGAGGGTGAGCACTATGATATTCATGCTCAAACTCACAATGTCCCCAATGGGTACTTGACTCCCCACCTTTTGGGCACCGGGAAGATAGTACCGGTCTATATAGTCAGGAATGGTGATCCCACCACCTACAGTGCGAGATCAGAGACTAGCCACCTCCCCTCGGTGGGACAACCCTCTAATGAAGTATATGTCATCCACCTCTAATGAGAGTGTTTGACCATCCAAGTTGACGTTATGCATTTCTACGTTCCAATAATCAATCAACCGACGGAGCAGTTGGTTTTGGGCCCTTGAACCCCCAACGCTCCAGAATTTGTAAAGCCCACACGCTTGTAGTGCTTGTTGCGCAGGAAAATCTTGGCGGACATTCTCATCCACAACATCATGTTCTCTTTCCCATCACTCTAGAACTATCCTGGAGAAAAAAACAAAAGTTTTTTATCTTTTAAACATTTAAAAAACCAACTTCACAGTTGTACTCGTGGAAAATTGAATAGACAGGTGCGTCTACCCACAGTCAACGCATGCATTGACCGCATCTAGCAAGCCTACCCGCAACCCGCAAAGTTGTAGCCCGTGTACAGCGCCATGGAGAAGTAGGGCTGGCCTAATAAAAATGATGGACCACTAAAAATTGAAATAAAAGCTACCAAATGAAAGAGGAGGATGACATAACTAACCTGCTCTAGACGGCTCGTGAAATGGATGCCCACAGCTTCCGGAATCAGCAACTGAACTTTGAGGTGAAAACTAACCAAAATCACTATTTGGATGAAAAATGAAAATGAATTGGTAAATAGTAATTTATTTTTACTATTTATAGTTTTTCAAACCCACTTTGCTATAGTTTTCACCATTTTAAGCTGTTTCGGACTACTATAATGTCTTGGAGTACCATTTTGAATAGATTTTTCCTATGAGAGTTGAATTTTTGACTGTTTCGTGCCTACGGTAGGTATATTTCACACCCGTCATATACGTTAGATGTCATTTTTGCTTGAATTATTCATTTTACCTTTGACCATTTGTCGTTAACCCTAGGTGTGACCCCATTTTGTAACCGACACAAAGCCTTCACATTGTTATAGAAGTGTCATTATTTGGTGGTAGGGCTTGTCCGAACATGGGTGCCCCAGTTAGAACCTTTTTATGCCTTTTGGCGCCCATGCCGTTGTCTCTCCTTAGGATCGGGAGTCCTTTGTAGTTATTCCATGACTTTGCGATAAAGACTCATACTCTACTTTGTCTTATGCTGGCCATCTCCCATAAGGACTCCCCCATTTTTACCAAGTTGTGATTTCATTGCATCATCCTGCTTGTTTCTTGAGCCTTGTGTCGACTCCCGCTTACTCAATTGTTAGCCTGGTGCCTGAGCACTTTCCTTGTCGAGTCCTACAGAGCTTTCATTTTCCTTTCGCAATTTGATGACCTTTTGACCTCGAGGGAACACCCCCCCGAGTGTCCACATCCTGCATCTGCTTCCTTGCCTTGATCATAGGTATGTTCCATTGCTTGGGACTAGTCTGCTCGCTATTTGACACTTGTTCCATCACTTGTTGTACTATAAGCAATTTTATTCTTTTTCAAGCTTTTGCAAATATGAAAAAGACAAAAAAAACAAATATTCTAAAAAGCCGGACGGGAGAATCGTTACTTCTTTTTGTTGGCAGCTATTGTGTCTCCTTTGAATAGAGCATTCATTCCACTCCATCCATTATGAGTCAGGACTATAGTAGGACCTTAGGAGTTGTACTCGTTTCTCAGATTTTACTCCACCGATTGGTTAAGCTTCCAGTCACTATGGAGCCCTTTATTGATGCCTCCTGCATCGCACAGTGTTATTATTCGATTCTATGCTGCCTGAGTCTATCCATCTGCTCATGCTCTTGTTCAAAGGAAGTCCTGAAACCAGAGTCGGCCACTCCTCATATCTCTTGACTATTGCATGTCAGCCATCATTATTGAGTCAATCCATTCGTGCGATTTCTTCCAAATCTTTCAGCGTAGATGTTACCTCGTGCTAGTTGATGGGGGATGCCTTAATGCCCCCCTTCCAGCGAGTTTCGTTCCGTTGACTTCAACTCATTTATTTCGGAATTGAGACTTAGAGTCGGTTGAGTACCTTGAGGCTTGCACTCATTAGTGGTAGGTTCTCTCGCCATCGATAGTTTTGGGAATACATCAATGTCCCCTGATCGATGGATTCATCTTAGTGTTCAACCTCAACACATCTATTCACACTTTGATGATTGTACTATGTGCCTTGATTCCCATTTTCATTGTTGGAGGGTTATCTCGCGTCTGTTAACGGTATACATTATTGACCGGTAATCAGATGATGTCACATCAGGTTCGACTTCAACACCTTTATTCACTTGATGGGACTTGCACCGTAGATGATTTTTGTAGAAGACCCTAGAAGTTAGTAGCATTCAGTATGCTGCTCTTGATCGTGATTGTACTTATGAGATCTTATTTCTCGTACATCAGCAGTTTGTACCTCCAGTATTGTACCAGTTGTTTCCTTTCAACAAGAGACCATATGTTACTGTATGGGTCATGGATATGATCACTTACGACATGTATTCACTATATACTGCCTATCATGGCCATTGTATCAGATTGTTGTATTGTACCGACATGTATTCAGAGACATTATTGTATGACGAGTGGGCTACTATCTCCATTTGTGTCTCTATCACTCCACTTCTGATATTTATAATGTATTTCGGCCATCGTAGTACCTTCTTTGACCTCACACATTAGGGGGCATCTGTTACAGCGTAATTTTTCACCTTGTGAGCATCATCATTGATTGGCCTTCAGGATCCATTTTATTGACTCAGACCCAGTATTTTCCCTTCAGGAACCATGTTTCCCTATTTTTCTTCATGTACGCTTGCTGTTCCATTATAGCCAGCGTACACGCAGACTGCACTTAATTAGCCCGCGTACATCAAGTTGCATGGTAAAAACAATAGAAAAGTTACTTTTACTCCCAAAAAGCGGTCTTAAGGTGACCTTTGGCCCTCCATATACCCCGAAACGACTCTATTCGACCTTTTACTTAACTTTGGAAGGCTATATATTGAGCTCTTATGGTGTATCGAAGGGAGGAGAAAGAGAGAGCAAGATAACTCTAGTGGATTTTTGCCGTGACTTGAGTCTACACTCATTGATCCTTGTTGGTGTGGACTCCTTATGTTCACCTACCAAACTCCTTTCATAGTTTGAGTTTTCCATTGCATGGGGGATTGAAGTGGTGGATGAACAAGTGGAGAGAGCCAGTTCTTGGTTCAGATTGGTTGTCGGGAAGAGGTCGTATCATGTACTTCTTGTTATTAATTAATGGAAATGCTCATTTTCTCATCCAATTAATGTTGTGAATGTTGTTTAAATTACATTGGGTTACATTTGCTTATGATATCATGGATCAAGTTATTGATTATGCTAATATCTTTCTCATATTATATGCACTTGCTTGTTTTTGTTGTTGAGGCTAATACAAGCATCGTGGATTTCAGAACTACGGAAGTAGGAGAGGTGTTTTCGACACCGGGTAATTGGCGCTCCGACTTTCTGAGTCTCGTATCGCAGATTGCGGAACTGCGGAAGTCGGAGAGGTGTTTTTTACGCCGGGTAATTGGTGCTCCAACTTTCTGAGTCTCGCATCGTGGATTGTGGAACTACGGAAGTCGGAGAGGTGTTTTCAACGATGTGTTATTGTGTTCTGTCTTCCAATTGCGGCTTGCAGATTGTTGCCTGCGAAATTGTGGATTGCATACCAAGGATATTGCGGTTGTGTAAGAAATGGCAGAGTTGCAGATCAGTTTTAAAAGAAAAAAAAAGTAGCAGATTGTATCAGGCTTGTTCCCCCATCACTCAAAGGGCATTGAGGGGATCGGGGACGTGACAGAGTGGTATCAGAGCCCAAGGTTGCAGCACTGGGGATTCTTGGGACAAGGTATGAATTATAGTCAGGTAACTAGGATCTGAATGAAGTGCAAGGGCATATAATGTGCCTTGAAGGACTCCATATGGAGTTGGAATTGAACAGATTGCAATGTTGATAGAGAGGGAAATTTCTCACCTTAAACTATTTATGTTTATAGCATAGGAATGGCATGCTTGGAAAGTATCAAGTAGGAATGTCATGCATGTGTGTATGTCTTGAATTGCTGCTTGGTGAGAAAATCATAGCTAATGATTCCTTGTGTGCTTGTTAGAGGCCATGAAATTAGATTAGCTATGATGTGGAAGAGGAATTCCATGCTATGATGAGGGATTGGAAAGGGAGAATTCCTCAACTCTTCTCTTGTTGTTATATTTACACTTTTTGAGTTTTATATATATGATACTATGTCATAGGAATGTTGAAAATGCAAGAGATTAGGTAGTTAAAATGTGTATGCATAGTTGGCATATCAAGAGATAATGCATACTGCATGTAAACTTATGTGTGCTTGCATATGGTATGGCACATTGATAAAAGTTGTTAATAAGCACATTGCATTTCAATTTGAATGCACACCTAACAAGGATGCACATCCACTAAAAGGATTGCGGGAAAATATTATTCTGCATGCCTGTGATTCTTGCAATGCTGCACAATGTTATGGAGAAAATATTTTTGAGATGCCTTGCTTACACTTTGCTTGAGAAATGATGAAAGTGATGTTTCTAGTGTTCTTCATTTTAAGTAAGATGATATCCTAGGTCCGATGGTCAACATAACATATCCAAGTTTGTTGGAAACCACAACACAAAGACCAAGATAATAGAAGCATGGTTGAAGATGATGATGATATGGCGTGTGACTGGAAGCCTTGTGAGGAAAGGCTGGAGCACAAATCCATGATCAAGGGGTTGGTGGAAGGACTGTGTATCCCTTGGTAAGAATACAATTGATTAGGTAACAACAGTGGGTTGATGGCATCCATGTAGGTAACGCTCGTTATGCTAATTGTGTAAGTGTTGAGAAAGGATATGTAAGAATCCCTTAACCATATTTTAATCTTCATAAAATGGTATGCATACAATAGCGAATGCATTTATGTGAATGAAATCCCACATAGTATGGTGGGGTATGTGGTAGTAAAGGAAATGAGCCTCATACCATGTGACTGTTTAAAAACTTTGAATGCATCCATAAGAATAAGAGCATGCCATGTGTGAAACCATGAGGATGTTGGGTTGTGAAGCTTGCAGTGCTCAACAAGTATCCCATGAAATCCCTATTGGTGTTGTGTTTGGGTGAAGGAGGAAGGCATCCAATTAGTGAACCAAGTAATTAGGGAGATGGTTGGGTATTGTGTTGAAGCATTGGCTAAGATGCCCAACTTACCATGGTAAGAAACTTGTGTAGGCACAAGAATGTTTTAAGATCAATGCGGTAGTGCATTGGGTGTATTAAGTAAATGTACAATTAAAAGATATTATGTAAATCTTGTTGATTATGCATGCATATGTGTGATTGCATATATGTTAATATGCATTGTGTGAATGCATGGCTATGGTGTACATTTCATTGAAATTAGATAATAGATGAAATGGTAGAATTGTTGAAAATTCTAAGATCCTTTCATGAGATGCTATGGGGAAAGAATTGCATGAAGAAGGTAGTTGTATTTGATGGGATACCAGAGTGCTCTATTGGGAGGATAGAGTTGCATGAATGGATATGATTGTGTGATCATAAGCATTGGAAATTTGGTTGAATTGCATAGACCATGTGACTATATATTGGAATCTAACTATGAATAAAGTGCACTTAAAGTAATTGTATTTCATTGCATTTGAAATAATAACAACTAATAGTGTTTGAATTGTTGAGTAATTTAATTCTGAGATCACTTTAGTGATTGTTCTAAATGTTGCAATACAAATATTATATGTGTGGATACTCACAACTTGTTTGGATGACTGAAAATTTTAGATTACAAGTAGAAATGTCGTAGGTATGGCAATGTGGGTAAGTCCATGATAAGACTGGGATCTACCATGTACAAGGACCAAATATTGTGAGAAGGATCTCATGACTGTCAAATATGATTTCTATATGAAATAGATTTGAAAATGTCTGATTTAAGTTTATGAGAGTGATCTCATGGTGGAAAATTCTAAATTCCGTAGTAAACATAATTGTAAATTCAGATTTGAGCTTGATTGAGGAGGACACATTGCATGAAATGAAAATACATCTACAAAACAGATAATTAATTTGTGACCCTTGTTAAAATTATGCATGTCTGATTATTAGAATTAATGTCCAGGGCATGTTTTTATTTCAGACTGCTGGAATGTGATTATGTGTTTTTATTCCAGGCTGTGTGAAGGTGATTACGTGTTTTTATTCCAAAATGTGTGAATGTGATTATGTGTTTTTATTTTAGACTGCTTAAGTGTGATTAGGGCCTACATGACTCACATGTGTGCACACCTTTCGGGTGTTGTGCTGTGTTGTGGTTGTCAACATTGACTACGTGTTGTCAATTATTACACATGCAATTGGTGCTACATTCTAAGAAGCAAAGTGAAGCGAGTGCCGAGGCTAGATGGAGCACGTGGAGATGACTATGGCTCTGAAGTAGAGCCCTTGACCTGGAAATGGTCATGGTGCAGTTTCCTTCCATTGGTCGGTTAACCCAGATGGAAGTGCTGGCTTGGAAATGGAGAGGGAAAACCAGGTATGGGATTCGTTTGGCCCCATTAATGCTTGGTAAATCGATTCAGTGCACTAGTTGAGCATTGTATATTATGGTGCAGTTTCCTTCCATTGGCCTATTAACCCAGATGGAAGTGCTGGCTTGGAAATGGAGAGGGAAAACCAGGTATGGGATTGGTTTGGCACCATAAATGCTTGATAAACCTAGTCGGTGTACTGGCTTAGTATATTGATTAATGGAATGCCTGATAAACCCAGTCGGAGTACTGGCTTGGGATTTCCTATTTGAATGTTGTGGAGCAACCTGCATGCTGGCCCAACATTAGTTATTACATCCACGGGTGATCCAAGGCTTGTAAAGCAAAGAAGGAACCTGTGGAATAAAGTAAAGACATCAAATACAGATAAGTATTTGGTTATCTTGCAGCTTCGTTCTTATTGAATATGAATATACATCTGTATATGTTTTTTAAATTCTTGCTTAGAGATAAACCTTATGAAAATGAACTTGACATGTGAATTGACTCAATCTTAGAGTGTAGGTAGCAAGAACCTTGAAGGTATCCTAAGGATGCATGTGGGAATGTGACTGTCCTAGAGAGCTCAGTATGAGTATCAATGGAGAATGGTGCTAGTGGAATAATGTGGGTCCTAGCAGCCAAAGGTTTTGAAGGAAATCATGGGGAAGGGTTCCGTGGATGAGAAGCCTTGGGCAGACCTTAGACACCAAGTGTCATCACCAAAACTAGGAAGGACGAGTTAAGCATTCACATTTTAAGTGAAAGAGACCAAGGAGCATGGAACCACAGTGTGGTGGGGCTCCGGATTGGAACAAGAATAAGAGGGGGAGACTCTTACTCTTCTCTTTCCATTTTGATTGATGCATTTTAGAAAACATAAAATTGTTGAATGCATGTCATGATTGAAAGTTGTCTGTGTTTATTTTTGCTTGAAATAAATTGTGAATGTTGAATTAGTTAATTCCCTGTGAAAGGATGAACATGAATGCGTTCAATCGTATGTTGGACAAGCATGAAATGTGTGGAAGTCTCGTGGATAAAGCATGAACTTTCCTTGTCAATTGGGCAAGTAATTGACTGATTCCAATGCTTATGTTATGCTTGGCCTAACAAGAGTTGCAATGATGAATTTCACAGGTAAAAAGGGAATCAATTGGTTGCAGTTGTTACAAGACACATGCTTTTAGTGAGCAAAGTGTGGACAATTGTGTACATTGATCATGGCAGCAAACCAAAAGCTGTTGGATTTGGATGAAAATATTCTTCAAATAATTGCCAAGACCCAAGAAAATCTTGGGGAAATGCTCAAGTTGCAAAAGCAATAGAATGAGATGAACCACAATTTTTTGCAGAACTCTATTTGTATGCAAAATGAGGTAAAGGGAATTCTGGAAGCTATAAATAGTGGAGAGGATAGCATGTTGATGAAGAGGCAATCACCCAATCATCCCATTAAGAAATGCTCAAGGCTGGAAGACTCAAGGGAAATGGAGTAGGTGAAGAAAAAGCAGCCACCTAAATGTTGGGAGTGTGGAGGAAATCATTTCATTTGTAACTTCCCAACAAAGGACAACAAGATGTTAAGATCCTAGTGGGAGGCCTTAACTATCATCTCGGGGTTTTGGTGTAATGGTTCGTATCATATGGTATCAGATCCTCCACCCAGGTTCAAGTTACAGAGCGAGTAGCAACGTCGGCATTGCAGTGTTCGTCCGAGGCTCGTACGGCTCAAAGGGGACACCACCGTACAGGCGCACATCCAGCCCATAGTCTGGACTATGAAGTGTGGTGGGATGTTAAGATCCTAGTGGGCGGCCTCCACTATCACCTCGGGGTTTTGGTTTAATGGTTCGTATCAAAATCACCAGCTCATCCCATATGATCCTATATATTATGCCATGTTGGTGAGGATGGGAGGCCAATAATAAGGGCATGATATTCAGATTGTGCAAAGATTCCTCCATTATGCCCCAACAGTGTTGTAACTACTATAATGATCATTAATATAAGATTGCCATCAAATCTATCCCCATCATGACCATGAACAAAAGACTAGCACTTCAAGGCATCTAAGGGCTCTTTACAAAGAACATTGGAGTTTTTTTTAATGTTTTTTTTCTCTTTTGAAATATGGAGGGCTAGTGTTTTTAGATGCAAAGTTCAAATTTTTCTTGATGTATTTATGTTTGGAAATTGGAGAAAATGAATGTCACTTAGAAATCTATAGAGCATCCCATAAGGTCGATTGTATTTGATAAATCACCCTTAGTTTGGGTGTCCATCCATATGCTTCTACTTGTTACATTTAGGAATTAGTATAAGCCTTTCCCTACTAGTTAATATGATATAATATATGCGTAATTTTAGACACATATATGAATATACATCTATATACCAAAAATAAAAATTATATCAAGATTGTCAAATATAATTATATATAAATTACATGGTAATCTTGACATAACTTATATTCTTATATACCTTAAAAGCATTTAATATATAGAATAACCTAGTTTGACTATAAGCTAAATGAAGAGGACAATATAATTGGAAGAATATAACTAATGAAATCTTAATCTCAAATTTATTAAGAAATTAAAAGAAATTAATGTATTAATAATAAAAAAATAAATGATTATTTTTATATCATTTTCAAAAAAAATAAAGTTGTTATGTGCAACTTTGCATATGTTGTACAAATAAACAAAAATAAGACAAAAGATAGTAAGTTAATGGTTGGAATCCTCAAGTGTGAAAGGAAATATAAATAAAACAAAACAAAAGTAAGAAATAAAAAGGTACACCCAAATGGTAAATCTTAATGATAATAATACACCATTATGAAAAGGAGGAGAAAAGCCAATTGAGCCACTAATTTTCACTGAAGTAGGATTAGAGGTGGATTCATAGCTATCTTTGGCATCATGGTTCATATGAAAGGTGAGGGAATCCCCTTCTCAAGTGAGTATAAACACTCTACACATATCTATGACCGTCGAATACAATAAACGAGTACGTTGTGCCTTGGTCAAAATATACCTTTCCTAGCCATCCCATTTAAGAAAGATGCATAGTGTATTTCATCCCATGTGTTAAAATTTGAACAATTGAAAGTTTATGAGGAGAGATCTATCCAAGTTGAACTGTTCTTTATACTAGAACGCATGGTTTATTGGCTCAAGATCCATGAAATTGATCAAGTCAAGAAGGGACTAGTACAACATGGGATCTGCTACCCGGGAGAACATAGTGACTATGTGTTGTGATTTTTCTTATTATTTTTAATAAAATTACTATAGAGTGAAATTGGATTGGAAATTTTAGTTGGGACAAAATCAATTTACTAGATGGATGATCAATGGCCTTTCTATGCAAGTCTAGATATTTTATTTCTTCAGATACCATACCATGGTTGAAAAGAGTAGTTATGGTAGTAGAGTTTATGATATTTAATTTGTTTGCATATGCTATATGTTGACATGATTATTATCTTTGGGATGTTATGCAATTTTATGTGTTCATTTGGTATTGAATATATAATTTCATTACACTTATGTTGATGTGATTATGGTATGTGGTAATTTCATGTGAATTTTTATGATGATGATATAATGATGCGATATTCTTTTGATAATGATATGATGATGTGATATCTTTGATGATGATATGATGTTAGCATGTAATGATTACATGTGGTTCTTTTGATGATATTTTATTATGTGATGACATGTGGTAGTTACATATGGTATATAGCTCGTAATGTTTTTATATGTACAATGAAAATATGATGTTATATATGGTCATAACTAATGCTTTGGTGGAATGATGTAAGGTGGAGCTTTATAGGAAATCCATCCACAGGCCTAGAAGGCCGATTCATTCAAGGATCTCAAGGGAGCCGATAACCACAAATGATAATATCTACAAGTAGCACCTTATGGGTTGGGGACAAACTCAAATAATAAACTTATGGAAATAGTTCTTTACCTTACTTGATATTAAAAGTCCAGGAGGATGGTTGGAGTTATACTCACTTATGGAGTTGTGATGGTTGGACCTTCAATGCTTGGGGTTGAGTCCCTGTGGAGTTCTAGGGGAAGCATAGGTTAGCCTTCCAAGATGGCTGGGCTACACAGGTTAGTGTACCAAACCAAATTCCTATTTGGGTAGATGAGGCCTTGGGCCTCATTTAAGTTAGCATGTCAAATTCACCCACGTGCAGGTCTTAGAAATCCACTATTTCCTTCACTACTCAGTGCAAGTAGCTATCGTATTACAATGGGTGGCGCTTAACATGTGGGCCCTCTCATCCATGCTCGGCAAGTTCGAGTCTTTTGAGAAAAACATTTAGTATGATCAATTTCACATGAATTTAGTGAAAAATTTTGGTATGATAGAGTTTTAGTATGAAAACAATGTAGATTTATTTCAGGTTCAAATTTATCAAGCAATCAAATTTTTTGAGATGTAAATTTGCATCTCAAGAAATTTGATCCTTCTAGATGTTTGATTTACATTTTAAGAATTTTGATTCTTTTAGATGTTTGTAAATCCAAAGTTAAAATAAATCTGCATTGATTTCATCCTAAAACTCCACCCACAACAAAATTTTTCACCAAATTCATGTTAGATTGATCATGCTGAAAGTTTTGTTGTAGAGGCTTGAACTTGTTGAGCATGGACAAGAGGAGGGCTCCCTTGCAGATTAATTTTCAGTATCAAACTTTTGGAAGTATCAATTGGATACCTCTAACTGTTTGATATGGACAAGAGGAGGGCCTATTTGCAGATTTATTTTAAACTTGGATCTATCAAACTTCTAAAAGAATCAATTTTTAAAACTTCAAGAAATTTGATACCTCTAAATGTTTGATAGATTTGAGTTTTAAAATAAATTTGTAAATAGATGCTTCCTCCTCTTGTACATCATCGCCAAGTTCAAATCTCTACAACAAATAGAATGGATAGATTTTAGTTATAAACTGACCAAAATTTAGAACAAATTTCATTCAAAATGTTTACATATTTCAAGTTTACAACCAACATAGATCCATCTTAAAAGGGGATCTACCAAGCGCCGAGAGGATCAAATCTCTCCAGGTGCAAACCCCTTTTTAGAGTGCAAATATTGAGGAAGGATTTTAATTTATTTAAATTGTGTAGTTTTATATATGCCATAAAATGTTTTAAATCTACTTCGAGCCGACATGTTATTTTTTATAATATTTTATTGTTTTTTAAAAATGACATGTGTTAGTTCAAGGATGAACAAGAAAGGAGTTACACATCCCCTACTAAAATGTAGAAAGCGCCTCTTCGACACAATGAATTAATCCTTTTAAAATTTTGTCCTACTCTACATTTATATTTAGATGGTTTGGATAAACACTCTTACTTCATTTGTCACCAAATCTAACAAGCTAAAAAAAACATAAACAGAAACACGTGTTACACTTATTTATTTTACTATTTCTCTAACCACTTTAAAAATAAAATACATTTAAATACATCAACATCGAATTTACAAAGTTGGATTTTAGAAACAAAGTTGCTTTACGATTTTGACAAATTATTTTCAACATTTCCATTGAATAATATTCGACGACCAAAAGATCTAACAAAAAAAATAATTATATACACACCTTAAATGTCTTAGTAGCTTTTTATATTTTAATCAACAAAATTCCAATCTTTGAATAGTAACGCCGGTGGATTTAATTGTGGAGGCGAGAGCTTTATTATTTATATGTTCATTGAATCTTATCAGAGCCGACGTGGCACGCCGCTCCGTTTACTTCACTTCAATTCTACAACCCCGATGGTCTGAACGTTACAGCTGGATAATTGACGTTCCACAACTCGCCACGTGTCGGTCGTGGTCGTTGATGGGTCTGAGGTTACGAAGTCGTCAGCGGTGACATATGCTACATATTCGAATAAAGAATTTGGTAGGATTCAGTGAAACTACATGATAACTTTTTATTTATTATTATATCCCTGCAAGCATTTTATATATTATATTTTATTTATTTAAATTCTCTCATTAAAAATATACTATTTAAAATTTATTTGTGATTATTTAAGATTTATATATGATTATGATTATGTTTTTGTTTTTTAATTTGTATTTGTCAAATCAAATTTTGGCTCGATTTTAAATGTCTCCATTCAACATCCTAGTTTAGTTGTTTTGCCAATTGCCTTCTCGGTCATTTTCTAGGCTTTTTATAATAAACACTAACAACATGTTTTTTTACTTAAGGAGTGAGGATACAAGAAAATTAGGAAACAAATAGAAAAAGATAAGATTTAAAAAAAAAAGATTACATATTTGGAATCTGCATAAAAAATGCTATCTGTGTCTAAAATTTCGTCAAAACTGGTTGTGTTTGTCATGGTGTAAAGAGTGATGGAAGACAAGCATATTGAGAAAATGAAAGAAATGCCCAATTAGCTATGGTTTACCATATTCCATAGCACAGGGTTGGTAACTCTGAACCAACCACATAGGACTATAGATGACACGCGGGCATGTGAGAAGGTGTGTTTTAGGTGCTAAGGAATGCTCACGCGTTATGTTTAAATTCAAATTTTTATTCCCACACTTGGTTTCAACAAAAACGCTCTAGTGTTTTGTTTCTCCAAAACGCTTGAGCATTTTGGAGAAACAAAATGCTAGAGCATTTTGAAGTTACAAAATGATCTAGAGTTATAAACCACATAAATTACGTGTTAAGTGTTGAATGTAAATAAGGTGAGAGAGAGAGGGGATACGAGAGGGGGGGGGCCAAGGGACATAAATTTATGGAGGTGGAGAGAGGATTGAGGAGGGAGAAAATTAAATGCCTAAACCCATAAGTACTAAGGCCCAAACCCCCTAAACACTTAAGCACCTAAGCCCTTAACACATAACCCCTTACCACTTTAACCCCTTGACACTTAATCATAACCTTTTATACCTTACTCCACTAATAGTCGATCCCTAAATCCCTTAACCTATAAAGATCATAATCCTTAAAGCCCTAGTGCCTTAATTAACCCCTTATCTCCCATCCTCGTAGTCTTTATCCTCTAACACCTTAAGCCCTTAATCCCTTATAAGCCCTTAACGCCATATCACCTAATCCCTTAATGCCTAACCTCTTAAAACCTAACCCCTTAACCTCAGAGCCCTAAATCCATTTACCCCTAAAGCCCCTAACCCTTAAACCCCTTAAGTCCTTTAATTATTTAGCTCTAATCCTTTAACCATTAGCATCTGATCTCTAGTTTACCTTATAGAGGTAAAATAATTGTTTACCTTTACACTGCGTTTGCATGTGCGACCTCCCTTGTGCTATTATGTTCTGCATTTGCTTATGCACTCTACGTTTGCATGTGCGCTCTATGTTTGCATGAGAGATCTATGTTTGATTGAGCTCTCTCCCTTGGGATTGATCGCTCCTCTCTCGGTTTTGGCATTCTCACTTGGGCTTGTGCATTAGCCTCTAAGCTCTAGTTTACCCCTTATAAGCCTTTAACCCTTTAACCCCTTCACCATTGATGCATAACCTCATAAACCCTAACACCCTAACCCCAGATCACTAAACCCCTTAACCCCTAAAGCCCCTAACCCTTAAGCCCCTTAACCACTTTACCTCTAATCCCACAATCCCTAACCCTTAAGACCTTGTCCACCCCTGACCCCTAAACAACCTAACCCATAATACTTAAAGCCCAAATACCTAAATCCCTAAGCCCTTAACCCCTAGAAACAATTAAACCTTTATCTGCTTGGGCCTTAATCCCTAACCCCTTTAACCCTATCCCCCTAACCATTGAGCCCTAAATTCCTTAACCCCTAAATCCCATAACACATAAAACCCCTTAACCCCCTATCTGCTTAACTCCCTAACCCATAAATATTTAAACTTGCTAACCACTTTATGCCTTTACCTCTAAAATATTAACCCATAACCCCTAAGTCCTATTTAACCCCCTAACCCATAATCCCTAAATCCCAACACCTTAGAAACTCCTAATCGCTGATCTCCTAGAAGCCATTAATCCCTTAACCCCCAAGCCTTTGATCCTTGAACCCCTTGACACTTAACCCTTAATCAAATCAACCATAACATCCTAACCCTATAGCCATAAATCCCTTATCCCATAAATATGCTAACCCCTAAATGCCTCACCTCTTAAATAACCACCAATCCCCTAACCCTTATGTCCTTAACCACTAAGCCCCTAAGCCCTTAATCTCTTACAAGCCCTTAACACTTAAACCCTTCACCCTTAACGCTTAACCTCTTGAACCCTTACCCCGTAACATTAGCGTCCGCAATCCCTTAACTCCTAAACCCCTTTATCTCTAGGCACTTAACACCCGATCCCTGGTTTATCCACAAACACTTAAGTCCTTAATGTCTAACCTGTAAAACACTGACCCCCGAAACTTGGAGCCGTAAATCCCTTTTAAGAACTAAATCCCTTAACCCCTAAGCCTCTTGACCCCTAACACCTTGACCCCTATACCTGTTTACCACTAACCCCGAGTTTAAACCCCATAAACTCTTATATCCTTAGCCCTCCAAACCCATAATCGCTAAACACCTAAACCCCTTTATCCCTTTAACTCTAAGCCCTTAACCCCTAACACCAAATCCCTAGTTAACCTCCTAACCCATACAACATGAAGTCCAAAACCCTTGAAGATAAGGAGGGATAAGAAAATAAGGGAAATATTTTCTTGGTAATGAAATATTAAATAAGGTTTCAAGGATAATGTTTTGTGTGTAGATATTAAACATAACGCTAGAGCGTTACGTATTTCTATAACGCTCGAGCGTTATAGAAATACCTAACGCTAATGCTAGAGCGTTATGTATTTCTATAACACTTGAGCGTTACAAAAACACATAACATTATAGCGTTATGTACTCGTTTCCTATCCTGCGTGTTAAATGACATGGCAGGCTCATGTCCACCCATGCCTAGTTCAAAGAAACGCTGAAGTGGTTTGGTTTCACAAAAATTTTGCGTGTTTCGTGACACTAAGATTGCATCTAAAAGGTCCCTCAAATTCGTGCGAGGGACCAAATACATACATCATTTTCACGATGGATGGGACTCAAAGTATCGAACTCTTGCGAAACTTGAAAAATCAACACAAACAGTGCTTATGCATCCATATTTTATTGGCCCCGCTTACAAGAACATTCCATTAATATAAATTATGGTTTTATTACAAAATTGGATTTTTATTTTTTTCAATATGTACAAGTCATACCTCATATGCTCAAAATCTCTAGTTCTCCTTCAATTTCAATTTCTGGAGCAACTGCTCCACTACTCCTCGAGTCCACTACAGTCTCGAAGATCCATAAACATTCAACATTTCTAAGGAGATACAATGTGCAACCCCTTGTAGTTCTTCTAAGTCCCCCTTCACATCTAGTAATCAAAACTTTTCAGTTGCGCCAACCGCTGTATGCTCTTCAACTTCACACATAAGTGTGCCCTCAACTGCTCCAAATATACCGATGTTTCAATGCTTGGTAACTCCTCTACTCCTGAGCACATACTAATGTCCAACATCTGAAGTTTTGCAAGACCGCAAAGCTTTGGAAAATGTTTGCCTCATAAGGTAGTTGCGGAGGGTTGTATGATAAGCTTTTGAGAGACATCAAAGTGCTAAGTCACAGGCCTTTGCAGTCGTGGCGCATGTTATATCATTGGGTAGGTTAACAATACTTCTTTAATTTATTGGTAGGGAATTAACTGCTTTGCAGCTTTTTGCCTTGTTGTGTATATTAATTTGTTGCATTATTTGTTGGATGCATATTTATATATATCTTGAATACAATATGGTTAGTAATGTTCCTTAAAAAAATACAATATGGTTAGTGATGTTCCTTTAAAAAAATTTAGTGATATTCTTTTGGAAAAAGGTAAAGGTTAACCTGTTTGAAGTGGGATTATTTATTTTGAAAGAATTTATTTTTATACTTTATAAAATAATATTTAAATGTAGAAGATTCATTTTCACTATTATATTTTGTAAATTTGTGTAAAATATTTGTTTATATTAAATTTATTATTATAAATTTTAATAATTTATGGTTATTGTAATAATATAATTTATATTTGATTTAAAATATTTTTTAATTTTTTAATACACAAAAAATAAGATGATTTTTGTTTATGTAATTTTAATTTTATAAATATATTAAGTAATTATATTTTTGTTATTATAGCATGTATTTATATTTTTTTATTTGTCCTTTTTATTTTACAATGAAATACAAATTATGTGTTTTTTGGAATTTTTTATAATAAAATTATATACATATATATTTTATAATGAAATACAAATTAAGAAATTTTGAATTTTTTTTTTATAATAAACTCATAGACATCTATATGATATGCAGAAATAAAAAATATAAACCATAACAAATAGAAAGATAAATTTTATTTATTAAAGTGAGATTTTAATTTGGATGGATGATGATATTAATTTTTTTCTTTAAATCCAATTAATATCATATTTCTATTGTTATATGAAAGACTTCTTCTCTCATAATATTTATTACATTTATTTAATAAAATACTTTATCAAATTTTAGAATTAAATTAAATTATAATTTTAAATGTATTTAAATATAATCAAATTTCAATATTAAATATTACAAATTAATTTTATTTTCTTTTATATATAATTTTTGTTTAATAAAAATTTACTTTTTAATTTATAAAAATATATATATTATATTTCATTTTAAATTATAACATATTCTAAATTAAAATATATAATGTATGAGAGAAAACATATATTCTTAATAATTAATCTATTTATAAAATTAATTTCAACAGAATATACTTTTCCTAATAAATGAAAGTAAATAATAAATTTCAAAATTCATTTTTATTTTCACATGATAATAGTAATTATAGAACCTTCCTTCATTTGATTTTACCTTAAAATCCATTTTCAGATTAAAGTTTATGTTCACGTGGTTAACAACAATTAAAATATCCTCATTTGATTCTACTTTGATATTACAATCAGGTATAAACTGACCTTTTAATATTAAAATTATGTGTAAACCAACCTTTGGGATTTTCATATTAAATAAATGTAAATAATAAATTTCAAAATTCGTTTTTACATTAAAATTCATTTTCACATAATAATAGTCATTATATAACCTTCCTTCATTTCATTTTACTTTAAACTCCGTTTTCACATTAAGGTTCATGTTCACCTGGTTAACAACAATTAAAATAACTTCATTTTATGCTACTTTAATTTTACCTTTGGGATTTTTTTAAGACCTGATATGTGGTTATTTTTAATATTCATTTTCACATTAAGACTCAAAATGTTCTTTATATCATTGTATATTCAATATAATTGTGTGTTAACTGATTTTTTGGACTTTTTTTAAAGACCTGATATGTGGTTATTTTCACGTTGTTAATTTAAAAAAGACAAATTATGTTTAAGTTAATATGGTTATTTTCTTTAATTAATATTAATATAAATTTTAAAGATTTAAAAAATGTTTAAGTTGTATTTTCTATATTTAAATGCTATTTATTTATTTGTTTACTTTTATTTTGTTTTTTCTTATAAGATGGTATTAACTTATGATAACTTAGTTGTCAAATTATTTGTGAGGAAAATTATCATAGAATATTTACTTTTCAGTACATTCCTACCAAATGTCTTTAAATCTTAATTTATTAACATATTTCCTTATATCGAAAAAAGAAAAACTCTTAACTAATCAAAAACAATTTTAAATATCAATATATATCAATACAATCATTATCATATATAAAATGTTTTTTTGAAAATTTGACTTTAACATGTCAATGAATATCAATACACTCATTAAGATGCTTATAATGATTTTTAATTTTTTTTGACAGCCATTAGATGCTATTTTTTTTTTCCTAGGAAAAAGTCCGTAATTTTATTTCAAAAAGATGATTAAAATTACATTCTGCAGATGTAGTAGAATCACAAGGATCCCTACATTTTCACATATTTCTGTCCCATATTAGCAGATACAACAACTTATAAAGAGCTGAACCAAAAAAAGATAAACCCAATAAAACTTCACCACAAGAAGATGAATCGTGAACAGTAAAGAGAAACGCAAACGTTGCCACAAGACAGGTGACAAGTGGTTGGGAAGCCCTTGGAATCCTGGATCCATCTTGAAATCTTCACGAGGCCCTGCGAGCCGGAATACTGGATCCATCAGCTGAACCACCAATCAGGTGCCCGATCTTGAAGAGCCACCGTTTCAAGATCAATGGAAAAGCCACACGAACCCTGAGACACCCCCGCCGGCCACCAAGAAAGCAAGACTACCCTCAGCAGAAGAAACAGCAGATCCAAGTCTGTGGACAAGCAGCAAACTCTGGATCTCCCAAACCGGCGAACAGCCAGCAACTACTGTAAGATCCTCTGAAATATTTCTGCGATTTAAATGCTCGACTGGGGTTCTGTCTGCTCGATGGCGCCTCAGAACTTCTCTTCGGTGGAAGACGCGGGCGCCTCAGAACTTCTCTTATCGGCTGTGAAAGACGACGGCGCCTCCTGCTTTCCCAAACTCAGGATTCATGCATTTACAGAAAACAGAGCCAAGCCCAAAAGGTCCAGACGCCATGACCGTTTCATTGAGAGGAAGCGGAGGGAATGCTGCGAGCCATGGGATGGTTGGCATTGGAAAGCTCATCAGGTGTCTCCACAATCCATCCGTCGACCAACAGAAAGACGACAACGGCAATTCTCTGTGTGGGAGACCATGATAATCGTCATTCCCTTGCCATTCCTCAGCTTCCCAATCGACTCCTCGATGTGCTGAGTCGAGATGGGATCCAGGGCGCTCGTCGGCTCGTCCAGCAGCAGCACCTTATTCATAAGGAAGCACGAGCCACCGCAGGCGGAACTCGCCACCACCGGGTGCAGGCCAAAACGCGCGCTGCCATGGGGTGCACCTCATCAGAACCGCCACCGTCAGGGCCATCTCCGACGCCATCTCAAGAAACGCCAGAGCAAAGATCCTGAAGAGTCCACGGGACGCCACCACCGTAAGATAAGTTCCAAAACCTGCAACAAAAACACGCTATGTACAGAGGAGAAAGGGCGGCTGGGCCAAGCCCTGGCCGCCCAGGCTAAACGCAGAGAACAGCTAGGGCACCAAGAACTTCAATCGCCCGTCCAAGAACTTCCAGAGCGCTCAATCTCCGTCAGCCATTAGATGTTATTATTTTCCTATGTACTTTTAATATGAATCTTAAAATTCAACAAAAATATCATACATGTCAGTTTATATTATTGTTATGATATGTCATTGCATATATCACTACAATCATTAGGATTTGTAAACTGACTTTTACACTCCTATATATGGTTTGTACACTCACGTTTTGAATTCTTGAAATGTGTTAATTTATGTATATAAATTTAAAAATATAACAAAATGAAAGGTGAGATGACTACTTTAAAAGTTTATCGATGAATTAAATGTTTTGTTTTTCTTTATTTTAGTTGATATTAATTAATTTATAAAAAAAACATCAAACATTTTTTAAATTTCATCAATATATTATTTAAATTGTAGTTTTAATGAGCTATGCAAATTCAAAACTCATGAAAAATGTTCGCATTGTAGTTTTGTTCAAAACTCATGAAAAATGTTAGCATTGTAGTTTTGAGATGAAGAAGGTGTAATTTTGCCATTACTGTCACTTTGATTGTCACATTTAGATTAAAGATAATTTTAAAAAATGTCAAATAAAATGATTTAATTAATATTTATCCTAAAACTCTAGTGTATGAGGATGTTGTCTCAAAACTCTAGTATATGAGGATGTTGTCCCATTCATGTATTAATATTGAAGGTTATGGGTTTTAAATTTTAAAGATAGGTGAGTTAAGGACATAAATGTCAAATTACTGAAATGTAGTTGTACATTTTTTAAATCAATTAGATAAATAATATATTAATAAAAACAAAGGTATGTTTTTATGATTTTTTTTTATAAAAATAAGTATAAAGAGAATAATTAATTTCCAAATTTATTCGTATTGGGATTTGTTCTTAAACAATGAGTTGTTTGTACATTTAGTATGAGATTTGTGTAATTTTGCCATTACTGTCACTTTGATTGTCACATTTAGATTAAAGATCATTTAAAAAAATGTCAAATAAAATGATTTAATTAATATTTATCCCAAAACTCTAGTGTATGAGGATGTTGTCTCAAAACTCTAGTATATGAGGATGTTGTCTCATTCATGTATTAATATTGAAGGTTATGGGTTTTAAATTTTAAAGATATGTGAGTTAAGGACATAAATGTCAAATTACTGAAATGTAGTTGTACATTTTTCAAATCAATTATTTATATAGATAAATAATATATTAATAAAAACAAAGGTATGTTTTTATGATTTTTTTTTATAAAAATAAGTATAAAGGGAATAATTAATTTTCAAATTTATTTGTATTGGGATTTGTTCTTAATGAGTTGTTTGTACATTTAGTATGAGATTTGGGTATGGATTTTTTACAATTTTTTTTTTTCTTTGAAAAAAATCGTAAACTTTTATTTATCGTAAAGGATTACATTTTTTTATGTTTTCCATCATTTGTCCTACAAGACTATCGTGACTATATTGTCTCATGCTGAGTTGTACTTTTTCTATACCTAGTAATAACACCTAACAAAAATAAAACATGCAAAACTTAAATACAATATCATGTTTTAGTCCATACTATTTAAAAAAAAAGAACATTTCTGTAATTTTTTCTCATGAACTGTATGCAAAATGCTTTATCATTTGGCCTCTCTTCCCAATATGTATGTTTGTTCAATCCTGCAATAGCTAAGGATGCTTGTTAAACTCTTGCAATCTTCGTGCTGATTGTTCATCAACCACTTTCAAGCTCTTGAAAAAGCGTATATCTTGTCCACTCGCCACGAGCTAACTATATCAAATATCTGATCGCGTCAAGCAAAATTTGTGCAAAATAACCATCATATTAATTCTTGGATTCCTGTCCATGCCACAAGCTGACTATATTCAGATTTTTGTCCATTTTATTGCTTAATATAGCCCAACACATTCATTCGTGGATTTACTAATCCTGTCATGGCATCAGATCCATACAAGTAATCATCATTATTTAGTTTAGTTTTAGTCTCAAAATGATATGTTAAAAAACAAGAATATAATCAGTTTCCTTCTCTTTGACTACTAAATCCTTATCCTTCAAGGAAGTTCATATATAGGAGGATGGAAGAAACCTGTCGAGAAACAATTTTCCTCTTCTGTGATATTATACCAATCTCCCACCCTCATTTCCAACCCCAAATTTGATAACGAGTCTGCTTCCAAATTCCTTTCCCTAAATATATGCGATGGTGTTACTTCCATCATTTTTTTTTAGAGTTAAAAATTCTCTTAATAGAGGTTGTAAGAAGATATTAAAGCACCTTTTCACCCCTATATCCCACTCTATGATCAACTTCGAGTCCCCAAAAAATTGCAATCTATAAATATTTTTCTCCAATGCATACATCAAAAGCAATTTGAGAGAATTTTATTCTGCAAAGTTATTGGATCCTGCACCTAAACAGCCCTGAAAGAACTCTTTTGAGTTTCTGAAAGATGGATCACTCCCCATGTACCTGAATTCCTTTGATCCTGAATCGATGTACTATCAAAGAAAGACCAAGGAATATCTATGTTTATGACTTCCTCCCTAATCTGTCTTGAAGATATCACTTTGTTTTTCTGAGGGAATAAATTTAAGATTGCTACACTATGGCTTGCACTTTGCAGTGGAGAAATTACCTTATCTTCAAAGAGTAATTGATTTCTTGCTATCCACACTTGCCATCCTATGAT